>CM038621.1:2047091-2502221 GCA_021554675.1 Leuciscus idus | reverse complement strand
AATCAGTGTGGAAACACACAAGGTGAAACCCTTTACTGAGAATATACTATCGGTTATCTACTCAAAATATATGTAGAAGTTTAAATCCGGTGTTTAAAATCTGTCTGGTGGCCGCATGAACAGACTTTGGGTAGAGCTATAGCAGGAAGCATCCTCTTTGACCTCCTCAATTGTGGAGGGTTTTTTTTTTTTTTTTTTTTTTTTTTAAAGACCCTACTACAAGTTAGTTCTCCCAAAAGAATTTCTCCCATCTAGCGGTGAAATTGTATTCTGCATTTAAACGAATAGTGCTCTCTAGCGCCTCGCTTTTTGCAACTGCGTGTTGCAACTGCGGTAGCCGTTATGTGTCAAGAATCTATGACAACATGTCTTCCAATAGCACTTCATCGAGTTTAATTGTACATGTTCTACTGTTATGCTGCCTATATAATGATTTACACAAGCAAGCAATGAAAAAAAGCTTGTAATTCAGACCGTAACTTTGACTCACCCGTCGAGAAGAAAGCAGACAACTTCCCTTTCAAAGTCTTTCTCCTTCATTAGCTCTTTCCACCTGGGAGAAGCTATCCCGATATTTATTTACATACCGATAAATTAAATTTTTGCTTTTTGGCCACGAGGATTCCTTCTCCTGTGGCTCGGCATAAGTATGATCCAGCATTATATTGTACCGTGCAGTGCAGCCTTTTCAAATTTGCCGGGGGCAGTATCAATGCCTCTCATATGGTCTAGCGGTTAGGATTCCTGGTTTTCACCCAGGTGGCCCGGATTCAACTCCCCGTATGGGAAGACAATTTTTTTATATTGCCAACAAAATTCAAGTTATTCAAGATCATCAATAATCATTTTTAGTCATTCATAGTCTTAGAGGCCTACACGAACTGCAGAAACAAGAAGAAGATATGTAAAAACTCATAAATGCTGTTTCAGTACTGAATCATTTTCACAAATACAATTATATTGAATTCAGAAAATTTCACTATGGAATATTTACTTTATCTATCATAATTTCAATTTAGTATGTCATCATTTACATTTTTCATCTCATAATTATGGCGCATAGTCATAATTTAAATTTCAACTTTTTAAGTCATAATTTCGACTTTTTGTCATAATTATTACTTAATTCAGAATTACAATTTTTGTCAATTACGCCTTTTTTTTTATTTTTATGTAATACTATGTAAAACGTTTTTTAAGTCATGTGCTGCTGACTATAGTAGTGTTGCACCTGCATGTCCACTAACTCGCTTGTGAGAGTCAGAGTGTGTAAAGTAAACTCTCATTAGTGTTAGTAGAGTATTAGTGGACTGGTAGGGTTAGAATAAGTTGAGATATAGTTGAGTTACTTATAGTCAGTACTAGAATATCTGTTGGGGAGCATCACAGTAACGAGTTAGCAGATATTGAGCACAGTCTATTTTTTCAGATATTTAAATGACAAAATACCATTTTTCAACCGATTGATTCTAGGCCTTCAGAAGTCATAACTTCAGGGGTCAACGGTTTAGGCCAGTTGGCGAAAACACTGCGTGTGTAAAAATCAAATACTGTATTACACTTTTCAAAGGATAATCTAGTTAGAATAAAAAGTTAAGTGTCACAAAGTCTGACACAAGGCCATTAGCTGGTTCTTTTTGTTTTATAAATGTATTTTGCTTATTTCTACAAACATCAACCTGATAAATATGGACTTACATGATTAAACAAGATAATCATGCTACCCAATACGTCTGACACAACATTTGTAAGAAAAAATTGTGAAATACAATCCAAAATACAAAATTAAAATATTTGAAAAATTTTGACAGTCCTACATAAATCCATGTTGATTACTAAGCTTCAGACGTAGCGCAACCACGCAATGTTAGATTTCTCTAACACTGCGATGTCTCACTCACAACGCACAACTTTGTAAATAAAATAAAATATTATGGAAGTCATTTCCAAACTGTAATTGTAATTCTACCATATTTTATTAATATTATGTTGATTTAAAGTTTTTGTTTGTTTGTTATTAACTAATACCTTCATCTTTTAACTAACATCCAGCACAAAATTAAAGAGATGTATGAGCTGAGGGTGTTCTCTGACCCCAAATAAACAGATAATGGAATGTTCACAATATACAGTTAGATATCTCCTACTTAGTATCTTTGGGTGTATCTTTGGGTGTATTTTTAGACACCAGAGTGATGCAAAGTTCCACACCCTATGGACCAACTTTTTAAAAAACAAAAAATACCCATACATAAATATATATAACATACACCAATCATTTCTTAACCAAGCAACTGTTTCTTAAATTATCAGACACTCACCGCACCGATGTTAACATCACCATATATTGTTTTTTCTACCATGATTGTAGCAACTATTGTCCCACCATTCATCTGGTCAATTGTTAAGTTAAGCCGATTAGGGTTCTGAATTAATGGCCGTCCGAATGATGTAGAATTATTATTATTAGTATTATTATGCTGTCGTTGTGGAAGGTTGTTAGGCTGTTGATTTGTCATGTTTCCAGAATGTGTTTGAACGCTCAGCGTTTGAACGTCACCATCTGTTAAAAAAATTTACAATTAATTACACAACCAAAACCATGTAAACATTATAGTAAAGCTTATTGAAGATTGAGAAACATACTGACTACTAACAAAGTAAATTATAAATCTTTTCCTACGTTTGATATTCTTTTTTCTGATTTTTTTCACTATGGACTTGATCCTTTTTAATGCTGTTTTCTCTCCATATTTATTCTGTAGTTCCTCTACTGTGTCTTCCAACCTCCCTGTTGTTCTTCTCCAGCTGTGTTAACCAAAGACAAACAGTTAGAAGAATAAAATGTATGTACAATAGCAAAAATAATTTTGGTCATTAGTTGTTAGGGTTAGATACACCTGCAGACACATTCATACACCAGTTCAAAGTCAATGAACCGGCTGATGCTGCAGGTGTTAGAGCACATGATGGACAGTGAACAGACGCACAGCAGGTTAAACCAGAGTTAAAACAATAGTCTATGTTAGGACAATAACAATAATAGTCTATGTTAGGACAATAGTATGTTCACAGGAGCAGCTGAGAGCGAGTTCCAGCTGATAACGGTGATAAAGTGTGAAATAATGTGCAAGTAGCTAAACTAAACATTTCATATTTGACAGCTGTTTTGAGAAATGTTAAACAACGACAAAAATAATCAGGCAAACTAATCAATTTTTTTCCTAATTTCACCATTTTGAACTTAAAATAGGCCTAGATAATACATGTGATTTAATGTGATAGGAGAAGTCATATTTCATCATATTAGGCACAAGATTAATAATGAATCTGTACATATTGTGAATTAATTTAATAAACATTTACCTAACATCCATAGCCTTCAGTAAATTAAGGCTAGACAAAGTTCCTTTTTTAACTCTGCCCCCTGCTCTAGTTAGAACTTTGGAGCGCTTAAAAGTGTCGGGCTCAAAAATAACTGTCATTTGGAACTCTATATAGTTATTTTTATCAAAAATATGTTGATAATGATTAAAAACTTCAGTGCCCTTCGAAGGCACCATTTTAGATAGTTTGGCATGTATGAGATCTTTACACTTTCCCCCGGATATCTGTTTCCTACTGTTAGCTGTAATGTTAGTGAACTCTAGGTCTTCTCTTTGTTCATATACGACAGTATTCGCATGAATTGGCTTGATTTGATAAAATGATGGTTTAAACCATCATCTTCATGTGAGACATTTACATTATATTATTATACCGTCCTATATACCGTTATACCGTCCTAGTTTTTAAATAGCGCTAAAATGTATATTTTAACCCTTTATGCGGATATGCCGCACAAGGTTCTCTGTTCTCTGGTTCTATGTTTTTAAAAATAAAGACAAGGATGCCTCTTTCTATAAGCGACCCTCAAAATCTGTGCATACAACAAAACACATGTATGTGTACGATGATTTATCCGAAAATTACTTTTGTTTGAAGAAAAACTTAAATCAGCTGGTGCTTGATAACTATTGAAGTTATATTGAAGTTATGAATTCGGTAATGATGCGATATTTATCACGTTTTAATTTTAACTCAATACTCAAAACATCTTGTTGGTCAAATTAACTTAAAGCCTGCGCAAAATTATTCTTAAAGCACATTAACTTAAAGCATGCGCAAAATGAAATAATTTCTAAATGTTTGTTACAGAACTTATGGTGAACAATTCACCCATGTTTAATCAGATTTTGTCACTGGATTGAGTGAAAATAATAAACTTCTCTCTGGCGACATGTAGGACTTGTTGGTTATGCAGGAACTAGTTATTTATGGCTTTCCTGTACCCCCCGTACATTCTACACAACAGTGGGGCGGGCTGAGCTGTTGTCCTGATAAATATTTCAGGACATCGCACGCTCTAGCTCTACTCTAGCTCTACTAGCCGAGGACTGCTGTGCTACTGCAACAAAAGTTGAAAGTCCTGTTTGCCTGAACCTGACGCAAACTACGCTTCTACAAGTCACGCTTCTGACCCAAAAACTTCCGAGCATTAACGCACAAACCCTGGACGACTGTGCCGCAAGGACTCACTCAGGAGATTCCAGGAACATTCCAGGAACATTCCAGGAACGAAAAGCTGAAAACTTCTAAAATGGCGACGCAAAACCTGATGGAGAGCGGTGCCCCGTTGAGTTCTGACGATGCTGGGCACAGGTATCATCCGGCTTGTGAGTGCGCCACGGGCAAAGAGTGTCCTTTAAGAGCTACGCTAGACTCTATGTTTAAAGATCATTTTAGAGGCCAGATGGTTGGCTTGATGCACAGGATCATCGATGCTGCGTGTGATATGAAAAACGATTGTGCACAGGATACCAAACGTGTGACAAATCTCAAAAATGAAATGGATGTCGTAAGAGGCCTGACAAAGTCATGGCCTGATGTAACGCCCATGTTTTTTAACGGCAAAGAGCCGAACGGCGTAATCCTCAGAAAAGTTCTGGACGTGTTGCGCTCATGTTGCGACGAATTCGAAATTGACGAAATTCTCTGTATATGTACTTTTGTAACAGATCTCTGTGTGTCACTGGTGTCAAAAAATGCAAAAACTGACGTTGGTGAAATAGTTGAAAGTCTGGTCAACTACATACTAGAGCAAGACATGATAGCCTGCAGAGATTTTCTATTCTGGTTAGATCATCTGTAAATGTTGTTTTACTTTATGTACGTAATGCCGGTCTATCATGTCTAAAGTATAATGTTGAAATAAAAATAAAAAATACAAAAATGACTATTGTGGTATTGTCTGAGTTTATAAAAATAGTATTATAATATTTAGAATAATTAAAAATACTACATGATTTAAAAGATTAAATATTCCAATATTTGTTTTCTGCATTTTAATTACTGTATTCCCGAAGTGGCAACCATTTCCAAGATGTGAATACCTGAAATTGTGTGGTGATTTTTCAAATGATACAACTAATTTGCCCGCTGTGTACAGAACAGAAGAAAGGACATTTTGTGGTGTTGAACAAAATTCGATTTTGTTCTTAGCATCGGTTCCTGCTTCATGGAAGCTCATACCCCCTACGTCGACCTTCTATCTGTTCAGGAGGTTCATTTAATTTTTTTAATAAGATTATGTGAGAGGACGACTAGACACTAGTCATGGGATGTCCGACAGAGAGAAGGGCTTGAGTGGTCACATTTTTATGTCTTCATCCAGAGTTTACCCGCCACCGCAAACCTCCTGTCGTCCTCTCACTCTGCCTTTTCCCCCGCTTCGCAACGTAGCCATCCTCTTTCCGCCCCTGTGACAGCCGTAACATCGACCACCACGGCATTCGTTTCAGGCCAAACGGAGGAGTTTACTTAAACATGGCATTCAGCAACCTGACCCTCTCCAGCCCCATTTCCTCCCGTGGAGTTGAGGATATGTCTCACCAGCGCCCTCCGGCTTGTCACAATATTGGCATGCGTCGGGAACAGGAACGCCTTGACACCTTTCAGAATTGGACTCTTGCACCAGTAGCTCCGGCCGAGCTTGCCAAAGCTGGTTTCTACTACCTTGGCCAGGGCGACAGAGTGGCTTGCTTCAGTTGTGGAGGCCAGCTTAGCAACTGGGAACCGGGAGATCGTGCAGTATCAGAACACCAGAGGCATTACCCCAACTGCCGCTTCGTTCGAGGTGACCGTGCAGATAATGTACCTTTATCTAGCCTTTTCAATGTATCGGCAATGCAACAGTGTGAAGAAAGGTTGCTCACATTTGTCTACTGGCCCTCAAGAATAACTGGTCGACCAGACCAATTGGCTATGGCTGGTTTTTACTATGTTGGTCGTAATGATGACGTGAAGTGCTTTTGTTGCGATGGTGGACTCGGATGTTGGGAGTCTGGTGATGATCCATGGGTAGAACATGCCAAGTGGTTTCCAAGATGTGAATACCTCTTGCAAGAAAAGGGCCAAGAGTTTGTTCATCAGATTCAAGCAAGATTTCCAAGACTATTTGAACAGCTATTGACTAATGGAGACAGCGACTCAAGAGAATTTGTTGATCCACCTGTTGTACACCTGGGTCCTGGAGAAGACCGTTCAGAAGATGCAGTGATGATGAACAACCCTGTGGTGAAGTCTGCTTTAGAGATGGAATTTGAGTGTGGCCTGACGGCCCAGACAAATGAAGCAGCATCCCCGAGTCAAGATCTTTCAGACTTGTCTATGGAGGAACAGTTAAGAAGACTTCAAGAGGAGCGCACATGCAAAGTTTGCATGGATAAGGAAGTGAACATTGTCTTCATCCCCTGTGGTCACCTTGTTGTGTGCAAAGAATGTGCGCCTTCTCTGAGCAAGTGCCCCATATGTAGAGGCTTGGTCAAAGGCGCTGTCCGTACTTTCCTATCATAAAACGAAGATATTTATCATCCAAGTAACAACAGGTTTTACATTTAACTTGATGAATAAAAACAAAGGAGAAGTTTATTATTTTCACTCAATCCAGTGACAAAATCTGATTAAACATGGGTGAATTGTTCACCATAAGTTCTGTAACAAACATTTAGAAATTATTTCATTTTGCGCATGCTTTAAGTTAATTTGACTATGAAGATGTTAAAGTTCATAGACCTTAAGCGCATTGAGTTAAAATTAAAATCAATATCGCATTAAACGCATCATTACCGAATTCAGGGGAGTTTAATAACTTCAATAGTTATCAAGCACCAGCTGATTTAAGTTTTTCTTCAAACAAAAGTAATTTTCGGATAAATCATCGTACACATACATGTGTTTTGTTGTATGCACAGATTTTGAGGGTCGCTTATAGAAAGAGGTGTCCTTGTCTTTGTTTCGCGGTATTTTTAAAACATAGAACCAGAGAACAGAGAACCTTGTGCGCATAAAGGGTTAAAATATACATTTTAGCGCTATTTAAAAACTAGGACGGTATAACGGTATATAGGACGGTATAATAATATAATGTAAATGTCTCACATGAAGATGATGGTTTAAACCATCATTTTATCAAATCAAGCCAATTCATGCGAATACTGTCGTATATGAACAAAGAGAAGACCTAGAGTTCACTAACATTACAGCTAACAGTAGGAAACAGATATCCGGGGGAAAGTGTAAAGATCTCATACATGCCAAACTATCTAAAATGGTGCCTTCGAAGGGCACTGAAGTTTTTAATCATTATCAACATATTTTTGATAAAAATAACTATATAGAGTTCCAAATGACAGTTATTTTTGAGCCCGACACTTTTAAGCGCTCCAAAGTTCTAACTAGAGCAGGGGGCAGAGTTAAAAAAGGAACTTTGTCTAGCCTTAATTTACTGAAGGCTATGGATGTTAGGTAAATGTTTATTAAATTAATTCACAATATGTACAGATTCATTATTAATCTTGTGCCTAATATGATGAAATATGACTTCTCCTATCACATTAAATCACATGTATTATCTAGGCCTATTTTAAGTTCAAAATGGTGAAATTAGGAAAAAAGTTGATTAGTTTGCCTGATTATTTTTGTCGTTGTTTAACATTTCTCAAAACAGCTGTCAAATATGAAATGTTTAGTTTAGCTACTTGCACATTATTTCACACTTTATCACCGTTATCAGCTGGAACTCGCTCTCAGCTGCTCCTGTGAACATACTATTGTCCTAACATAGACTATTATTGTTATTGTCCTAACATAGACTATTGTTTTAACTCTGGTTTAACCTGCTGTGCGTCTGTTCACTGTCCATCATGTGCTCTAACACCTGCAGCATCAGCCGGTTCATTGACTTTGAACTGGTGTATGAATGTGTCTGCAGGTGTATCTAACCCTAACAACTAATGACCAAAATTATTTTTGCTATTGTACATACATTTTATTCTTCTAACTGTTTGTCTTTGGTTAACACAGCTGGAGAAGAACAACAGGGAGGTTGGAAGACACAGTAGAGGAACTACAGAATAAATATGGAGAGAAAACAGCATTAAAAAGGATCAAGTCCATAGTGAAAAAAATCAGAAAAAAGAATATCAAACGTAGGAAAAGATTTATAATTTACTTTGTTAGTAGTCAGTATGTTTCTCAATCTTCAATAAGCTTTACTATAATGTTTACATGGTTTTGGTTGTGTAATTAATTGTAAATTTTTTTAACAGATGGTGACGTTCAAACGCTGAGCGTTCAAACACATTCTGGAAACATGACAAATCAACAGCCTAACAACCTTCCACAACGACAGCATAATAATACTAATAATAATAATTCTACATCATTCGGACGGCCATTAATTCAGAACCCTAATCGGCTTAACTTAACAATTGACCAGATGAATGGTGGGACAATAGTTGCTACAATCATGGTAGAAAAAACAATATATGGTGATGTTAACATCGGTGCGGTGAGTGTCTGATAATTTAAGAAACAGTTGCTTGGTTAAGAAATGATTGGTGTATGTTATATATATTTATGTATGGGTATTTTTTGTTTTTTAAAAAGTTGGTCCATAGGGTGTGGAACTTTGCATCACTCTGGTGTCTAAAAATACACCCAAAGATACACCCAAAGATACTAAGTAGGAGATATCTAACTGTATATTGTGAACATTCCATTATCTGTTTATTTGGGGTCAGAGAACACCCTCAGCTCATACATCTCTTTAATTTTGTGCTGGATGTTAGTTAAAAGATGAAGGTATTAGTTAATAACAAACAAACAAAAACTTTAAATCAACATAATATTAATAAAATATGGTAGAATTACAATTACAGTTTGGAAATGACTTCCATAATATTTTATTTTATTTACAAAGTTGTGCGTTGTGAGTGAGACATCGCAGTGTTAGAGAAATCTAACATTGCGTGGTTGCGCTACGTCTGAAGCTTAGTAATCAACATGGATTTATGTAGGACTGTCAAAATTTTTCAAATATTTTAATTTTGTATTTTGGATTGTATTTCACAATTTTTTCTTACAAATGTTGTGTCAGACGTATTGGGTAGCATGATTATCTTGTTTAATCATGTAAGTCCATATTTATCAGGTTGATGTTTGTAGAAATAAGCAAAATACATTTATAAAACAAAAAGAACCAGCTAATGGCCTTGTGTCAGACTTTGTGACACTTAACTTTTTATTCTAACTAGATTATCCTTTGAAAAGTGTAATACAGTATTTGATTTTTACACACGCAGTGTTTTCGCCAACTGGCCTAAACCGTTGACCCCTGAAGTTATGACTTCTGAAGGCCTAGAATCAATCGGTTGAAAAATGGTATTTTGTCATTTAAATATCTGAAAAAATAGACTGTGCTCAATATCTGCTAACTCGTTACTGTGATGCTCCCCAACAGATATTCTAGTACTGACTATAAGTAACTCAACTATATCTCAACTTATTCTAACCCTACCAGTCCACTAATACTCTACTAACACTAATGAGAGTTTACTTTACACACTCTGACTCTCACAAGCGAGTTAGTGGACATGCAGGTGCAACACTACTATAGTCAGCAGCACATGACTTAAAAAACGTTTTACATAGTATTACATAAAAAAAAAAAAAAAGGCGTAATTGACAAAAATTGTAATTCTGAATTAAGTAATAATTATGACAAAAAGTCGAAATTATGACTTAAAAAGTTGAAATTTAAATTATGACTATGCGCCATAATTATGAGATGAAAAATGTAAATGATGACATACTAAATTGAAATTATGATAGATAAAGTAAATATTCCATAGTGAAATTTTCTGAATTCAATATAATTGTATTTGTGAAAATGATTCAGTACTGAAACAGCATTTATGAGTTTTTACATATCTTCTTCTTGTTTCTGCAGTTCGTGTAGGCCTCTAAGACTATGAATGACTAAAAATGATTATTGATGATCTTGAATAACTTGAATTTTGTTGGCAATATAAAAAAATTGTCTTCCCATACGGGGAGTTGAATCCGGGCCACCTGGGTGAAAACCAGGAATCCTAACCGCTAGACCATATGAGAGGCATTGATACTGCCCCCGGCAAATTTGAAAAGGCTGCACTGCACGGTACAATATAATGCTGGATCATACTTATGCCGAGCCACAGGAGAAGGAATCCTCGTGGCCAAAAAGCAAAAATTTAATTTATCGGTATGTAAATAAATATCGGGATAGCTTCTCCCAGGTGGAAAGAGCTAATGAAGGAGAAAGACTTTGAAAGGGAAGTTGTCTGCTTTCTTCTCGACGGGTGAGTCAAAGTTACGGTCTGAATTACAAGCTTTTTTTCATTGCTTGCTTGTGTAAATCATTATATAGGCAGCATAACAGTAGAACATGTACAATTAAACTCGATGAAGTGCTATTGGAAGACATGTTGTCATAGATTCTTGACACATAACGGCTACCGCAGTTGCAACACGCAGTTGCAAAAAGCGAGGCGCTAGAGAGCACTATTCGTTTAAATGCAGAATACAATTTCACCGCTAGATGGGAGAAATTCTTTTGGGAGAACTAACTTGTAGTAGGGTCTTTAAAAAAAAAAAAAAAAAAAAAAAAACCCTCCACAATTGAGGAGGTCAAAGAGGATGCTTCCTGCTATAGCTCTACCCAAAGTCTGTTCATGCGGCCACCAGACAGATTTTAAACACCGGATTTAAACTTCTACATATATTTTGAGTAGATAACCGATAGTATATTCTCAGTAAAGGGTTTCACCTTGTGTGTTTCCACACTGATTAAGGATAGTTCGGGAGATACAAGTAAAAATGATCTTATACGTGTAATAGATCATAGCTACCAGTAAGATCATGCTTTGAATTAAGATGAGTAAAATTAAATATTCGCTCAAGACCAACTTTACTTATCACACATCGCGTCTCTGAAATTGTGTGGTGATTTTCCAAATGATACAAACTTAGTCTAAATAAGAGCAACGTGGAGTCCTCGGATTTCTTAAAACAACATAACAACAACAAAAACATTGTGACAAACTTTGACAACATGTTTCATGTTGTATGGACAAAACTACTGTTTGAAATATTTTTGTATAAATAAGATCTAAGATGGCTAAGCATACTTTTTGCTTTTATTTAAATCTAAAGTTTTTGAACAGACGCTGTTTAGTAAAAATAATACATAAGTCTTCTAAGAAGATAAATAGAAGATATGATTTTAATAAAATTTTAAAGATTTGATTTAAACAGTGTTTAATTTTAAAATATCTAATTTATAAGGTTATGCTTTTAAATGAATTTAGTATAAAACTCTGGATGTACTCTGGAACGCAGACTAGATTTACTGTGACATTGTCCCCCCGAGGCTCATCTGGTCAACTATTTGCTTTTTGGATTGTTTTTTATCGTTGCATAAAGAACTACTTCACCTCTCTGGAAATGTAAGGTGTTTTTATTTATATATTTATTTAGCTAAAACTTTGTTTACATTTTTTAAATACATTTTAGTAACATATGCTATTATTCATTGGTTATATATTTTATTAATAATAATTTAATTTAAAATAGAGATTAGTTAATTTTTTTTTAGAACCGTGTGTGTGCGCGAAATTATATTAAATTATTTATTTATTTTATAGTTTTCTGCGATGGTCGTGTTTAGGTGTACATGATTGAATATGCAATATTCTATGGATTCTATGGAAAGCCCCCAACATAAAAATTGAAACCCCCGCATGGACAAAAAATTTGGATTGACTAAGTACAGTTTTTCAACCATCTAAAGTTTTTGAACAGACATTGTTTAATAACAATTATACTTTAAACCGTTAAACAAAATCATTACAGTAATCTTCTAAAAGATAAATAGAAGATGCGTATGTATTCAAACTTTAAAGATTTAATTTAAACAGTCTTTCATTTTAAAAGATCATTTTTAAACTTTTACGATTATATTTTGAAATAAATTTAGTATGAACAAAACTTTGTCTCTGGAAATGCATTAGCAGACTAACATTACATACGCTCTGACATGATGCACAGAGGCCCCTCTGAGTCAGAGAACGATAGACGGAGCTGAGAGAGAGAGCGAGAGAGAGAGAGAGAGAGAGAGAGAGAGAGAGAGAGAGAACCACTCTGATTTTATATTATATTATAAGCAATTTATTTATATACTTTTAAAGAACAGAATGTTTTTCAACTTTAGTTAAATTAGCAATATAATTATTTTAATTTATAAAGAACGGAATGTTTTATGTAATATAATTTTTATTCTTTTGTTTATCTAAAACAATTGGATCAATAAGATATTTATTTTATAAGCATTTCATTATATACTTTTATAAAGAACTGAATGGTTTTCAACTTTAGTTAAATTACCAAGATAACCATTTTATTTTATACACTTATAAAGAACGGGATGTTTTATGTAATATGATTTTTATTGTTTTGTTTATCTAAAACTGAATTAAATGGTTTCAGTAGATTTTTAGTAAGATATTATTGTATATTATTTGTGTGAAATATAAAACATGATTAGGGCAACTCTCTTTTTCTCACTTTCACTGTTACCTCAGGAATGTGGAGGGGATCATGTCAGAGGACGCGCGCGCAAACACAAACAAACACACACACACACACACACACACACACACACACACACACACACACTACTCTGGCTGGTGAGGCATTCAGGAAAAACAGTCTTTTTCTTCTCACTTTTCCAAAGGGGCACACAATGTGCTGGAATGCGGAGGAGATGCTGACACATATCCTAACAGAGCCTTCAAACTTTCTGTCATACCCACATGATCTAGGGTTAAAAAGGTTAAATGGCAAAAGCTTCTGTCAAAATCACATGATCTAGGGCTAAAAAGGTTCAAATAGGGCAAAAGCTTCTGTCAAACCCACATGATCAAAGCAAGGTCAATAGGGCAAACCATAACAACATATGCCGGATAGACACCGGAAGGTCAACCTGTCAAAACACATGATCGAAGGGATAGGAAGGGGCAATAGGTCAAAACTAACTGTCAAAACCACATGATCGACGGATAGGAAGGGTCAATAGGTCAATCCATAACAATAGGGACCGGAAGGGCAACCGGAAAGGTCAACCGGAAGGTCAATGACAACCGGAAGCCATCAATCATTTTGACACATGGTGTAGCATATATACTACTTACGACCTTTGGCAGTTACTGCAAAAACCCAGCCTATAGGGGCCACACACTTGCAACTGATATCAGTGAATAGACTGAACATGATTTCAGCCGAGCGATATCCATGCTACTGTTTTAGCACCATATTTGTTCCTTCTAGTTTACTGTGTTTTGGTAAGGACATTTCAAGATGCAGTTTTGTGTGTGTGTGTACCTCTGCAGATTAAACACATGAATGTCTCCTTTAAAATTGTTGCTAGGTTTGCCCTTTGTGCTGCTCCCTGTGTAATGGAAACAACCTCCTGAATCTGTCTGGATACATGTTCCAAACCATGAGAGGCCTCCAACAGCTCCTCGATTTGCGATTTAAGGTTCTCAAGGACAGATTTTTCAGCATCTCTGCGACTATTAAAAAAAGGTTAACACATAAATAATTTGCACTTATCCCTCTTTACTTATAAATAGTTTTTTTTTTTAGGAAAAAAGCAGTGGTGGACAGTAACGAAGTAAATGTAATTCGTTACTGTACTTAAAGGGATAGTTCACTTTGAAATAAAATTTTGGTATGTTTGAGCTTACCTGAAGGGCATCCAAGATGTAGGTGTCTTTTTTTCCGCAGTAGTTTCAATTTTGATATTTTTAGGTCAAACCTTTCTTGTCTGTCAGTCATATAATGCAGGTCTATGGTCACTGTCTCTAGAGCATGCACAGAGTCCAAATTAAAACAATTCCCCATCGTCCAAATTAAACAATTCCCCATCGTAAGTACACATTGATGGCCTAAGACACGAAACGAGCGGTTTGTGTGAGAAAACGAACAGTATTTATATCGTTGTTACCTCTTGAACAAAGCCGCGTCCAAATGATCTGAGGGCGCAGGCGGGTATAGATATATACACTGATGTCGCCTTGGCTACGGTTTCGTTCCAATGACCTGCAGTAGCGAAGGCGACATCTAGTGTATACATCTATACACGCCCGCGGGCAGGTATAGATATATACACTAGATGTCGCTTGGCTACGGTTTCGTTCCAATGAACTGCAGTAGCCAAGGCGACATCTAGTTTATCTATACCCGCCCGCGCCCTCAGATAATTTGGACGCGGCTTTGTTCAAGAGGTAACAACGATATAAATACTGTTCGTTTTTTCACACAAACCGCTCGTTTCGTGTTACCTCTTGAACAAAGCCGCGTCCAAATGATCTGAGGGCGCGGGCGGGTATAGATAAACTAGATGTCGCCTTGGCTACTGCAGTTCATTGGAACGAAACCGTATGGTATGAGACTGCTTCTAAAACAACCAAGATGGTGTAGTGCTAGTCAAATGTTTGTTAATGTTGGTGTGCCTACCTGTTCTGCCTTAATAAGAAATCGTATATTTTTCGATACATGTGTAGAATGTCTGCCTCAGAAAATAGAATTATACAAGCTTTAGCCCACAATGATTATAGCTCTGTCAGGTATACATCTAGACATTGGCGCTCCTGTTTGTATATTACAAGTGAAAGTTATTGATCTTTTCTTCATTTATTTCTATGCACTGTATATTTTATTGCTATGTTGTAATTATTGTGTTTTTTTTTCTTTGTCTTGTACTATATGGACCTTCCATTTTGAGTCCTGAATAAAGTCATTATCATTATGAAGCATTTGTTGGACTATTTAAATGTATAATAGATCAAAATAAGTTAAAAAGACCGTCGTGCTACGATGAGGGTGTGAACCCGCCCAGATCTGCCGAGCCAATCTAGCAATCAATGGGCGGGACACAGAGTCCCCCAACGCTCTCAACGACAATAGTAGAGGGCGCTCGGGGGCTATTTATAGCGCAGGGTCGACCTGTCTTTCTGTACGACGGTAACTGGAAATTCAAGCTTCGATCTTTCACGAGGGATATACTCGCGACATCAAGTGTAGATTGTGTTAACCACGATAAGAACACTACAAATTCTACGTTTGTTGGTTAAAACAGTCGGTATTTCCGGAAAAAATGCTTCTGATTTGCAGCTGCCATTGGCGTATGTTGGTCCGTGTACTTTTTGGTCATTTCATTTCCTGTTTGGAATGGAATAACGAGAAATGAAAACCAGCTCGTTTATTCGTTTTTTAGTTTAGTTTAAAAAACGAAAAATTAGATTTTGGCTCGATTTTTCATTTTTCGTTTGTGGTTTACAAATCGGTTTATGGGTTCAATATTTCATTTGCACACGTGGGCGGTGCTGAAACGCCCCTTTCATCTGATTGGTCATACTATATCAAAACGCTCCGCCTTCAGTAAGCTACGAGCTTTTCTTTCTGTAAAATAATGTCTGAAACCACCACTCACTGTTAACTACGCACAATATTTGAAGCAGACTATGTTGCTGGTCACGTAATTCGTGCTGCTGCGACTTGCAAGTGTGACTCCATTAATGTGAGCCACAGTAAATGACAGATTATTTTAGCATGATGTATTTCCCATTGATAAATACAGTGCAAATAGTTAAAATATCTCTTTGGATAAAAGGGAAGTGGAAATAAAAATCAATAATAGGCTGAACTGTACCATGATATGTCCGTAACGTGCGTAGATGACCTACCCATAACTGTTACATTAGCTAAGTTTAACACAGTTTGTACAGTAGCTATAAAAGTTAAAAAATTATGTCTAAAGTTGAAAACCCAACAACCCAATGGGAATATATCCTTGTTGTGTAAAACATCTGTTCATAATCTGTGATTACACAATTCCAATGCGAATAGCACCGGGAGGCGTCTGGAATAACTCTGCAATGATCAATCCGCATTTTTAAGACATCTAATTTTACAGTAGGCTCCTATTCAGAATGTCGACCTTCTCGTATAACGCCAACGACCGCACAAATGGGCTTCCTTTGTGAAATATAGCAGACCACCGTTTTAAATAAGTTTAAAAAAGGGGGTCTGCTATTTTTCTCAAAGGAAGCTCAGTCAGACAGACAGACAGAGAGACAGATAGATAGATGTGCCTTTATGCGCTCGTCTTCACAAAAATGCAGGGTTTTTAAACATCTTGTGTGGACAAAATATTGTTTGTTTTGCAAAGCCATGGCAAAAAGCAGGATAACTTGTAGGCTATAGCCTATACTTGAAAGGAAAACATATTTGCCGAGTAAAAACAGTTTGTGTTGTTGAATAATATTTTTTGGCTACATCTTAAAATATAGAGCTCATGACAAATAAAAGTTCCAGATGGACAAACATTAAATGCAAAAACCAGTGTGAATAACAGTATCTTAAAATAAACTAGAGAGTGGATATGGCCTATTTATGAATGAAATAAATTGTCATTTAAACTGATGCAAACAGGGAAAGAGAGTAGAAAAGACTTATTATCCTGTCGCCCCCTCTAGTGGACAGCATTAAGTAGTACGGCCTTCATTGCTCAGATAAAGTCAATGGATTTTTTAGGAAAGTAAAGTCTGACCAGTTAGAAAAGATATAAGCGAGTCAGACCAGTCTGAAGGTCTGAGCTGAGATTGGTGAAGCATTAAAGTTCTAGGCGGAGTCAATTTCTCATACTAATAATAATAATAATAATAATAATGTTCAAATATGCTGGCTTTCTTAAGCCAACATAATAAAGAAAACTCAGAGAAACATCGACCAATTCAGTATGTAATAAAATTGTCTTAGTTTTATAATAAAACTAATAACATTTTAAAGCTATGCCATGCTCTTCAATTTACATGATTTTAATTAATCCCAAACCTGGTAATTTTGTCAGTATTAATGTACGTTCAGTGATTCTAGCTACTCTCTTTTCTGTCTTTCTTTTCATGTGAACTGAGTAGGCTACACATGTTTATATTCATAAATATAAACTTTATTTCTATTAAATTTTCAAAATTATTTATAGCATGCTGCATACATGTGTCACACGTGTAACACGCCTGTCTGCCTTTTGATGTAAATTATGGCGGGTAGATCATGCCTTTTCTAAGTCTACCCTGAAGAAGGCGAAGGAGCAGTCTACCCTTCCGTCGCCGTCAGTCCGTGTCTATTTTTGAATGGGATTGATAGAGACGTCAGACGACAGACCGGCGGCGACGTCACGGCGGCGTCACAGTAGTAACGTATACCTTACGGCGACGTGGCGACGGCGTACGTGAGAAATGTATAAAAAATCATAACGTCTGAACCAGGCACGTCGCCTAATAAGACGCCTGATACACACGTCGTCCCTCAGTACGTCGCCTAATAAGACGCCTGATACACACGTCGTCCCAATATAATGTTATTTTTCCCATGTTGATAACGAAAAGTGAATAGCATGAGTAAGATTGGATTTGCAATAGGCTATAGCCTATCGGGAGACATGATTTTTGTTTTGTTTTGTAGGAAGCTTTTCTTTAAAGTGAATTTTTGTTTAATATTAAAGCCTATCTTAATTTTAAATTTGTCATCAAAAAAGAAGCGAATATTCCATAAACAGGCTCTAACTTGTTGGTCTTTCTACAGCAGTGTTTTTAAATAAATGGTCTATCTTTTCTAGACAGAAAAGTTAACAACAAAGTAATAAAAAATATTTTATTTGCAAAATCTATCCCTGCCTCCAGATACAAATGGTCCCCCTTGTATGAAAATATTAATTGGAGTAGAGCATGGAGTAACCCACATACATTTTTAATTACAAACAAAGTAAAAGAAATATAATTTAAAATTATTTACCATTATTACCCCTGTAACAAGATTATCTAAAAATTTATACAGTAGACGAAAAATGCAGCTTTTGCTTTATGGAAACGGAAACGTTAGACCATTCTATAATTGCTCACATAGCTCTTCTCTGTGGAATGATATAGCCAATGTTTCATTAATGGACAACATGGCTCAAACATAGCCTACATTTATCTAATTTTGATATCTTCTTTTAATTTTCTGACTCAAATTTCTCTGTACAATATATAGTCAACTTAATAATTTTGCTTGGAAAATTCTTTATTCATAAATCGAAGTTTATGAAAAACTACGGTGACGCATTGCTGCCACATACATATAATTTTTTCCACTCAAGTGTGTAGTCATGTAGGCTACAAAATATGCCTTTATCCACATAAAATTGATAGCCAATCATGTCTTTATCATACGTTCAAAAAGCTGAAGAAATAACAGCCCCCAACGGACATTCATGTTAAATTATCAAATTCTGTACACACCTTATTAATAGCAGATGAGCCCAGAATACGAACATTGTGTTTAATTGCATATTAGGCTAAGCATTTTCCTCCCATAGAAAACCCTTATAATAAAGAAAAAGCTTAATGTGGCTTAATAGGCTACTTCAGTGATAAAGATCAAATGCTATAGCCTACACACCTTATTAATAAACCATACTATCCTACAGAAAAGCAGATGAGCCCAGAATATGAACGCAATGCATTTAATTATGCGTTAAGCGTTTTCCGATAGAAACCCTTATTATAAAGAAAATAAAGGTGGCTCTTAACGTGGCTTTCTATGGGAGGATGGCATTGCGGTGCACAGCAAATCCTTTAAATGGTATTCAATGCAAAACAAAAATGAAAAATAAAAGTAGCCAATA
Organism: Leuciscus idus; assembly: GCA_021554675.1. Taxonomy (NCBI): domain Eukaryota; kingdom Metazoa; phylum Chordata; class Actinopteri; order Cypriniformes; family Leuciscidae; genus Leuciscus; species Leuciscus idus. The sequence goes on along the minus strand of CM038621.1, from coordinate 2,483,071 downwards.
AAATAAACAAATTATTGTGGCATTAATTAGCCCACAAACAATATTTATTTTAAAGACTAAACGAATGTGTTTAAAGAAAAACACCAGCGTTGGGCGTTTATCTGTATAGGCTGCTAAGTGTTTCAGTCGTCGATCCTTTTCAAACTGGCGCAATAAAATAAAACAGAATTTGATTTGTTAAACATGAAGAAGACTTATCAGTCTGGCATGGCCGCTCGCTCTAACGTTAACCTATAAATGTTCGCTATTATTAAGCGCATATCGTGTTTGTGCGGAGTGTGGAGCGCGGAGTGTGGAGCGCGCACTGCATGACATGGACGCGCCGGTGCCATCACTCGCATTTTCCTATCAACAGTGGAAACAACTTAAATACTCCATCATTTCTGGTCATACAGAAAATAATAATACATCAGTCGCAACTACTTTTATTTGTGTAAACTCTCAACAACAAGAAAACGTTGTGCTTTTGTAAAATAAAATAAAACGAACAGGGCGCGCTTTCATGATCTCTGTGAATTCGAGCGCGTCTCAAAAATGAACCGAAAAACAGTGTATAGACAAGCCTCACAGACATGAGAAATATAACTATCTATATAAAGTTTATAAAAAAAAAAAAATGTTATCCACCAACGAAAAAAAATCCAATCGAAAGCAAATAGCCTACGGTATACCATCTGATGTGATCCTGTCCGTATGAAAGGCGCATCTCTAGAGGCTAAATTACAGCGGGATGTAGATATGTTTGCAGGCAGCCTACACTGATTTAGAAAAGACTAGTTCATTAATAAACAATTAAAATGCTTCATTATTTTTTTCAGACACATTTATTATATCATTAGCCTACTTTTGCCGGTGCTTTGCGGCAAGTTTTATGCGCTTGAGCGCGGAATAGCCATATATACACCCAGGATTGAATTTAAACGTGAGATTAGTCCTAATTGCTTAAATAAATTACTACTAGTTTAGAAAAATCCTTCAGTCTATGGCAACTCTAATCAATAGCCTACATTTAATATTTGACATTATTTAATTAGTAATTAGTATCCAGCTCTTTACATTAAATTAGTTGAGTTAGCATAATTAGTTAATGAACAAATAAAAGAATAAAATAAAGTTTAAATTATACTACCGGTAACCATATATTTCTATATAGCATTGATTATTCCACCACACAAAGGACTGTTTATAAGGTGATAATCCGTTATACATGTGAAGATTGTAGCCTATATGGCTGTATCTTGAAGATTTTTGTATTGTATCTTCTGTTATAAAGATGAAGATTGACATTTCGTTAATTAAACAAAATAAGAACGCAATGTTGTAAAAAATAAACAACTTAGGCTACGTTCTGTTAGATGTGTTTTGACTACTTTTTGTTTAATTATATCTCTAGGTAATGAAGATATAGCCTATTAACAAAAATAAATCTTAGGCTATATATAATATATAATATAAAAAAAAAACTTATAGGCCTATATAAAATATATTTTAAAAAAGGGCCTCATTGATTAATTTTGCCTGATTGGGGGCTGTTACTATTTGCTTAAGCTTTTTGAACGTAGAAGTGTGATAAAGGCGCTATAGGCTGTCAATTTTATGTGGATAAAGGCATATTTTGTACATGACTACACATGTCCTTATAAAGGCAAAAAAAAGATGTCGTTTTTAACGACATCTCGTTATTACGAGAAAAATATGTCGTTTTAACGACATAAGATCACGTTATTACGACAAAAGATGACGTTAAAACGACACAAGATCTCGTTATTACAACATAATTGAGGGGAAAAAATAATATGTATGTGGCAGCAGCTATGCGTCACCGTAGTACTGCTCTTGATGTAAAGTGTAACAATTATCGTCAGCCCTCTTGCGCCCTCTGTTGGCATTTGTACATAATATACATATGTTCATTGTTTATATATTTCTTCATGTATTTTAATAGTGTTGTTAAATAAAATAAAATAATTAATTACTTTTAATACCCTACTTTATTTGAACCAATTATATTGCCTCATTTGTAATATGTATTTAAGTCATAAAGGCTATTGTTCACTTCAGATCTATCTTTATGACCAAAAAATATATAAATAAAATAGTCGACACTGACAGCCCTAGTTTTGAACATTTGAACATGAACCTACATTGTTTTGCATTTTGTGACTAAAAGACTATTTCCCTGTCTTATATTTTTTCATTGTTGATTTCTTGAAAATAATAGGCTATTAAAATACTTTCTTGTCACCTTCTCCTGTAAACAATATCGTGAATAGTTTCATATTGTGTATTCGCCCATTATGGTCAACTGTGTAAATTAAAATTATTACCACCTTCAAAAGTAAAAACTCAGAATGACACATTCCAGAATATTATGTTTATAGATTACAATTAATGAATTTATCTGTTCAACTTTAAAGTTGTTGTTAATAATTGTGCAAAAAGTTGTGACTTTGATGGTGTATAATTTGCATAGTCCTCATATCCAGTAGAAAGTGAGTGAATTATTTAAAAAAAAAATACTATGTTTGTAAACCATTCAGAGATGACATTAATGACATACACAACTTTGTATACAATACAAAATTTGTATCAGTGATATTTTCAATGTCATCAGAATACAAGAAAAGAATGATTGATTAGAAAGATAACAAAGGAAAGATAAGAAAAGCTAGGGGGAAAAATAGATATTATTTTATTGTGATGCGACGTTGGAGTCACACGTTGGTGTCACGCGTCTGTGGTGCGGCGTGCTGTGGTGCGACGTTGGAGTCACGCGTTGGTGTCACGCGTCTGTGGTGCGGCGTACCCCTTCTGTCACGTAAAAGTACACGACTGTCGACTTCGGTAAGTTATCCGTGGCACTATCCACTCCTCATAGTAAATAAAAGACAAGAGTGCTAGCCTAAATGTTACAGACATATTATCATTGTACCGTTCACCCTATTATTGATTTTTATTTCCACTTCCCTTTTATTCAAAGAGACGGAACTATTTGCACTGTATTTATCAATGGGAAATACATGATGCTAAAATAATCTGTCATATAGCCTACTTTGGCTCACATTATTGGGGTCGCTTGCAAGTCGCAGCAGCACGAACGTGAACCAGCAACATATTTCTGCTTCAAATATTGTGCGTAGTTAACAGTGAGTGGTGATTTCAGACAGGGGCGTAGCCATCATTTCAAAAGTGACAGAATGTCAAGTGTAATACCAGTTTTTTTCAGACTTTTGTTGACAGGTTTTTGCTTAATTGGCTTAATATGCTATTTATTTTTAAAGCAATAAAACAGAAAGAAAGAAAGATGTTCATTACTTTATATTGCACATGCAGGGTTTTTCCTGGCTCAAAACTAGGCGGAAGTGGTAAAATCCTGATCATGCATTTTAATAATAAGATAATTAAATTTGTATTTTTCATAGACCATCATATAGCCTACTGTGTTTGTGGGTGGAGCTCGGTACCCCTAGGGGGGTCCGGGGGCATGCCCCCCTGGAAGAAAATTTGTACATTTTAAAGATAAATTCATTAATCTGGTGCACTTTGAGTCACCCGAATCTGCTGTTAAAAATAAATAATCCACCCGCCAACCGCCCAAACCTATGATGGTATCTGATCATCACATTACAATTATTCAAACTACAATTATTACATCACTGTTGGAAAACACTCTTATCAGAATACGTTTTTTACCTTTATAAAGGGCATTTTTTCCTTCATTTTATTAAATGTAACCTATGCTCCATCTTTCATTCCAAATTGAAACTTTGTTACCGTCAGTGTAATAGGCTATCAATCGCCACTTAACATTAAATTAAATTAAATCAGAATCATCCTTGCATTATCTGTGATTCCCTATTTATTATTAATATAATACTATTTATTATTATCTATCTATCTATCTATCTATCTATCTATCTTACTAAACTAAAACTTTCCAATTGAAAACCTTCAAACTTCAAGCTTTTAAAACTACTTCAAACTTTCTGGTTAGGCTTTTTCAAGAGAACTTAAAGTTTGTCATCATGTAGGGGAGACCGGGGACAGTTGCAACACTTTTTGCATTTCTCTCAATTACTCAGAGACTATTTGGACTAGACCAACCAAATTTGTATATATTAAACTTGCATCTGTCTGCTAATTACCCATACCATTTAAAGATGATTATATATGACATATCGTTCACAGTATTTATTTGAATGGAAGAAGTCAGATGTTGCAACTGACCCCGACCCAGGGGACAGTTGCAACACAACCCAGGGACGGTTGCAACATGTTAAAAATACCTTAAATTTCATTAATTCACTTAAGCTTTTTGTCTCAATGAGCAAATAATTCTGAAAATATTAACGGTTTTAGGCCTACTATAATATTATAGTATTATTTATTTCAATAATATTATTGTAGCCTATTATTTATTTATTTAGTCATATTTATCAAATAACAGTTATTGAGTTTTGTTTGTTCATGTGTAGAACATAGGCCTCCATAGATTCAGTGTGCAGGTGTTACAGATGCTATTCAATCTCTCCATATTTCAGTGTCAGACAGGAAGAATTGAACAATTTGCAATGCAACAAACCTTTATTAAACATGCAATTTATAACTTGTTGCAACCATCCCCGACCCTATCAGCCATGACAGAACATCATACGCCTGCTAGACACACTGACTTTGACACATGCTAACCATGTCACTTAGAAGTCAACAAAACAATAATTCAAACGAAGTAAGTTTTGATTAATTAATGCAAAATTTCAGGACAGTATGACAAAAATATATCTCATGAAAAAATTTACTTTCATACCTCCAAAACAGGTTTTGTTCAATAAATGCAGCAGCAGATGTTGAATATGTCTACTGTCTACTTGGTGGGTGGAGGGTCTAACTGTGCATGTGCAGTATGAGTGACATCACTCTAGCTTGTTTCTGATTGGAGAAAAATGACATGTTGCAACCATCCCCTGTTGCAACTGTCCCCGGTCTCCCCTACACATGTTACAACGCTGCCTGATTCAAGCAGGCTGTTAATGCATGAAAATACAAATTCAGCATTAGGCTAACAATCACCATGTTTATTCTAATTTGAAGGGCTTTGATAACATCTGTGAAAATAAAAGACATTACGAATAAAAAAAGATTGAAAATAAACGCACGTTTGTGCGGGTAGTGAATATTTTCAATTTACAACAAAACTTGTTAATTATTCAACAAGAGAAATAGGCAGAGTTATTCATCATTGTGCAACACAATTCGGATACCACATGACAACTTACTTACAGCGCTTGACTTTTTCGTGAAAAAGGATCGAGTGAAGACTGAAGAGTTTTTTGCCGTTTTGAACTCATTGCGACCTCTATGAAAAAAAATGGATTGGGCGCGGGTGCGAGCATGGGCGTGTCGTGATGCACGAGTGACTGATTACCATGGAAACGTGAAAGTCACGTATGTAGATAGACTTGACTCTTTGGATTTTAAATCTCGATGTAGGCTATACACACCCGCGAAAACCTCAGCTTGTCGTGGACACACTTGCCCTATGAAAAAGTGCGGGGGACGAATTTACATTTTATAAAAAGTGGGGGGGACACGTCCCCCGCGTAATCTACGCCCATGATTTCAGACATTATTTTATTAAAGTGCATTTGTCAGTGCCGCACTCGTACTGACTCTCTGCCTGACAGAAAGAAAAGCTCGTAGCTTACTGAAGGCGGAGCGTTTTGGCCAATCAGATGAAAGGGGCGTTTCAGCGCCGCCCACGTGTGCAAATGAAATATCGAACCCATAATCCGATTTTTAAACTACAAACGAAAAATGAAAAATCGAGCCAAAATCTAATTTTTCGTTTTTTAAACTTAACTAAAAAACGAATAAACGAGCTGGTTTTCATTTCTCGTTATTCCATTCCAAACAGGAAATGAAATGACCAAAAAGTACACGGACCTACACGGACCCATATCACCCTCGCTCTTCATAATTGCAGCTGAAATGTTGTCAATCCTCATTAAAAATTCAGATATTGAACAGTTAAATGTATTTGATAACCAAATAGTTATAGTCAGCTGGCCGACGACACCACTCTATTCCTTAAAAATCTTGAGCAGGTCCCAAAGGCTACTGAAACTATAGACTCATTTTCAAAAGCATCTGGGTTACAACTGAATCTAAAAAAGTGTGAGTTGTTATATGACTGCCACCTTGAGGCAGCATATGGTATCCCTATTAAAACTGCAGTCAAATACTTGGGTATACATGTATAACCAAAGATACTAGGTGGTGGTAGCGCAATGGATAAGACACATGCCTTTGGTGTGAGAGACCCGGGTTCGAATCCACTGTGAGACACCAATGTGTCCCTGAGCAAGACACTTAACCCCTAGTTGCTCCAGAGGCGTGCGACCTCTATATAGCAATTGTAAGTCGCTTTGGATAAAAGCGTCAGCTAAATGAATAAATGTAAATGTAAATGTACTAAGTTGAGTGAAACATTAAATGTATGGAACAAAATGGATGAATGTAAATTAAGATTGAACAGATGGTTGAATAGAGATCTTTCTCTGTTTGGTCGCATCTTTATAACCAAAATGGAAAGCCTTTCCAGGTGTATTTACCCAGCCTTTTCTCTGTCTATCCCTAAAAAAGCTGCTAAATCCATCAATACATTAAACTTTGATTACATCTGGAAAAGAAAACCACATTATCTAAAAAAAAGCAACTATAGTGAAAGACTATGAAGATGGTGGGCAAGCCATAGACTTTGATTGTATAAACGGAACCTTAAAGATGAAATGGCTAATATTTTATCTTTTGAAGATTTTGGTACAAAATTTAATTTTCAGTGCAATCGTAAACATTATGATATGGTTATCCAAAGCATCCCTTCTGCCTTGCTTTTGATGGCAAAAAATGCACTACCTCATTTGCTCAACCCTCCTCTTCTCCCTTCATTGATGATTGCTGGTCACCAGTTCTGTAGTAGGACTCTGCAAAACAAAGTGTTCCGTGATCTCTTTACTCTGACCTTATACCTAATGCAATACAGCCGAAATGCATCTTCTCTTATCTTCAATCATTCTTCTCTGAAAAAACTGCGCACAGAATTTTTTAAATTACCTATATCACCAAAAGCTAAAGAGCTTCACTTCAAAGTCATGAATGACATTTATCCTTCAAGTGACCTCCTCTCACGTAGATTTAAATTTGATCTAACAAACTGTATATTCTGTGATGAAGAAATAGAGACCACGGATCATTTGTTTTTCTTCTGCCCTTACAGTAACACATTCTGGTGTGACATGTATGATTGGTTGGAGCCTTATCTACAGTCTCTCTAGTTTCACTAGAGATAACATTACATTTGGAATTATAATGAAGGACAAAAACTATGATATGCTTTTAAACACTTAAATTATCTCTGGTAAATTTTTCATCCACAAATGTAAATGGATAAAGACACAGCCTCTTTTTTCTGTCTTCAAGAGAGAATTTGCATTGTACTATAAGTCCCTGTTGTTTATGAAGAAGAAAACAGCAAGAAAATTGCTTAATTTTATTGATGCTTTAAAATGAACTGAAGCCCCTTAACTGCTGTCTTATTTTTATTCTATGTCATTTTATTTTTATTTTTTTCCCCTAAAGTTGTATTTTATTTTACGTGCTCCGTTTGCAATGATATTTCTGTGAATTGACTAAGCCAGTTATTGCTGTAAATTTGACACTTCAATAATAAAAAAAATTATAATAAAAAAAAAAAGTTGAAACATGATAAACATGATGAAACCGTCTTCAAGAATAAACTTTTATTATTCCGTTAAAATAATAATAATAAATAAAAAAAAACAGCAGTGGGTGGAGCTGAACTAATGTTCATTCGCGACGCTGATCCGCATCATTTATAATCTAAAATAAACAAACAAACAAACGGGCTCCACTTTCGCCTTTTTTGTGGAAGCGACGGAGGCAGGTGAGAAAACTGATTTTTATTTTCTCTCACGAAGTATAAATCATTCGAGCTATTAATAACGCGGTGTATATTGGGAAACAGTTTGATAAATTAGATGTTTTTCCCCGTTTTGCAGAGGAAGACATGAACGAGTCATCCAGTTAGAACTATGATATTATAACTATTATAAGGTTATTATAACTATTATAAGGTTATATATTTTTTAACCTTTATAAAGGGCATTTTTCCCTAATTTTATTAAATGCACGCTCTATCTTTCATTTCAAATTCTTAAATTTGATCAATACATTCACTTAGAATAATAAGACACTAGGCTGTTACCAATCAAATTAAATAATTTACATTGAAAAAATATTGTATTAAATGTGATTATGCGAGTGTAAATATGTTTTGAATAAATAAATAAGGAATGCTGAAAAGAATGATACTTTGCAACTAAACCGCCAGTAGGAGGCGGCAGGCGACCGTGTTAATGAGCGAGTCATTGAGTCATTCATTCAAACGATTCATCCAAACGGCTGATTTATTCAGAATAAGTTTATGAATGGGTCATTGAATCTTTGAGTCAACCGATTCGCTCAAAACGCTGTTTCAAAATCAATAATGAAACATGGCTGAGTGTTCATTTTTTTTTATTGAACAATATTAACAACCATAATTGGCCTGGTACAACAAATTAAATGTCTTCACAGACAACAGACAAGCACCTTACATAGGATAGAAAATACAAATAAATTAGGTTAAAAAAAAAAAAAAAATCAGGGCATTTGTCCGGTTGGGCAAGTACACTTCTCTTTCACGTGTCCCTCCTTGACTGGTTTTCCCTGAGGAGAATTACGTTGTTGAAAACGAAACTAAAAGAGTGATGCACGTTCATTGCGTTTTACCGTGATGACTTTATTAATCTCAACACATTATAATGATTTATCTGTCATCCAGTGGTGTAGTCTAGTTTTTTGTAGTGAAAAATTACTGTAACCCCCTTCCTCACGCTTTTTTTAAGTGGGTATACGGAAATCCTTGGCCTTTTCTAGTGGGTATACGGCGTATACCTGCGTATCACGTAGACTACACCACTGCTGTCATCCACCCTCGATTAATTAGAATGTTGTGTTTTTATTACTTGGCCCGCCCGACCCGCGCATTATGATGATCCGCAGCACTATCGGCAAACTATACGGTTTGAGAATGGACACAGGCCGGGAACCCGCAACAGAGCCGCCAGCTAACAGACCTTTGTTATAAGAACGTTCTCCAGATATTCAGTGTTGGTTCTGAGAACATAAAAATGTCCCGTTTTCTTGACGTTAGAGGAACGTGTTTTAAAAGATATGATGTTCCTCAAACGTTCTTTCAACTTAATTTTGATTTAAAATTCAACCTTGATGTGTGACATTCCAATAACATAAAAATGTCAAGTTTCCTGAATGTTAGGCTACTAGAATGTTATTGAAAGGTTAGTGTGCTGTTCCTTAAACATTCTTTCAATCATCTTTCTAAAGAGTAATAAGAACACAGACTACAACTTTATTCAGACTTGAACTGAAGACAAAAGACATTAACTCCCTGAAGATCTGATTAAACAACTCCACAAACAGCATTTGATTTGATTGCCACCATTGTTGAGGTTTGTATGACCAGTGCTGATGTCTAAGTGTGTCCTTCTGAACTTTTAAATAGTTTTGGACAATCTTGCACAAATTTCTTCAGTGTTACAAATGATTTTTATCACATTACTTCCTTCTCAAATATTATAGAGATTATATTTGTAATTTTACATACATTTGTATGTAATTTAAGAAAACAGAAAAAATACAGTATGAAAAATACAGTACATTTTCTGTATAAAAATGTGAATTACTGCAATTACTCATTAATGTCACAATACCTAAAATAACAGCTGCATTTTTAATTTACAGATATTATTTGTAATTTTACAGAGTTTTGAGTACAATTTAAAATGAAAGAAAATGAATGTCAAAAAATCAGTTATTTTCTGTAAAATGAAGATCGAGAAGATCTGTTATGAATGAGAATAAGTAGTTGATACCCTATGGCAACTGTCAAAAATGATTGATTGACAGGTGCCCCGCCCCTTCCGGTGATAGGTGCCCGCCCATTTTGGCATAGGATCAAAGGGATCATCAGAGAACAAAGGAGATCAAAGGGGATATCAAAGAGATCAAAGGGATCAAAGGGGTTTGACAGTTAGTTTTGACTTTTGATTGACAGGTTGCCCCCTCCTAGCCCTTGATCATGTCGTTTTTGACAGAAAGTTTTGACCTATTGACCCGGTTAGCCCTTGATCATGTAGTTTTTGACAGAAGGTTGAACTCTTTTGAAGTTTTGATCATTTGAAGACACTGTTATAATACGTCATGGCTATGACAGTTAGTTTGAAACCGTTTGATGCCTTTTGATATTGACAGAAAGTGTTATAACAATATGTCATGGTATCTGACAGAAAGTCTGATTGTTTGAAGCCTATTGAAGCCTTTTGAAGACGCTGTTATAATAATAATAATACGTCATGACAGCTAGTTTCGGGTTTTGATGCCTTTTGAAGCCTTTTGATATTGACAGTTAGTGTGTGTGTATGTGTTTTGAAGTTGGTGTCACAGGATTCTCCTCCCTTCATATTCCTGAGCTTATCTGGGCTGTACTGTGAAACTGATAAGGGAAAAACTGTGGAAGTGTATCTTACACACAAATGTTGAAAAGCCATTCAGTTCTTTTAAAATAATATACATTTCTTTAAAAGATCTTACTAAAACCTCACACCAAAAGTTTAAATAAAATGAGAGTCACAAAAAATTGCAATGAGTCTCTCAAAACACCGTCTCAAAACAGGGAGCAGGCGCATCTGTGTGTGTGTGTGTGTGTGTGTGACGGGATTCCCCCCTGCCACCCTTTTGAGCTCTGACATCTGAAACGTGTTGTTCAGACACTGTGATTAAACAATGTCACAAAATTACAATCAGTTAAATGTTTAGGGAGTTAAACAAGTTTATGAATGGGTTCACAAAAATGCGTAAAATATAAAATCACATAGTGGTTCTCTCTCTCTCTCTCTCTCTCTCTCTCTCGTGCGCATGCGTGGGCGTTTGTGGAGTGAGTGCGGGAGTGTGCGGTGAGTGCGTGGAGTTTTCCCTCTGTATTCTTTGTTGTTTTGAAGGTACATCGTTTTTTGGTGTATTTTTCTTTTTCTTTCCTTTTTTTTCTTTTTTTCCTCTTTTCTCTCTATGGTGAGGTTATTTTAGTGTTTGCTAATCTGTGCTGGGGGTGCGGTTTGGGCCGCGTGCTACCTGTAAGGAAACATGGCGGCCCCAGGTGCACGGGTGTTGAATACACTCACGCGGCGTCATGCAGTGAAGGTGGCGTCGGCTGTGAGTGTAGAGGATTGTTGCTTGGCCATAGGAGAAATTGTTGGGCATGAAAGCATTCTGTCGGCATCAAAAATGAATAGTGCTACTGTCATTTTTTTAAATGCAGTAGAAAAAGCAGATGAGTTAGTTGAGCGAGGAATTGTTGTCGATGGTTTGTTTATACATGTTCTTCCTCTTGCAATGCCGTCTAAAAAAGTTACGCTGTCAAATGTGCCTCCATTTATCAGCGATGAAGTGTTAATTCAGTCTCTTTCTCGTCACGGCAAATTAGTATCCCCGATCAAAAAAATCCCAATTGGAAGCGGATCCCCATTACTAAAGCATGTTGTTTCATTTAGACGATTTGTTTATATGATTGTGAGAGACGATGTTGAGCTGGATCTTACTTTTAAATATCGGATTGATGATTTTGATTATGTTGTATTTGCGACAACTGGTCAAGTTAAGTGTTTTGGCTGTAATAAAGTAGGTCACTTAATCAGGGATTGTCCCGAAAAGAAAAGAAAAGAAACGCTAATTGTTACGGATGACACGACTGGTCCTCCCGAGCCAGCGGGAGCTGCGGGGGGGCATGCTGAGTCGGATGCGTTAGTGACGGAGCAAACCGAGGACAGTTTAGTTGTGGAGGAACCGCTAAATGTTCAGCCAGATGTAAGCGTAGAAAGAGAATCTGTCAATGAGGAACCAAATGAATTGGAGACTTTACAGTCCGTTAAAGGCCAAAATGTCCCGTTGGGCGGTGCGGTAAAGTAGGTTTTATGTTGGACATTCGTTAGACATTCGATCTTTTCTGCAGCATTAATTGATATGTAATGGCTTAATAGTCGTGGATGATGCTGTATCTCGTCTAGGTCACATTGTAAAGCATAATGTCAAAAGTGAATTTTAATATTATTCGATGATGTAATTGTTTTAAGAATTGGAAGTGAAAAAGTCCTCACAACTATCCCCACTTGGGCACTTCAAGTTAGGGAGTGTCTCAAAAGTGCCAAATCAGCAACAAAGTTGGTAAAGTATGTGCATTATTCCACAAAAACACTAAAAACGTGATCCTTTTACGTATGTAGTTGATGTTAGTAAATGGATTAAAAATAGAATAAGCCAATTTTTAACTTGTATATGATTTATATATCTGTTATACATATGTAATTAAACTGAATGTTTTAAATTAAATACATCTAGGCTATTTAACTTTGTGGTTGTTTTATGTAAATACCTCAAATGACCAACAATGTATTTATACACACATGCAGCATATAATACACAACTTAGATTGGTGAAAAATGATGATGTCACACCACATGTAATGTATTCACCAACCCTTAGAGCACACCATACACGACTTGGATTTGGAAAATGCCATTTGGTGTATTTTTAATGAATTTTTGAAATACGCAAATCTATATAACTTCCTGGTCATGTGACCTGATGATGTCACACCACATGAAATGTATTCACCAACCCTTGGAGCACACCATACACGACTTGGATTTGGAAAATGTCATTTAGTGTATTTTTAATGAATTTTTTGAAATGCGCAAATCTATATAACTTCCTGGTCATGTGACCTGATGATGTCACACCATATGGGATTTATTCACCAACCGTTGGAGCACACCATACACGACTTGGATTTGGAAAATGTCATTTCGTCAATTTTTTATGAATTTTTGAAATACGCAAATCTATATAACTTCCTGGTCATGTGACCTGATGATGTCACACCACCTGGGATTTATTCACCAACCTTTGGAGCACACCATACACGACTTGGATTTGGAAAATGTCATTTCGTCAATTTGTAATGAATTTTTGAAATACGCAAATCTATATAACTTCCTGGTCATGTGACCTGATTATGTCACACCACATGTAATGTATTCACCAACCGTTGGAGCACACCATACACGACTTGGATTTGGAAAATGTCATTTCATCTATTTTTAATGAATTTTTGAAATGCGCAAATCTATATAACTTCCTGGTCATGTGACCTGATTATGTCACACCACATGTAATGTATTCACCAACCGTTGGAGCACACCATACACGACTTGGATTTAGAAAATGTCATTTCGTCTATTTTTAATGAATTTTTGAAATATGCAAATCTATATAACTTCCTGGTCATGTGACCTGATGATGTCACACCACTTGGAATGTATTCACCAACCATTGGAGCACACCATACACGACTTGGATTTGGAAAATGTCATTTCGTCTATTTTTAATGAATTTTTGAAATATACAAATCTATATAATTTCCTGGTCATGTGACCTGATGATGTCACACCACATGTAATGTATTCACCAACACTTGGAGCACACCATACACGACTTGGATTTGGAAAATGTCATTTAGTGTATTTTTAATGAATTTTTTGAAATGCGCAAATCTATATAACTTCCTGGTCATGTGACCTGATGATGTCACACCATATGGGATTTATTCACCAACCCTTGGAGCACACCATACACTACTTGGATTTGGAAAATGTCATTTCGTCTATTTTTAATGAATTTTTGAAATACGCAAATCTATATAACTTCCTGGTCATGTGACCTGATGATGTCACACCACTTGTAATGTATTCACCAACCGTTGGAGCACACCATACACGACTTGGATTTGGAAAATGTCATTTCGTAAATTTTTTATGAATTTTTGAAATACGCAAATCTATATAACTTCCTGGTCATGTGACCTGATGATGTCACACCACTTGGAATGTATTCACCAACCGTTGGAGCACACCATACACGACTTGGATTTAGAAAATGTCATTTCGTCTATTTTTAATGAATTTTTGAAATATGCAAATCTATATAACTTCCTGGTCATGTGACCTGATGATGTCACACCACTTGGAATGTATTCACCAACCATTGGAGCACACCATACACGACTTGGATTTAGAAAATGTCATTTTGTCTATTTTTAATGAATTTTTGAAATACACAGATCTATATAACTTCCTGGTCATGTGACCTGATGATGTCACACCACCTGGGATTTATTCACCAACCCTTGGAACATTTTTACAGGTTTTCAATTTTTTATTTTTTTCTAATTGATATTAAAAGAGGAATTTGACAAAGCTGTGAAATTAGATTGATTTCACAAGTAATGACCATTCACATTAAGAAATACATGTTTTGTCATATTTTCATAGAGGAAAAATAAATTAAGTGCATACAGTTAGCTCATGACATCCCTTTATTGAAGAAAACATACAGAAGTTAAACAATCAAGAGTTTTATTTAATTTTCGTCTGTTTCTTTAAATATTAACAAATGTGAACTTATGGTATTGGGATTTTGTAATATCACCATTATGTAGGCTAGTATAACAGTGAAAAAAGTAGTTGCATTTCTTATAACTGTAAAACCAAATGCTATATTTCAAAAGGCACCAGAGTTTTTACTAAAATGCAATTTTCATGTTAATAACATATTACACTTATACACTCATAAATAGGTTTTACTTTGTACAATAATAATTTCTTCCTCCACAAAGGATTAATGCACAATTTGGAATAGTAAATAAATCAAGGTTAGAAACAAAAACTTTTTTTAATGACAATTGGTTTGGGAATTTTGGTTGTGGAAATTGATTAAAGATGATGGTATCTTTAGTTTTATAGAATTTACTAATATTTAGCTAATATTTAATTGTATGCAATTCCCAGAGAACTTTTGAGGCTTATTGGATTAGAGACACTTGGAGTACTTCCCAATTTAGGCTGAATAATAAAAAAAATTTAAGTTACGGATGTAATAATTGCCTATGCTCCATTGTCTAAACAAAATATATTCTTGATGTTACAAATACATTGAACTTTCTGTTCAAGAAACATGTTTTAGATTGGAGTAAATTATAGATGACACCTCATAGATATTCTATAACGAACAAAGTTAATGAGTTTTCATATAAGATACATAACACTGAGTAGTAGGCCTACACTCATTAGACACTTGTGCTTTAAAGTTGATGTGGAAGACAATTGTATATGTTATGCCCATGAGCCACTCATATTGAAGCTGATATTGTTTTGAAGAAAGTGATATTTAAATGTTTTACAATTGATATAGATAAATATTTATATATTTATATAAAATCAATACGAACCATGCAACTGTTTAGTATTATTATGTATTTAATGTTTAAAAAAAAATAAAAAATCCATTGCCACTATACATTGTTTTGATGTTTTCTAAAAAAGAGAAAAAAAAGTCTTTGATACATCAAACAAACAAATAAAATAAATTAATATATAAATAGAAGGACATCTCTATTCATATAAGATGTGACGTGATCTTGTTACGCCTCTATAAAAGAGGAAATGGACAATAAAACACAGACACGATGCAGCTTCTGTCCAGTCCAATGTTATAATGTATTTACCATGAACAGCATAATAACATGTTTACACAGTATCACAGTTAAACCTGTTATTTTCCCTTTGCACGACATAATAATGTCCCTCTAAGAAACTACACAATTAGGAAAAATATCAGCTGGTCAGTTATAACTCCATATTACTGAAATACCTGAGTTAACCTCTAAAGGGAGTTACCAAAAATATATCAAAATATGTTTACAGCATCTTAAAACAGTATTATTTAAACAAAAATAGATTTGAATTTACTCTGAAAGTGTTTAGAACAATAAACAGCATAAAATATATTCTGTAATGCTATACTGCTGTTTTATAGTTATTAATTCAGAATACACTTGACATTTTACCCTCAGTAGTAGCATTGTGCTTACACATAAACTATGTTGCTTCTTTACATTAAAAACTCACTTTTCTTAAACCTATACAATAGCACTTTTACCTTATCCGTATGATCTAAAACAAATACGCACAGAGAAAATGGCTGCGGTGTTCCGTTACTGTCACGCTTTAACCTCGATTCACGTGCTACAACATGTGCTACAGTACACAGCTAGCACGCAGGCTACACTAGAGCAACACTTCAGACTGCTAAATGCACATGAATCATTACAATCACTAACATTTACTTCCCGCATGTTCCTTACATTACTAAACACATCTATAAATCATTCAAACACAATACAACCCTCGTTCATACCTATAAAAGAGGAAATGGACAATAAAACACAGACGCGATGCAGCTTCTGTCCAGTCCAATGTTATAATGGACGAACGTCAGCCGCGCGCTCCGTACACAGGCTGAACGAGGCATTATTAATCGTTAACAGATCCTCACTGAACAAGGCATTAGCGATCAATCACAAACTGGTACTTAAACTTAAAGTGAAACTTATGTAAACAAGCAAACATATTGTAATTTAAATGTTATACAATAAAACAGCATTTTAAACACAGATTGTCTTGTCTTTTTATCTTATTAATCTCTTTAGCCTCTTTTACCCTCTTTTAGAGCAATGGATTACTGATCTACAACTTATAAGTGTATTTTAACTTTCTCCTTTTTATGGACCATTTTAAGTATATTTTAACTTGTATCAACTCATTCAATGACATACAATGTATGAGTATGACATCATTTTTATCATCCTTACATACTCCCCTTCAACACAGATGTCGTCCTCGACATCCCAACCAACAGATGAGTAATGATGAATGCAGTTAAACAGTACATATGTCACCAGATCACCTTTGCGTCAGTTCGTATACAAACACTCAGCTTATTCAAAAGTCCAGGAGTGTGTGTAGTGTATATGTTAGCACTCGGCTTGTCTATCTGTCCATCATTGAGTGAAGTATGTATGTGTGTGTATTGATAACACTCAGATTGTTCAACAGTCCATCAATGAGTGTGTGATGTATGTTCAAATGGTTAAGTGTGTTAACACTCAAATTGTTCAACAGTCCATCAATGAGTGTATGATGTATGTTCAAATGTGTAAGTATTAACACTCAGATTGTTCCACAGTCCATCCATGAGTGTGTGATGTATGGGCAAATGTGTAAGTATTAACACTCAGATTGTTCCACAGTCCATCCATGAGTGTGTGATGTATGGGCAAATGGGTAAGTGTGTTTCACATTCAGTACCCTGGTACCACAACAGACGGGTAGCCAAAGTGCTGTACTGGAGTCATCCATGCATTTGCTGCTTGCATGGCTCTATAAGGTGCTGGTGAGTACCACTGCATGATGTTACTTGTGGGTTCGGTGCTGTAACAACCAGGATTGCCCAACTGGTCATATGTGAAGACTCTTGGAGGCCGTCTCTCCCTGACTGGTCGCTGATATCGCTGTTCATGTCCACAGTGAGTTCCACTTTGAACAGGTGACTGCACTACGGACGTTCCCTCCTCCAGGGCAGTGTCCTTTTGAGCAATAATCTCCTGTTGTCCTGATGTGTCCCTCTCTGTCAGTGTATCTCCACTATCTTGCT
Organism: Leuciscus idus; assembly: GCA_021554675.1. NCBI lineage: Eukaryota > Metazoa > Chordata > Actinopteri > Cypriniformes > Leuciscidae > Leuciscus > Leuciscus idus. The sequence continues at coordinate 2,465,329 of CM038621.1, read as the reverse complement.
CCAGCTGGCAAAGGTCCTGTTGCTGAGGCTCAGCATCCTGCGAAAGTTGTTCAACTTCCTTGTCAGCATCCTGACTGTCTGTGTCTACTTCGGGCTGTATCACAGGGAGAGGCTGATCCATGGGCGGATAGTATCCATAGTCATCTTCATCACTATCCTCAACGTCTACTTCTTGGTGTTGTTGCTCCCTTCCTTTGCGGGTCCATGCTGTGATTTGTCTTTTTGCTTTAGCTGGTTTCAATTGTATTTCCAGTGGTAAATGGTCACACGGCAACAGCAGGTTACGATGCAGTATCCTACGTCCTCTCGCTTTGCCTTGTTCTGATATTATTTCATATATGGGCATGTCTTTTCCCACCTGACGGATAACTTTGTGAATGCAATCCTCCCAGTGATTTCGGAGCTTCCCAGTTCCGCCCCTGGGTGTCAAATTCCTGACGAGAACCCGGTCACCCTCGTGCAATACAGAACTCCTCACTTTGCTGTCATAATTTCTCTTACTCTTTTCAGCACATTTTTTTGCATTTGCCGTTGTGATCTCATAAGCCTCTTGCATCTGTTCTTTCCACCTTCTCATATACTCCTGATGATCAGCAGTCCCAGCCTCTGGTGTCAAGCCAAATAATAAGTCCACAGGTAATCTCGGTGATCTTCCAAACAGGAGGTAGAAGGGGGAGAAACCTGTGACTTCACATCGAGTGCTGTTGTATGCGTAGATAAGCTTGGGCAATGACTCTCTCCAATCTGACTTCTGCCTCTCTGTGAGCGTTCTCAGCATTTGCAGTAGTGTTCTGTTCAGGCGCTCCACCTGCCCATTACCTTGTGGGTGGTACGGTGTTGTTCTTGAGCCCATCACACCACAGTTCCTCTTCAGCTGTGCAAACAACTGATTTTCGAATTCCCCTCCCTGATCATGATGGATCCTCAGGGGGAACCCAAACTTCAGCGCATAATCATTAAATATCTTGTCAGCTACAGTTTTGCCAGATTTCGATGTGGTGGGGTAGGCTTGTGCAAAGCGTGTGTAATGATCTACGATTACCAATATGTATTCATATCCACCTTTACACTTGTCTAGATGCAGAAAGTCAATAGATACAAGCTCGAATGGCTGAGTGGTGACAATCGGTGTGAGTGGAGCTCTTGTTTCTCGACAGGGTTTTTTCTGTTTAAGGCAGGTACAGTTTTGAGTGACATAGTGTTCAATTTCTCTCTGCATGTGTGGCCAGAAGAAGCGATCCCGAACAAGTGATGTTGTGCGTTCCACACCTTGGTGTCCCATATCATTGTGGAGCTGTCTCATAACTGTTGACTTGTATATTTCAGGGAGAACAAGTTGTGTCCTGGTTGCAGTCTTTCTATGAAGTATCCCATCTCCATCAAAGCTGAGCTTCTCCCAGTCTCGGAGGAGACACCTGCTCCCTGCACCGAATGACTTTAACTGCTTTCCTACAGGTCTTTCATTTGACTGTTTACAGGCGATGATGGGGCCAATATCTTTATCATCTTTTTGAGCTTGACAGAGAGCTGCTCTTGAAAGGGGCGTAGTCATGTCTTCATCCGTTTCCGCACACCCAGTAGCCGTAATGGACCAAACAGTGTGTGAAACACTCATTTCCACAGCTTGTACTGTAGTTTGCACAGAAGGGGAGGACATTTCCTCTGAACATTCTTCAATCATTGTCTCTATGTCACAGGGCATTCTTGAAAGGCCATCAGCATCACAGTTCTCTCTGCCCGGGCGATATTTTATTGTTATGTCGAAGTCTGCTAATTCAGCAACCCACCTCTGTCCTGTTGCGTTCAGCTTGGCCGTCGATAACACGTAGGTTAGTGGGTTGTTGTCCGTATACACAGTGCAAGATGAGCTGATTAGGTAGTCTCGGAAACGCTCTGTAACGGCCCACTTCAAAGCCAGAAATTCAAGTTTCCCTGAATGCAGATGGTAGTTTTTTTCTGCTTTGGTCAGTGTGCGAGATGCATAGGCTATTACACAAAGCTTCCCCTCCTGCTCTTGATATAGCACTGCACCCAGGCCTTGCTGTGAAGCGTCTGTGTGCAGGATGAACGATTTGTTGAAGTCTGGAAACCCAAGTATTGGCGGCTCAACCAGACAGTCAATCAATCCCTCCAATATGTGTTGATGTTTTTCAGTCCATGTGATTGGCTTGTGTGATGGTGTCCCTTTAAACTTTCCTTTCACTCTTTTTGTCCTGGTGTTCCGGTCTTTCTGCTTATCTGGGCCAGGGTCTAATTCCATTAGGGCGTAAAGAGGGTTGGCGATGCGGGAGAAGTCCCTAATATACTGTCTGTAATAGCTCAGTAGCCCCATGACTGCTCTCAATTCTCCGATAGTCCGTGGCCTCTTTTCCTTTAAAGCCCTAACAGCCGCAGTATCAGCTGGATCCATCTTACTGCCCTCAGCAGACACAATGCGCCCCAAGTAGCGGACCTCACGCTTGAACACTTCACACTTACTTGGTTTTAACTTTATCCCGTGCTGCCGTAGCCGCTGTAGCACTGTCCTCACATTCTCAACGTGATCCTCGAAGGTTCTACTGAAGACCAGAGTGTCGTCTAAATATGGGATACAGATCTCATCCCTCAGCCCCTCCAAGCATTCTTCCATACAGCGCTGAAACGCGGCTGGAGCATTCATCAGGCCAAAGGGGATTCTGATCCATTCATAGAGACCCCATGGTGTGACGAAAGCGGTTATGGGTCTGCTCTCCTTCGCCATAAAGCCCTGATGGTACGCTTTCCCTTGATCCAAAAGAGAGAACCACGAGTTTCCTCCTAAGCCATCCATTATGTCTTGCACTCTGGGGATAGGCTGGCGGTCAGGGAGGGTCTTTCTGTTCACTTCACGAAAATCTATACACAGTCGGAGACTCCCATCCTTTTTTCGAACGCACACGACTGGTGATGCGTACGGTGAGTTAGACTTCTCCACCCAACCCTGAGCGATGAGGTCACTCAAGTAGTCCTTCATTTCCCGGTAAAGTGGCTTAGGCACAGAGAGGTATGCTTTTGCGACAGGCTCGGTGTCTTTCAGGGAGATGCTGAGTTGAAGTTTTTCTATACAACCGATATCATCCTCTGTTCTTGAAAAGGAGGCACACTCCTCTCGTAACAATTTTTTAACTACCTCACGTTCTGGCTCACTGAGGTGGCCCAGATCCACAGGTGGATCCCAAACATTGCCTGTAGTCTGATCCTTTTCAGCTCTGATGTGATTTGTTGTAGCTGAAGGTGGAAGGTGGGACCCCTCTAGTATGGAGGCGGGGTAGACTGCTTGGACCTGCTGGACAACCCCTATTACCGTTTTCCCTGCTAACATCATGTAATGATCTGTAGTATTCTGCACACTTAAAGTAATAGAGGGTTTTTTGCTGCCCTTATTCACCTTCACGAGCATGTCACATAGTTCGAGTCCCTCTGTCCAGCGGGGGTTCACATCCGGCTCGAAGAGAAAAACGTTGTCTTCATGTGGGGAATTCATGTTTACATAACACTCAACTCTGACTGTTGTGCGTTTTGGTATGTTAATCCTCTCCCTTTTTGTCTTAACTATATACTCATCCCCTGGTGTGGTGCTAACTTGCTCTACAACTGCAGTTACCTGCTCTACAAAAGCCGCTGCTCGACCTGGAAAGGCTGCCCTTACTGTTCTACTTAACCCTTCCCTGTCAGTGGTGTTTGACTGTTTCAGTTCACTGTCTATAATAATCCTAATCACATTAGACCCAATGATAGGTTGAACAAGCTTACCACCCTTCATTACAAGTGTGGGGACAATAACTTCTGTGTTGGATGCAGCCCCTGAAGCTAATCTAAAAGTTACCTCGACCCAACCTGTGTATGGCATGCTCTCCCCATTTGCTGCCTGTATGTCAAAAGTCTGTGTTATATCCAGAATTTCTGTTATGTCTCTTAATCTTGTGTCTGGCAGGTGCGTTTCTTTCCATCGCTCATCAATTATGGTCACTTGGGAGCCTGAGTCCCACAAAGCCTGAACACTTTGGCCTTGGATGAAGCAATCAACCATGTGCTTTCCCCCTACCAATGGCGCCCTTTTAGCCCTTTTGTCCTTCTTCGAAGTGGTGTTTGTAGTCATACATGCGAGTGCTTGACATTCTCTTTTGTGTGCTGTCCAATTATCAACTTGACATGGCGTAGAACAGTAAAGCATTTTCTTACAGGATGCACCTTGCTTCAGAATTAGTCCTTTACCCCCCTGTCCCGAATTCGCACATTGCTGGGACATTGCTGCGTTACTGGTCACTCCCTGTCCCGTGCGAGTGACCTTCCCCCATTTAAAGACTCATCTCCAAACTGTCTCTGTCCCCTTGCTCGACAACCAGCCAGAAAGTGCTCGCTACTGCCACACCTGTAACAGTGCATGCAATAATCTTCAGCTCCACTCTGTTGACAACCAAAACATTTTCTCCTTTGACCACGATTTGATTGGGGGAAGCTGGGCTGTGGGGCAAACCTTTGCTGATACTGAGCAGTTCCTCCTCGGTGTCTTGGGCCCACATTAAACCAGTATCCCTGTCCCGGGTCCTGCACCTGCTGACCTGAGAATGGTAGTCCTGATGCGCCATCGCCCCCCCCTGCTGGCGGTGGTTGTCTAGGCATGTGCTGGGGCTGTTGCATGGACTCTCTAATGTGAGACACTTCAGCTTTAAGGTCTTTCAACAGAGCCATTTCAGATTGAATTTCCGCAAGCTGGGAGAGAAAAGCTGGAGGAACTTTAGACTTTTGTTGAGTTGGTGGGTTTTCATTCTTTTCAGCAGGAGCATCGCTGGACTGAACTGAATGGATGGTAACAGGTCTTTGTTGTCCTGACAGTTTTTTCTTGTTCTGCCTCTCGGTTTCATAAGCACATGCTGTATTCACTCGTTCAAGCAAAAGTTCATCAGAGATGTCAGCTTGCTCCAAATAAGGCTGAAGATCCCGCCTGATGTTGTCATTCTGCAGGCCAGTCAACACAGTGTGAAGAAACATCTTCTGCACTAACCCAGGGTCATATTGGAGACCTGACTCAGATTCCTGCGAAGCGAACAAAATTTTTTGTCTCAGGTCGAAAGTGCGAATGAAGAAGTTCTGTGGGGTTTCTTTGATGCCCTGCACTTCTGAGGTCAACTGCTTATAAAGGTCGGTTGCACTTTTCTCTTGATAATGACATCGCAGTATTCGCCTCAGTGTGGGTAAGGTCAGGTTGGTTTTGCCTTCTAAATAGCTGCGGAGTTGCATGCCTGGAGATATCGCTCTTATCACTGCATCTACTATCTCAAGTTCGGGAAACCCCTTGCTTAAGCCATGTTCAATTTGACGTGCTAAGCTTGAAAAAGTCAGCTTGTCTTTCTGACCGGGCTCACCGATTTGGCCAGCTATCTTAAAGTCCTTGTGCCATGGGTGAGGTGCAGGACTGTGGACTACACTCTGTGGTGACTGTCTGGGAGGGGTAACGCTTTTAATTCCTTTTGTCTCTGGCTTATTGTTCTCATTTTGTTTCTGTGCGCTTGCTAACTGAAGCTGCAAGGCCTTAATTCCTTCCAATATTTTTTCCTCCTCCCCGTCCTGTTGCTCGCCTACTTGTTTTGATGTGCCAGCTTTACCAGCTATCTGGAGCTCAGAAATTTTGTCTTGAAGATGGAGTAAGTCAGCCATACCTTTATCCTCAAGCTCTTCTAGCTCTTCTCTCTGTATATGGTTTGAAATTAGTGTGATGAGAGCAGTTCGGCCCTTGTTGGTAACATGTTCAAACTCTGCTCCGGCAATGATTAGACTAATGATTAGTCACACAGCTCCACCAAACTTTCTCGGGGCAACAGACACAATGCCCTTATTACTTCAAGCTGTAACTCCTCTAACCCTGTCGACTCCATCTTCCCAGCTGAGTGTGTGTGCTAGCAGTGAAGTGGTACCTTTCAATCTTTGGGTAGTAATAGCAGCTCTCCTGGTATGCAGAAATACCTCAGATTACATGCAAGCTGCCCCAGACAATCGGAATCCCACTGTCGCTGATTCGCCACCTGCTTTCTGATGTTCTGGGTTGTTTAAAAGGGATGTGTGACGGCGGGGGGACATCTGTTGTAGATGCTGAACCACACTGCACACTATCCCAGCGAACCTCCAAATGTTACGCCTCTATAAAAGAGGAAATGGACAATAAAACACAGACGCGATGCAGCTTCTGTCCAGTCCAATGTTATAATGTATTTACCATGAACAGCATAATAACATGTTTACACAGTATCACAGTTAAACCTGTTATTTTCCCTTTGCACGACATAATAATGTCCCTCTAAGAAACTACACAATTAGGAAAAATATCAGCTGGTCAGTTATAACTCCATATTACTGAAATACCTGAGTTAACCTCTAAAGGGAGTTACCAAAAATATATCAAAATATGTTTACAGCATCTTAAAACAGTATTATTTAAACAAAAATAGATTTGAATTTACTCTGAAAGTGTTTAGAACAATAAACAGCATAAAATATATTCTGTAATGCTATACTGCTGTTTTATAGTTATTAATTCAGAATACACTTGACATTTTACCCTCAGTAGTAGCATTGTGCTTACACATAAACTATGTTGCTTCTTTACATTAAAAACTCACTTTTCTTAAACCTATACAATAGCACTTTTACCTTATCCGTATGATCTAAAACAAATACGCACAGAGAAAATGGCTGCGGTGTTCCGTTACTGTCACGCTTTAACCTCGATTCACGTGCTACAACATGTGCTACAGTACACAGCTAGCACGCAGGCTACACTAGAACAACACTTCAGACTGCTAAATGCACATGAATCATTACAATCACTAACATTTACTTCCCGCATGTTCCTTACATTACTAAACACATCTATAAATCATTCAAACACAATACAACCCTCGTTCATACCTATAAAAGAGGAAATGGACAATAAAACACAGACGCGATGCAGCTTCTGTCCAGTCCAATGTTATAATGGACGAACGTCAGCCGCGCGCTCCATACACAGGCTGAACGAGGCATTATTAATCGTTAACAGATCCTCACTGAACAAGGCATTAGCGATCAATCACAAACTGGTACTTAAACTTAAAGTGAAACTTATGTAAACAAGCAAACATATTGTAATTTAAATGTTATACAATAAAACAGCATTTTAAACACAGATTGTCTTGTCTTTTTATCTTATTAATCTCTTTAGCCTCTTTTACCCTCTTTTAGAGCAATGGATTACTGATCTACAACTTATAAGTGTATTTTAACTTTCTCCTTTTTATGGACCATTTTAAGTATATTTTAACTTGTATCAACTCATTCAATGACATACAATGTATGAGTATGACATCATTTTTATCATCCTTACAATCTATCATTTTGATATCACAATGTTTATTTATAATGCTTCATTCTCTTTCTCTAAAGTAATGACTAAAAATGTTTGATTTTTTGTTTTGATAAAAAAAATTATATATACACATATATACACTACCGGTCAAAAGTTTTAGATTGGTAAGATTTTTAATGTTTTTAAAAGAAGTATCTTCTGCTCACCAAGGCTGCATTTATTTGATTAAAAATACAAACAAAAACAGTCATATTGTGAAATATTATTACAATTTAAGACAGCCGTTTTCTATGTGAATATATAGTTAAGTGTAATTTATTCCTGTGATCAAAGCTGAATTTTCAGCATCATTACTCCAGTCTTCAGTGTCACATGATCCTTCAGAAATCAGTCTAATATGATTATTTGATGCTCAAGAAACATTTATGATTATTATCAATGTTGAAAACAGTTTTTTACATTTTTATTTCATGATGCTATGATGAATAGAAAGTTCAAAAGAACAGCATTTATCTGAAATCTAAAGCTTTTGTAACATTAAACACTACCGTTCAAAAGTTTGGGGTCAGTAAGAATTTTATTTTTATTTTTGGGGGAAAGAAATAAAATAAATCAATACTTTTATTCATCAAGGATGAGTTAAACTGATCAAAAGTTACAGTAAAGACATTTATAATGTTAGAAAATATTCTATTTTAAATAAATGCTGTTCTTTTGAACTTTCTATTCATCAAAGAATTTTGGAAAAAATTTTTTACACAACTGTACATTTATTTTCTGAGTTTTTTACTGAAAAACATGCAGTTAATTATATGCATGATTTGTTGTGACTATACATCACTGCATCAGCAACTACACAGTTACTGTCAGTTAAATAAAGCAACATGCAGCATTGAAAATAATAATGAATGTTTTTTGAGCATAAAATCAGCATATTAGAATGATTTCTGAAGGATCATGTGACACTGAAGACTGGAGTAATGATGCTGAAATCTTCATCAATCTTTTTTAACAGAAACACACAGTTAAAACAGTTATTTCACATTTATTTTCTGAATTTTTTACTGAAAAACATGCAGTTAATTATATGCATGATTTGTTGTGACTATACGTCACTGCATCAGCAACTACACAGTTACTGTCTGTTAAATAAAGCAACATGCAGCATTTCATCAGTGTTTCTCTGCTCATCCTGGACTGAAGCTCAGGCTCTACTCTTCAACACAATGGTGACACACAAAACACACCATACAGAAACACTTTAAACCCCAACAGAACATTAAACATCTCTCAGGATCTCAGCATCTTCACTTATTACAATCCAGACTTTATTTATTTCATACTAACATTCTTATTGAGGATTAACAGAGGTTTAGAAGTTGAAGTTTTATTGAAAAGAATAAAGATTGATGTCACCATGATGGAGATCAGTGTTTGCTTTAGTTGGGCTCTTGACCTTTTAGTGTTTAACTTTAATGTTTCTCTGGCTGCATTAACTGTGTGTCTCTGATGCATATTAGTTATTGTAGCAATCCAAGAGAAACTCAGATCAGATGATGTTGGTCACTTTTTAGTGATAATAGTCATCATGTAGTGTCCTGCTTTATTAATACTACCAAAGTGAAATATCTGATTTTAAGTCGTTAAATATTAGTTGTTCATTTTGCATGATAAAACTGCTATAGAATATCCTGCAGTGCTGTGATACTCAGATTTTATGAAGTCATTATACAGAAAAGCGTATGAATCACAACAATGGTGACAATGAAAAAAAATCTGAATTACTATAAAGTCACAAAAAGGCTTTGTTGGTTGTCACCATTGTTGAGTTTCATATGTTGATTCTTGATGTCTCTACTAAAAAAATGAACTAGCTCAAAACTTTTTCTGTACAATATATATATATATATATTTTTTTTTTTTCAGAGTGTTATAATACTGATGGCACAATATTTCAAGGATTATGTGAAAAATTATGACATTAATTATAGACTTTGTATAAAACTAAACTCAATCTACATATTATGAAATCTAAGCTAATATATTCAGAAATTTGACTGACACATCAGTGAATCAGATCATCATATGATGACTATAACATCATCAATGAATAACCAAGATCATCTGATATTTTCTCCAGTATTTATTGCTATAACAAATGTGTATCAATTACACAGTTAAAGCAGCCAGAGAAAAATAAAAGTTATAAACTCAAGGGTCATGAGCCCAACTAAAGCAGACACTGATCTCAATCATGGTGACATCAAAATTATTTTAAAGTTTTTTACACTTTATTTAAATTAGCATATTATACTTAAATTTTATGGTTTTTGTTTGGCAGCCGGGTAGATGACAAATAAGGGTGAAACAGCATTTTTTTAAACAAAGTTCTAAATTGCTTAAGAATTGTATGAATTTGTAAAGTACAAATACTGTTGTTTTTGAAACTGTTAGAGGTTAGCAGATTTTTTTTCTCATAATGTAATTTATTAAGCTTTTCTCACAGCTCCAGGCAAAATATGTCCTGCGGTGTGACATGACATTACTATAAAATTCAAATATTGAAATATTATTAATTTCAAATACAAATCAGGTATGTTTTATGTTTAACAAGTATTCTTAAAGAATGATCATTAAAATTCTGCATATATTTTTTTTTCGCAGCTGTTTTTCGATTATATTCTTTGTTTGTGCCATCTTTTACCAGTCACTCCAGTGGAAATATTGTTTAAAATGATAAAAAATATTTGAAAATGTTTATTATTTTTTTATATAGTTATATTATGCAATGTTTTCAAATGCATATAATTATTTAAGCTAGTTAACATAGTAAAAGTCGTTTAATTGTGTTTGAAGTGATGTCACACCACAGGACATCCCGTCACACCACAGGACGAAATTAAACACTGTATGAACATTTATGGTGAAATTTATTGAATACTTTTGTAACAAACAAATTCATTTGCATCTCTATTTGAACATTAATGAAAATCCACCATATCAGTACAATCTTATTACTTAGTGTATGAATTTGAACTAAAAACATAGTGAACAAGACATAATGAATAATTAACATTTTGGAGGTGTCAGATCAGACCCAGTCATAAAGACCATTCATTTCTATTTTTAACTTAAAAGACTAAACAAATATCTTATTTCTCAGGGGAAAGTCATTTAAATCATGCTAAAACAATTAAAAGCATGTTAAAATCATCAATTCAGCTCTTTGAACAAAGATTCCAGTGAACAAGAGAAATCTGACTTCATCATTTCCCTGTACCTCCTTGTCCTTTCTTTACTCATGCCTAAAAACTGACAAATCACTTTAAAAACAATGATCAGTGACTGTTAACATACACATACAACAAACAAATGAAGACAGATATATATATTTATGCTTAATATATGTATAATATAGGTATATTATGTATAATGAAGACAGATATATATTTATGTTTAATATATGTATAATATAGGTATATTATATATAATATTTACAATATTTGTTTAATATATATATAGAGACAGAGATATATTTATATTTATGTTTAATATTGCAAACATAACAGACGAAAATCTAGCTAGACATCTGACTTAATTATGTCACACTACAGGACGGGCTGTCACGCCACAGGACTTTTTCACCTTTGCAGCCATTTTGAGTAATTGCTATACAAGACTGACCTTGGGCATTACAGTAACTGAATAAGTTAATTGTTTTAAACCTGAATATGATTCTTTTTTAAAAATATTTTAATTTTTTCTCGAACTAGATCAGTCTAGATCAGTCACACCACAGGACTATCAAAAATGGACACGTTCATGGTCTGACAGAAATGATAAAATATATCAAATTAATAAGAGATTAACACTCACATTTTAACCTCCTTAGCACATCCAAACATCTGGGGGACTTCCTGGTAGGGGGCTTGACTAAAGGACCCCTATGGCTGTCCATGTAACTGCCAGTACAAAAATCTAATATCCTATGTCACACTGCAGGACAGCATTTGTGTTTCAAAACTAAATGTACTGTAAATATTATTTTAGTACTTTTTAGCATTTTGAAAACTTAAGTTAAGTAAGTAAATGCATACAAAAAAATGCCAAGGCATTTATTAGCTGCTCCAAGCATACCTGCTTTATTTTACTAATATTTACATTTGATGAGTCATCAATGTTACAGTCACACCGCAGGACATTTTGCTATTCACCTTGAAATATGAACAACACCAAATAAATGTTACGTCCCAAAATCATAATATTTAAATAAAATGATGTTCTATGCCCCACTGGCATGTGTTGTTTTAATTGAGAAATGCAGTTCAATAAACATTTACACTTGATTACAGAAAAAACATGCGTCACGTCATCTGCCCAGTCCGCAGCTGCCAGTCATTTGACCCTTTTTTTTTACGATTTTTTTTACAATGAAGGTGTTTGATCATAATAATACAGGAAATACCTGTGAAATAAGTGTTTTTTCGGTTTATTTAAATTAGAATATTTTACTTTAATTTTAAGGTTTTTGTTTGGCAGCCGCAGCTGCCAGTCATTTGACCCTTTTTTTACATTTTTTTTTTTACAATGAAGGTATTTGATCATGATTATTCAGGAAATACCTGTAAAATAACAGTGTTTTTCAGTTTATTTAATTTAGGATGTTTTACAGTTTTTTGGGGGGCTGACAGTCATTTGACCATTTTATCATTTAACTGTTATGTTTCTGTTAAATTACAGATTATGTTTGTAATTTTACATACATTTTTATGTAATTTAAGAAAACAGAAAAAATTTCTGTATAAATTTCTGTATAAAAAATGTGAATTACTGTAATTTGTCATTAATGTCACAATACCTAAAATAACAGCTGAATTTTTATTTTACAGATATTATTTGTAATTTTACAGTGTTTTGAGTACAATTTAAAATTAAAGAAAATGATCGTCAAAAAATCACAGTTATTTTCTGTAAAATTAGGATTTTTTTTTACATTGTATGTTATTAACATGAAAATTGCATTTTAGTAAAAACTCTGGTGCCTTTTGAAATATAGCATTTGGTTTTACAGTTATAAGACATGCAACTACTTTTTTCACTGTTATACTAGCCTACATAATGGTGATATTACAAAATCCCAATACCATAAGTTCACATTTGTTAATATTTAAAGAAACAGACGAAAATTAAATAAAACTCTTGATTGTTTAACTTCTGTATGTTTTCTTCAATAAAGGGATGTCATGAGCTAACTTGTATGCACTTAATTTATTTTTCCTCTATGAAAATATGACAAAACATGTATTTCTTAATGTGAATGGTCATTACTTGTGAAATCAAGCTAATTTCACAGCTTTGTCAAATTCCTCTTTTAATATCAATTAGAAAAAAATGAAAAATTGAAAACCTGTAAAAATGTTCCAAGGGTTGGTGAATAAATCCCAGGTGGTGTGACATCATCAGGTCACATGACCAGGAAGTTATATAGATTTGTGTATTTCAAAAATTCATAAAAAATTTACGAAATGACATTTTCCAAATCCAAGTCGTGTATGGTGTGCTCCAACGGTTAGTGAATACATTACATGTGGTGTGACATCATCAGGTCACATGACCAGGAAGTTATATAGATTTGCGGATTTCAAAAATTCATTAAAAATAGACGAAATGACATTTTCCAAATCCAAGTCGTGTATGGTATGCTCCAAGGGTTGGTGAATACATTACATGTGGTGTGACATCATCAGGTCACATGACCAGGAAGTTATATAGATTTGCGGATTTCAAAAATTCATTAAAAATAGACGAAATGACATTTTCCAAATCCAAGTCGTGTATGGTGTGCTCCAAGGGTTGGTGAATACATTACATGTGGTGTGACATCATCAGGTCACATGACCAGGAAGTTATATAGATTTGCGGATTTCAAAAATTCATTAAAAATAGACGAAATGACATTTTCCAAATCCAAGTCGTGTATGGTGTGCTCCAAGGGTTGGTGAATACATTACATGTGGTGTGACATCATCAGGTCACATGACCAGGAAGTTATATAGATTTGCGTATTTCAAAAATTCATTAAAAATAGACAAATTGAAATTTTCTAAATCCAAGTCGTGTATGGTGTGCTCCAACGGTTGGTGAATACATTTCATGTGGTGTGACATCATCAGGTCACATGACCAGGAAGTTATATAGATTTGCGGATTTAAAAAATTCATTAAAAATAGACGAAATGACATTTTCCAAATCCAAGTCGTGTATGGTGTGCTCCAAGGGTTGGTGAATAAATCCCAGGTGGTGTGACATCATCAGGTCACATGACCAGGAAGTTCTATAGATTTGCGTATTTCAAAAATTCATTAAAAATTGACGAAATGACATTTTCCAAATCCAAGTCGTGTATGGTGTGCTCCAACGGTTGGTGAATACATTACATGTGGTGTGACATCATCAGGTCACATGACCAGGAAGTTATATAGATTTGCGTATTTCCAAAATTCATTAAAAATAGACTAAATGACATTTTCCAAATTCAAGTCGTGTATGGTGTGCTCCAAGGGTTGGTGAACAAATTCCAGGTGGTGTGATATCACCTGTTTCTATAAGATAAAATGAAATTTTGGGAGTACAATGTAATAACCATGTACCCATTCATAGTGAATATCCCATGCACAGCTTAAAACTATCTAAGCCTATTTGACAAAAAATAGGTTGTCCACTTAATTCACATCTTTACATTTTATTAGTATGCTTTGCGTGGTTTCGCACCTTGGAATGCTTATTTGTGTGTGTGTGTGTGTGCAGTTTTGAGACAGTCCCTTAATTTGCTTGGCGAATGTCTAACGAATGTCCAACATTTATGTTATTATGTTTATAAAACCTACTTTACCGCACCCCGTTGGGCGGTATTGGAAGGGAACAGACTGTAATAGGTGAAACAAGCATGAATACGGGCAGTGGTGAAGAGAGTTTGATATTTAAGGTGCCGCGTAAAAGAAAGAGCAGTGTAATTACCGGGGATTTAGGATTTGGCAAGAAAATGGACAAAATCGAAAGTGAAAGTCAGGGCGAGTCAGAGAGTGACAGTGAGTCGGACTGTAGTGTTTCGCTATCGCAAATTGAAAACATGAGTCGTTGTTATGAACTAGATGACATTAAACTGTTTCTTAAGTCAACTAAAAACAGAAGAGGAGTGAGAGTGGATGAATATTTTCCTGACTTAAAACAGTTCATTGAAAAGACACGGTATTTGATGGCTGAAGGTTCATTTACCAAAAAAGAAATTTACAGATTGAAAAAACTAGTGAGAAAAATTAACACTGAATTGAGTGATGGAGCTGAAAAATAAGAATTTAGTGAAGCTAGCTGCTTTTTTCGTTTTCTTTTCCTTTTTACCTTTCATGGCTGAAATCAGTGTTGCATCTGTGAATGTAAATGGTGCAAGACATATTAGGAAAAGAGCAGTGATATATGAGGTCCTTAAGGAAAAAAAACTAGATATTGTTTTTCTTCAAGAAACTCATAGCGATGTACATAATGTGACTGAGTGGACAAGAGAATGGGATGGAATCTCAATTTTAAGTCATAACACTGCTGTAAGTGGAGGGGTTGCTATATTATTTTCTAAAAGTTTTAAACCAGTTACTTATGATATCGATGAAATTATAAAAGGTAGGCTTTTGAAGGTTAGAGCCTTATTTGAAAATCACGTCTTTATACTTATTTGTGTTTATGCTCCAACTGCAGGAGTTGAAAGAATGTTGTTTTTAAATCAGCTTAATTCAATCTTGCAAAATTGTAATAGTGAAGAGTGGTTATTTGTAGGAGGAGATTTTAATTGCACTGAGGGAGAACTTGACAGGAATCATATTGAACCCCACGAACCCTCACGTAAGAGAATTATTCAAGTGATTAAAACACATGAGTTGAGTGATATTTGGAGACATCTCAATGGCAATCAGAGACAATATACTTGGTCCCATAATCGGGGTAATGTGCTATCTTTAGCAAGATTAGACAGGTTTTACACTTTTAAACATCAATGTGGTATTTTTAGTAAATGCTTTATTGTACCTGTAAGTTTCTCCGATCATAGTATGGTGTGTTGTAACTTTTTTTTGAATTCTATCAAACCAAAGAGTGCCTACTGGCATTTAAATTCTTCCCTGTTGTATGATAAGAATTTTGTGGATTCTTTTAAATATTTTTGGGTTAATTTTAGAACCACAAAAAGTCACTTTCAATCTTTGAAACAGTGGTGGGATTATGGTAAAGCTCAGATTAAACAATTCTGTCAACAGCACACTCGAAACATCACTGTTCAGACGTTAAGAGATATGAAAACCTTGGAGACATCCATATTAAAGCTTCAGGAATCAGTTGAATTAACGGGGGAGAATAGATGCTTGGAAGCTCTTTCAATTAAAAAGACTCTGCTTAGTGATCTTTTAAAGGCAAGAGCACAAGGAGCTCTGGTTCGGTCCCGATTTCAGCAAATTGATCAGATGGATGCGCCAACTAAATTCTTTTTTAATTTAGAGCAAAAGAATGGTCAGAAAAGATTAATCCATGCTTTGCGTTCTGAAGCTGGATTTTTGTTAACTGATCCCACTGATATTAGAAAGAGAGCTGTTTGTTTTTATGAAAAACTGTACAAAGGTGAATGTGACTCAGAGCCTGCTGTTGGTAGTGGTTTTCTGGAAAACCTGTCTGGGGTGTCCGAAGAAGACAACCAGGAACTCAGCAAGGCCTTGTGCCTAGAGGAATTGCATGAAGCCCTGATGGGTATGGAGTCGGGAAAGGCTCCCGGCATTGACGGTCTTCCTGTCGACTTTTATAAGTCATTCTGGACAGTGTTGGGGGAGGACTTGCTCGCAGTGCTCAATGAGAGTTTGATCGAAGGGCGGCTGCCTCTGAGCTGCCGCAGAGCAGTCCTTACACTTCTCCCAAAGAAAGGAGACTTGACAGAGATCAAAAATTGGCGGCCTGTGTCCCTTTTATGTACAGATTACAAACTACTCTCTAAATTATTGGCGAAAAGATTGTCAGTGGTGATGAGACAGATCATTCACCCGGACCAGAGCTATTGTGTATCTGGCAGGTCTATTTTCGATAACATTTCTTTATTGCGGGATTTTTTAGATGTCTCCAAGATATTTGATCTAGATTGTGCTCTAGTTTCTCTAGACCAAGAGAAGGCATTTGATCGTGTCGAGCATAATTACCTGTGGAAAACATTAGAATCATTTGGGTTTTGCCAAGATTTTGTGAATATGATAAAAGTATTATACACTGATGTTGAGAGTTTGCTGAAGGTTAACGGTGGTTTATGCACTCCTTTCAAGGTTGAAAGAGGTGTAAGACAAGGATGTTCCTTGTCAGGAATGCTCTATTCAATAGCCATAGAGCCTCTACTACAACAGATAAGGAGTAATCTGAGTGGGGTACAAATAGCTGGGTCTAATTGCACTGTTCATTTATCAGCTTATGCCGATGATCTGATTGTGATGGTTAAATGCCAAAGAGATATAGATATTTTAATGAAATTACTTGATGATTTTAAAGGTTTATCTTCCGCTAAGGTGAATTGGGAAAAAAGCGAAGCTGTGGTCTGTGGAAGATGGGAGAGAGGAAGGTTAAAATTCCCTGAAGGGCTACATTTGAACACAGAAGGGTTAAAGTATTTAGGAATATTTTTAGGTAATGAGAGTATCATACAGAAAAATTGGGATGGTGTTATTGACAAACTGAAGGGTCGGTTGGCAAAGTGGAAGTGGTTAACCCCAAAGATGTCTTACAAGGGGAGAATTTTAATTATTAATAATTTGGTTGCTTCATCCTTATGGCATAAGCTAGCTTGTATTGATCCACCTCAAAAATTTTTATCAGATGTTCAAGCCTTATTAGTAGATTTTTTTTGGGATAAGCTACACTGGGTCTCTCAGAGTGTTTTATATTTGCCTAAAGAGGAAGGTGGTCAGGGGTTAGTGAATTTGCAGAGCAGGACAGCAGCTTTTCGTCTGCAATTTATACAGAAACTGCTGTCTGGATCAACTCGTGTCGGCTGGAGAGCTACTGCCTGTGCTATTTTACAGAGTTTGGGTGGTTTTCAGCTGGACAGAGCTCTTTTTTTGATGGACCCTCTAAAACTGGACCTTGCCAATGTCCCAGTGTTCTATCGCAACCTTTTTAGAGTCTGGAGTCTTTTTAATCATCAGAGGACATCATCTTCGGACTCTCTTTTTTGGTTGTTGAATGAGCCTATAATCCATGGAGGCCGATTGGACATTTCTTTCAGAGACCAAAAATTGCCTGGACTAAGTCATTTACTATGTAAATCTAAGACCATTACACTAGGTCGTATGGTAAAGGTGGCTGGTCCCAATTTCATGAACACCGAGCAAGCTGCTTTACATCTTGGTTTTTTTTCCACTCGTAAAGTTGATGAATTATTGACAAAGTTGAGGTCTGTTTTATCAGCTGAGGAAAGGGAATCTCTAACAGACTTTCATACAGGGGCAAAGATTCCTAATGCTGAGGACTTATTTCCAGATACTATTTTATTACCTAAACTAGATGATTGTATGGGGATTTTTTTCAAAACAGGTGAATCATTGTGTTTAAATTTTCTTTCAACTAATGGAAAAAACTTGTACAAAGCTTGTGTTCTGGTTTTTAACAAGAAATTATTGAAAAACAAGGTGGATACGCCATGGCGTTCTTTTTTAAAATTAGATGAGGGGGTTAAGCCCGAATGGAGAACCTTGTATAAACCACCGTTAGAAAAAAGAGTTGGAGATATGCAGTGGAGGATTCTCCACGGTGCAATTGCAGTCAATGCCTTTATCTCTGTGTTAAACCCTGAAGTGAGTTCTGAGTGTCCTTTTTGTTTTAAGAGGGAAACAGTCTTTCATGCTTTTATGGAGTGTTCCAGGTTAAGTCCTTTATTCAGTGTATTAAGGAGTATTTTTGATTGTTTGGATGAAACCTTGTCAAATGAAAGTTTCATTTTAGGTGTTAAATATGTAAGGAAAAAATGTAATAGATCAGAATCAGAATCAGAATCAGAATCAGAAAGAGCTTTATTGCCAAGTGTGCTTGCACCCACAAGGAATTTTTCTTGGTACTGAAGCTTCCAGTGCACATATACAAATACAAATACAACAAGAAACATAGTAATACAAATTCTAAGAATAAAATATATTAAAAAAAAATAAAAATAGTATAAAAAGTAAAAAAAGGGGTCACAGTTGGGTTTAGTCTGAATAAACATTTACAGATTATGAACATATTTACAGTATTTTGAGAAGTATGAATAATATAAATATAAATATCACCTGAGTTAGAGAATATTACACTAGACAGTGGGAGTCTAGTGCATGTTACAGATTATGAACATATTTACAGTATTTTGAGTAGTATGAATAATATAAATATAAATATAAATATCACCTGAGTTAAGAGAATATTGCACTAGACAGTGGGAGTATTGCACTTGCAGGCATATGCCTTGGGGGGCATGTTAAGTGTTCAGAAGGGAAATGGCCTGTGGAAAGAAACTGTTCCTGTGCCTGGATGTTCTTGTGGCCAGTGATCTGTGTCGCCGTCCTGACGGTAACAGTTCAAACAGGGGGTGTCCAGGGTGAGTGGAGTCTGTGATGATTTTACCTGCTCTCTTCCTCACTCTGGAAGAGTACAGGTCCTGGAGGGTTGGCAGGGGGGCACCAATAATCCTCTCTGCTGTCCGGACTGTCCGTTGTAGTCTCCTGATGTCCGATTTGGTAGCTGAACCAAACCAGACAGTGATGGAAGTGCTTAAAACAGACTCAATGACGGCTGAGTAGAACTGGATCAGCAGCTCCTGTGGCAGATTGAACTTCTTCAGCTGGCGAAGGAAGTACAGTCTCTGCTGGGCCTTTTTCACAATGGAGTCAATGTGATTTGCCCACTTCAGGTCCTGAGAGATGGTAGAGCCCAGGAACCTGAATGACTCCACTGCTTCCACAGTGCTGTTCATGATGGTGAGAGGGGGGAGTGCTGGGGATTTTCTCCTGAAATCCACAATCATCTCCACTGTTTTGAGCGTGTTCAGCTCAAGGTTGTTATAGCTGCACCAGACAGCCAGCTGTTCAACCCCCAGTCTGTAAGCAGACTCGTCACCATTTTGGATGAGACCGATGACGGTGGTGTCGTCTGCAAATTTCAGGAGCTTGACAGAGGGGTCTTTAGAAGTGCAGTCATTAGTGTACAGGGAGAAGAGCAGTGGGGAGAGAACGCACCCTTGGGGGGCGCCAGTGCTGATGGTGAGGGTCCTGGATGTGAGCTTCCCCAGTCTCACTCGCTGCTGCCGGTCTGTCAGGAAGCTGGAGATCCACTGACAGATTGAGGATGGCATGGAGAGCTGAGTCAGTTTGGCTGTGAGAAGATCAGGGATGATGGTATTGAAGGCCGAACTGAAGTCCACAAATAAGATCCGTGCATAAGTCCCAGGTCTGTCAAGATGTTGCAGGATATAGTGCAGTCCCATGTTGACTGCATCATCCACAGACCTGTTTGCTCTGTAAGCAAACTGAAAGGGATCCAGCAGGGGTCCAGTGATGTCCTTCAGATAGGCCAACACCAGTCTTTCAAACGACTTCATGACCACAGACGTGAGAGCGACAGGTCTGTAGTCATTAAGTCCAGTGATTTTAGGTTTTTTGGGAACCGGAATGATAGTGGAGCGTTTGAAGCAGCAGGGAACTTCACACTGCTCCAATGATCTGTTGAAGATCTGCGTGAAGACTGGGGCCAGTTGGTCAGCGCAGGCTTTTAGACAAGCAGATGAGATGCCGTCTGGGCCTGAAGCTTTCCTAGTCTTCTGTTTTTTGAAGACTCGGCTCACGTCCTCCACACAGACCTTAAGCTCAGGTTGGATGGCAGAAGGGGGGAGGAGAGGGGTTGCAGGAGGTGATGGTGGATGTGTGAAGTGCACATCAGAGCGGGTGTGAGGTGTGAGTCTGGGCTTCTCAAACCTGCAATAGAATGCATTGAGAGTGTCAGCCAGTTGTTGATTCTCCACAGATCGGGGGGATGGTGATTTGTAGTTGGTGATGTTCCTCAGGCCTCTCCAGACTGATGCCGGGTCGTTGGCTGAAAACTGGTTTTTCAGCTTTTCAGAGTAGCTTTTTTTAGCAACTCTGATCTCCTTTGTCAGTCTGTTTCTGGCCTGGTTATACAAGATTTTATCCCCACTTCTGTAAGCATCCTCTTTGGCATGACGAAGCTGTTTGAGTTTCCCAGTAAACCATGGTTTATCATTAGTGAATGATAAGAATGACCTGGTAGGAATGCATGTATCCTCACAGAAACTGATATATGATGTTACAGTATCTGTGAGCTCATCCAGATCGGTGGCTGCAGCTTCAAAAACAGTCCAATCAGTGCAATCGAAGCAGGCCTGTAGATCCTGCTCTGCTTCGTTGGTCCATCTTTTTACAGTCCTTATTACAGGTTTAGCTGATTTCAGTTTCTGCCTGTAGGTCGGTATAAGATGAACCAAACAATGATCAGAGAGCCCCAAAGCTGCCCGTGGGACGGAGTGATACGCATTCTTTATCGTGGTGTAACAGTGGTCCAATATATTACTGTCTCTGGTAGGACATGTAACATGCTGTCTGTATTTTGGCAGTTCACGGGAGAGATTTGCTTTGTTAAAATCCCCAAGAATGATTAAAAGAGAGTCTGGGTACCTTTGTTCCATTTCAGCTATATGTTCAGCCAGCTGTTGTATCGCCGCGCTCACACACGCGTCTGGAGGAATGTAAACATTCGCGAGAATGAATGAGGAAAACTCCCGCGGCGAGTAGAAAGGTTTACAGTTTATGAAATGTGCCTCTAAATTAGGAGAGCACATCTTCTTCAGTGTTGTTACATCTGAACACCAACTTTCGTTAATGTAGAAACACAATCCACCACCTCTCGTTTTCCCCGTTAGTTCCGCGATGCGATCCGCTCGGAACAGCTGAAAGCCCGGCAGATGTAGTGCGTTGTCCGGTATGGCTTCACTCAGCCAGGTTTCAGTGAAGCACAGAGCAGCGGAGTTTAAAAAATCCTTGTTAGTGCGGGTGAGGAGAAGAAGTTCGTCCATTTTGTTAGGAAGAGATCGGAGATTCGCAAGATGAATACTGGGGAGTGCAGTGCGGAGGCCGCGCTCGCGGAGTTTAACCAGCGCGCCAGCGCGCTTCCCGCGTTTGCGTCTGACCGCGCGTTTGAACAACACCGCTGCCCCTCCGACGAGAATGTCCAGTAAAACGTCTGAGAAATCAAAATCTGTAAAAAAGTTGTCTGGTGTGTGTTTCCTAATGTCCAGTAGTTCGTCTTTGGTGAAACTGATAGGAAAAGAATGACTAAACGCAGAACAAACCAACAAAAACAACACAATAACTGGAGAGCTCCACACCGAGGCAGCCATCCGCGGCGCCATCTTGGTAACTAGAAAGCAAAGTGTGAAAGTAATAGATGTCAATTACTGAATTTTATTGTGGGTCAAGCTAAATTAGCAGTGTACATGAGCAGAAAAAATATGATTGAACGGACAGTTGGACAGAATGTTGTTGTTTTGTTTTTTGCTCTTGTGAAAGCCAGAATTTTAATTGATTTTAATTTCTACAAGTCAGTAAATGATCTTGCTTGTTTTGATTTGAAATGGTGTGACAAAGGAGCAGTGTGCTCTGTTGTTGAAGGAGAAGTGGTCTTTGCACACTTCTTATAATCATGTTTATTGAATCCATTGGTTTATTGTTAATCTGGTTTTGTTTTTTGTAATAAAGAGTAATTTAAATTCAAAAATTCTCTCTCTCTCTCTCTCTCTCTCTCTCTCTCTCTCTCAGCTCCGGCTGATCTGAGCCAGCAGGCGAGCGCGCATCTGTGTGTGTGTGTGTGTGTGTGTGTGTGAGAGAGAGAGTCACACAGATTTGTACGTTTAGTTCAAATAAACAAGGCCATAATGCCTCTCAAAAAACAAAGGGTAGTGTGTTTTGCTAATAATTTATTGTTCAATTATAATCTCATCCATAGGGAGTCTTTGATGTACCTCATCGGTCACGGTCGGGTTACAGATAAGCTACCAAAATTCATAATGCAATGGCGCCATCTATTGGACACAACAGCGTTTTTCTCCAATATTTGTCATGGTCAATAAATACAGTTGGCACCTGGCTTCAGGGCATAATCATCAAAGTTTTGGATACACTTTGCTCATCCCAGCTCATCTCAGCTCTCTCTCTCTGGGTCATCAAAAATGCAAAACAGTGAGTATTTTTCCCTCTATATTTTATGCTATGCTATGCTGTTTTAAACCATATCATTAATGTTTTAAACATGTTATTGGTAATTGTATCTACTATATTCATTTATGATAAAGTATGATGTTTAAAAAATCTGCAACATTTATTATGCTGTTTTAAACCATATCAGTTTTAAATCATATCACAAATTATTTTTATACCTGCTGTAACTAAAATCTGCATTACTGTTTTAAACATTTATTCTTGGGTATAGTGTTTTAAACACTGTTTTATTTAAAATATATAATCTATGTATTTTATTCATTAGTCTTTTAAACACTGTTTTAACCCTCATGCATGAATTATGATAACCTCAGTCAGGATTTTTTTTCCTATGTGTTTTTATTGCTCTTAGGGCATGAAAAACAAGAATTGATTTTTATTTTATTTTATTTTTTACAATTTTTTCAAAGAGATCTTCAGATGTCCACTTGAGTGGACAGCATGCGGTTATGGTTTAAACTTAAGATATACTATATTTAATATAAGACAATAATCAAACAGATAAAGTATGTGAATTTAACAAACTAATCAATACAATTATATCAAATCATGTGAAAACTATAAAATATATACAAAAAATATAAATGCAAAATATTGCAAAGGCTTCATACGACTACATACAAGTTGCACTTCGCGTATCTTTGATATCAGAACATGAGGACGTGATTCCATCAGAATTTTCTACAGCCTGTCAAGGAACAACTGTGGAAACCACTCAGATGCTCCCTCCAGTGCACCAGAGTATGGAGATTTACCCTTATTAGCTGATCATTCTGATTATGTTCAAGATGGACATGCACATTTCTATCATAGCCCTCCTCTGAGAAAACCTAGCGATATGTTTTTTTTCAATCTCATCTGAAATTATCAGTATTTGCAATTACAAACAACACATACAAGTACACATACACACAACTACATAATACATACATAAATAAAAAGTATCCCAGGGAGTCTGCAAAGTCCAAGGTTAGTCAACAAGTAGTCCAATTCATAGTATCACTTACAGATATACTTCACAAGTGTTGAATATATCTGTACAGTCTTCAGAGCTTTACAGTTCTTTGAATATTTTATGGAGTCCAAATATTAATTTATTTCACTTTCAAATACAGGAAAAAAAGGTTTAGAGCCCCTGAACTTGCATTTATGGATGTGATATTTAGCGAGTAGAAATAAAAGATTAATAATGAAATATTTTCCTTCCTTGTCCGTCTTAAGGTTGACCACACCAAAGAAAACATCCTTAAAACAAAATGAGAAATCCATAACGAGATAGGTTTAGATAAATTCAAGGACATCTGACCAGAATTTTTCTGTGTAGGAACATTTCCAAAATAAATGGGAAATATCTTCATCTGACCTTTTACAGAAAGAGCATTCAGATTCAATATCTGGTTTATACCGCTTAAGCACACACTTTGCTGGGTAGAATCTGTGAATTAATTTAAACGTAACTTCTCTCACTTTATTAGTAAGCATATATTTGAAAGGCAAAGACCAAACGTTTTTCCAAGGGACATTCTCTATTAAACTGTTCCAATATGGGATTATATAAGGAATAGTAACAATATCTTTTTGGTATAAAATCCTAATTGTTTTATTTTTAGTCTGGTGCACCGCAGAAAAGCATAAACTCCCCACAGCAGTATCAGATAAATCCATATCCATATCCAGATAAATCCATAGGTTATGTTATATGGATGTTATATTTATGTATGTTATATTTGTGTATTTTAATTGTACATACGTTTCAGCACTTTTATGGGCCCCAGGAAGACTAGCAACCACATTGTGGAAGCTAATGGGGATCCAAATAAATAAACAAAATAAACATATTGTGAGTCAGTTGCCATGGGAAATTAATGCCTCCCAGCAGCATTCTGATTCCAGAAGGAATTGCATCAAAGACAATTGCATATTCCTTAACCGAAATAGGAATTTGAAATTTCCGCAAAAAATCTGAATAACTGTACAGTCTGCCATTTGTGTCATAGAGTTGGCCAACAAGTAAAATATTATTTCTGTACCAGTTTTCAAAAAATAAAGATTTATTTTTGTGGAGAATGTCCTTATTATTCCAAATGTAATATCGATGAGGTGAGAAGTTATGTTTAAATAAGAGAGACCAAGCCAAAAGCATGTGTTTATGAAAATTGGACAGTTTGATTGGGATTTTGCTAATATTATAATTGCATAATAACAGAAAATTCAAGCCACCGATTTTAGAGAAAATATAGTTTGGAATAAAATTTCATAGTGATGTTGGATTATTAATGAATTGTCTGAGCCAGTTGATCTTGAAGGTATTGCTTAAAGTTGTGAAGTCCAAAAAATGTAAGGCCCCACACTGATTTGTATTCATTATTACAGACTTTTTGACATAATGAGTTTTGTTTTTCCACACGAAATTAAACAGCATATCATCAATTCTTTTCGATACCTCACGATCAACATCCAAAGAGGCCGCCAAATAAGCAAGTCTGGAAATTCCCTCTGCTTTTGACAGTAACACTCTTCCTCTCAAGGATAAGTCTCTTTGTAGCCAAGAGTTTAACTTTTTTTGTGTTTTTTCAATGATTGGGCCAAAATTCAATGGACTTCTTATATTGTGGTCTTTAGTTATTATTGTTCCCAGGTATGTAACCTGATCCTTCACAGGGATGTCACATATAGTTAAAACATCACATTCTTTAACTGCCATTAGTTCACATTTTCTTTTGTTTACACAGTTTAATTTGAGACCTGAAAAGCTTGTGAAAATCCTCTGATCAACTCTATTGCAAGGGGAATCTGGGAGGCATTTCTCAGGAAGATGGTTGTGTCATCAGCCAGTTGACTAAGGATGATACTTCTTTCAGCCAATGTTATTCCATCCAGGGCACTATTAGAGACATGTAAAGCTAAGAGTTGAGAGGCGATCAAAAACAAGTATGGGGAGATTGGGCACCCTTGTTTGATTCCACGTGACACTCTGAATCTAGGGGAAGTACCAAATTTCTATTTTATTGCACTACTACCATTTGCATACAGGGTCCTAACAGTTCTGCAAAAGCCATCGCCAAATCCAATTTTTTTAAGTGCTTGCAGGATAAAACCATGTTCAAGCGAGTCAAACGCCTTATAAAAATCAAGGAACAGAATGAAGCTGTTGTCAGTGATAAGCTCATTATAATCCAATAAATCCAGCACTAATCTAATGTTAACACTTCTTTAAGTCTATTAGCGAAAACTATTGCAAACATTTTGTAATCGTTATTTAAGAGAGTGATTGGACGCCAATTCTCTAGACAGTCTCTGTCCTTCTCTGGTTTTGGAATCAATGTGATGACACCCTGCGTCATAGTTGTTGGAAGAGCTTCTTTCTCTAAGCTCTCTGAGAAAACTTTTACTAGAAAGGGGGTTAGTAATTCATCAAACATTTTGTACAATTCAGCAGTTATACCATCACACCCTGGGCTCTTGTTGTTTTTGAGATTTTTGATCACCTTCAACACCTCCTCTTGGGTAATGCTATCATCACAATAGTCTCTGTCTTCTGGGGATATAGTTCTACATTGGCTAACAGAGGTCATAAATGATTTAGTTGTTACCTCACAGTAATTAGATGTGTATAGATTGTTATAGAAATTATAGCAGTGGACGGCAAACTCTCTTGGATCTTCAATGATTTTTCCCTCCACTTTAATTTGATCTACAGTAGCCAGTACATTTTTACTCTTTTCAAGTCTAAAGAAGTAGGCTGAGTTTTGTTCACCCTCTTCCATCCATCGTTTTCTTGACCTTATGTAGGCTCCCTTAGCTTTTGATTTATAAATGTCATCTAATTTATTTTGTAATTTAGTATATTCACATCTTTCCTCATTGGATAGAGACTCTTTTTGAGAAAGAAATGCTAGCTTCTCAATAACCTTGTCTTCCACCGCTCGACTGTTCTTGGCCAAATCACCACCAAACCTCCTGAAAAATGTCCTCAACTCATATTTTAGAAGCTCCCAATTTGTCCCATAATCTTTCTGAGAGTCTGCTTTAATCCAAAAGTTTTCAGTCAATTCTTTGACTCTTTGTTTGACCTGATCATGTTCAAGGAGGGAACTATTACGTTTCCAAAATGATGCTTTTGGACCAGAGGACTGATCCGAGGACAGAGTTATTGAGAGGTAAATCGCTTTGTGATCGGTCAATGGAGTGTTACTGATATTAACAGATATGTTGTTCCTCGTTAAACATTTGGAAACCAACCAGAAGTCAATTCTGGATTGTCTTGAGAAGTCCTTATTGGACCAGGTATACTGTCTGACATTTGGAAACTGTTCCCTCCAAACATCAACCAGGTCAAATTTATCCATGAGACAATTTAACACAGAGTTAGGAGACCCTGACCTCCTTGGTGGCCATCTGTCTAACATATTATTCATCGTTATATTAAAGTCTCCTCCCACAACTAAAGAGGCGTAAGGGTATTTGTTCAACCAGTGTGATATTTTATCCTCTATGGTATCAAGAAGCATGTTATTCTCCACAGAGGAGTTGTATCCATATATGTTTATAATGACTATGGTATGATTATTTTTGGTAATTACCATTATGAGAAAATGCCCTGAAGAATCTGAGTCGGTATTTTGAATATTCCCATTTCAATTGTACCTAAAGATTCCTACACCAGCTGAGTGTTCTGATCCATGTGCTAACCAGATGTTGTCTCCCCACTGTGACCTCCAAAAATTACAGTCATTGGCTGTTGATTTTTCTTTGCAAACAAAAACAAAGCCTTGCGTTTCACACTATTTTTAAGACCCCTGGCATTAATAGACATTAAAGACAAAGACATAAAACAATATCAGGTATAACCTGAAAGCTGAAAAAATACACAATATTCTCTCTAAACACTTAGTTAGAAAGTTGTTATAAACTCTGCAATAGAAAAAAACAAACCCCTCGCAATCTACCCCAAAAATAAAGCCATGTCCTTTGATGAAAACATTTAAAGACATTTTTCTCCAAGTAGGCTATATAAGAGCCGTTAACCTTACAATGAACTGATTTTTAAATTATAGCTACAAGAGCCATAGGTAACTTTAATTGGTTACCTAACAGAAATTGTTTGACACAAAAAGGAAATAGGCTAACACATTTAAGGCTATGTTCACACTTAGCGTCTTTTTTGACAAGAAAAAGTTGACAACGGCGTTTTTTTAGCAAAAAAAAACCGCTGGCAACGTTCGGTTACAAATAGCAGCCGAGCGCGTCTTTTGTTGCTATAACAACAGCTGCAACAGTAGCCTAGTGCTGTGTGATGCAAAAAAATGTCGAGAAAGAGAAAGTTGGCTCTTGCGTTGGCTTTTGAAGTTACCGGGGAGGAGAATGTCGGTTCACAAAGACGTTTGTGGGTGCTCGACAGACAGTTGTTCTTGTTGTTATGGAAACGACAGGTCTCGCTACTCGCTTGTCATTAGTCAGCTGTCAAAAAGGCGCTTGACGTAGGGCGTTCTTTTCAGAAAAGTTGAACTTTTTTCAACTTAAAAAGACGCTCTGAGCTGCAGAAAAAGATGCCGGCGGTGGCGTCTAAAAAAGCGCTCAGGACTTTTTTGAAAAAACGGTTTACTCCATAGGGTTATAATGTAGAACAGACGCTGGCAGTTTGAAAAAAGACGCTAAGTGTGAACATAGCCTAATTCTGTCTTTTTATCTTGTGCTTTTTATCAGTATCCTTCATTTTTTCGTTCTACCCACCTTTTCTGAAGTCCTAACCAGATGATGATATTCAGCAGTAGATTCCACCTCCTCTTGTAATTATCAAGTTCATTGCACCATCACGGAGCACACCGTTTTCTTTCTCCAAGACTCCAACTTTTTTCTCTAGGGTTTCAACTTTGTCTGTTGCTTCTTTTATTTGTTTCCCCATATATTCCATAGCGTCAGTGACACTTTTTATGGAGCAAGTATTGTCTTTAACTGTCGCCTCCAACGACTGCAACCTCCTCAATGACTCTTCTTGCATTTTTTCAACCCTCTCCATTACTATTAGCAGAACAGAATTGGGCACGGACTGACCTTCATTGTCATAATTTGTTTTACTTCTCTTGGCAGCTCGCAGCTTCGGCGCGTTTGGCAATGGTAGTGCCGAGTCCAAGCCCTCCTGCTCCGGCAAAGTTACCTCCATCTCGCCTTCTTCGACCTGCGGAGCCTTCTTGGCGTATGAGTGCATAATGCTGCTAATATCTTCCTCTTTGTCCATTTTTCAAGAATATGAGGGTCAACCGAGGGCTACTGGCCGAGTAGAAGAAGTAACAGTCCGTTTGTAAAGCCGTTAGGTTATCAGAAAGCGGTTTGCGTTAGCCACTAACTTCAGCCAACTTTTTTATCTTCTTCAAGAAGTCTCCGAGTTGTCAAGTATTAGGATAGCATTTGAAAGCCCTCAATTCGTGTTAATTGTTAAAAAAACCCGAGGTTTGCTACTAAATATTGCAGAGCGACAACAGAGTGATGTTACGTCGACGCCATTTCGCCGTCCCTCTGTTACAAGAACTAATCAGCTCTCCATACTCGCTGGATCCTGCTGATACTGAAGTATACTCTTAAGAAGAAAAGGTTCAAAAATGAACCTTTTGAGGTTCCTGGAAATTGCAACTGTGGGGGAACCTTAAGGTTCATTTTTGAACCTTTTTGAAAAGGTTCTAATTGGAACCTTTACTTAAAGGTGCATTAATGAACCGCATGGGTTCCATTTTGAACCTTTTTATACACACTTTTGGTATGTATATATATATGTATTATTATTATTATTATACATTACTACTTTAATCCCATTTCACAACACAGACACAACCTATTATTCTTCTTGAAATATTTATTTAATATAGGCATATACAAATGTGAACACAGGACAGAAAGTACAAATGAAGACTTATTAAAACTGGAATAGAATATAGAGAATATAGATTATAGAATATTATATATCATGAAAAAAACGAACAGAATGCAACTGAATATTCACAATAAATATTATTAACCCATTTATTGTATTTACATCATGTATTTACACACCCACACACTCATACAATATATTGAATTGGCCAAAATTGGCTATTTTAATCTCTGGGTGATATATTTTATATTATTTATATTACACTATTATTATTAATATTTATATTATGTATATATGCAGAATATTATAAAAAAAATAAAATAAATCACAACAACCCATTCCATGTATTTACATCATGTATTTACACCCACACACCCCCCCCCCCCACACACACACATTCAGTCAAACAAGAAATTAGCTATTTGAATCACTGTGGGTGGTATTTTGGTTTCTGCGTTATATGGCACATTAAAAACTTTTCAACAAATTTCAGGGTGTTTCTCATCTTTGCTTCAATGTTGAAGATGAAGTGTATTGCCATCAGAACAGCAAGAGCCATTGTCAGGTCATCCACTTCACAGACCTTGTCCCCTTCCATCAATATTTCTAGGAGAGACTCTTCAACCAAGGCACGTCCCTTTATGTACAGCACAGGGTTGGGTGTACGGGGTTCCTAAACAAAGAAAGGATAATGCTATATAAGGTATAATGATATATAGCAATTAAAATAACATTATGATTATAATTTTTTTTCAAACATTTTCAAAAAGTAAAAAAAAGAATTGGTCATTAAGAAATCTGTGACTTTGTGACATAACTGGTGAAATTAGCTGAATATTAGGATGTTCTAGTCTAAATATAGACATAAAACTAATAATGAATGTTTTGGTTGCAAGAATACTATTAGAAGTGGATCTCAGTGGGAAAATGTAATTATAAATTTAAATTATACACAAATGTATAGGAAACCATTAAAGGAAAAGTTCCCCCAAAATGCTCTCATCATTTACTCCCTCGATGTTGCTGCTGGTGTAGAGTGGTGCATCAGAATGACATGAGAAGACAGAAGAGTAATTTGTCACTGGCTCCTTTGAGAGTTTCCAATAGGGTTTTATAATGGGAGTTTTCAATATATGAGCAAAATGAAGCCTGTGCTAATCATAACTTAATGATACTTTGACATTTTGTTTTACACTAACTGCATATGCACATTGTCTTATATAGTTACTTATTAGAAACGTACTTTTCCAAAAATGAAAATTGCTTCAAAATTCGCGTTTTCGGTATATGGGTGACAAAATGTTGTCAAATTATGTTTACCACAGTTGAAAACTCCCATTATAAATTCCATATAATCTCGAGTGAACCAGGGTGTGGGGTTTTGACGTCATACCTGCACACATCCAAAGAGATGGGGCATAAAAAACTATTTTTTAAGTATACTATACCTCATTGATAATATATAGAGATCTTGGACTCTCTTTGAATAAAAGTGGAAGCCACAGGTCAGCAGCAGCCATTGAGAGACCTTAAATGTAAAAGTGTAAAAATATGGGTAGTTTAGTGTTAATTAGGGGCCGAGCACCGATGGTGTGAGGACCCTCTTGGAATTGCTCTGTTTATTGCAAAATTGTATTTACTATCCATAAAAACAAATTGATTACATTTTCATTTATATATATTACCTTTGTGTGCCAATTCAATATGGGTTTTTTTCGCTTCAGCCAACTCAGCACAAATATCCACCCCGACTTCTCTTCTGTGGCACTCATTAATAACTTTCGGTGCCACCAGGGCAAGATTTTTCAGAATGTTCTTTTCAATGTTTGCATCAAGTATGCTTTCAAACTCTAATACAAGCTATTAAGGAAAAAAAATGTTCAAATGTGCAATGTTCATTGCTTTGAAGTCATAATTTGGAATACAATTCTACTCACAATTGAGGGGGTTTTAAGGGCTGGATAGCGTGATAGTATTTCTTTTGTGGAGTGATGTTTCACGTAGTCTGCCCTCTCATTCCTCGTCCGTGCTATGCAGTCTTGTAAAAGTCAGATATTTGGTGTCCTCTTCAAGCATTCTGTTCTCATTTTCTCCAAGTGGATCCCTATGCTGTATTCATCTTCTCCTGATTCACTCTTTCCACACAAAAAACATACTTATAGGTATGCTATTCTTAAATAACATACCTATTCTTAAATCCTGAAGATTATTCTATTTGTGACTCTTACCTCTTCAGACCTTTGTCTCTTTTGGTGCATGTCTTGGATACCTGATAGATCCTCAGTCTAAAAAAATAAATAAAGACATCTATTACTGTAGATATCCATTAAGGTGTAGTATCATTTGGCATACTTATTTCTTTATTAGTAACCTTATTGGTGACACGTGTCTGTTGGATGCTCTGAGAAATCATCTGGTTCTTTACTCTCCTGAATCTGCTGCGAACTTTATTTATCTCTTCAATGTCAACCAAGGGTGATCTTTCTTTCTTGAATTTGTTCTTAAGAATCTCATGCCATGACTCCTTCAATTGAAAAATATTAATTAAACATGTATAACCTTCAAGATAACAATATCAAGGAAGTATTAAAGGGTTTATGAAATTGAAAAACTTTGTCATGTTCTTACATATCCCCTTCCTGTCCTGTCTCTCAAGAATTGGTATTTAGTAACAAGGGCTGAACACACCTTGTTGTATTGTTCACTTGTTGGATACCTGAAAAAAAAAGAGAAAAAATTTGTCCTCCATCATGCTCTAAAGTTATGCTATTAATTATGCTATATAATTACCATGTATATGTGCACATCTGATCAAACAGTGTTTGAATTATTTTTGATCTCCATTTGCTCCGTCCTGTTGAAGAACAAAAATCTCTGATCTCCTCATCAAGTTTTTTTTGTATTGCCACAGGAAATTTTGGTAGCTGATAATTTGCTGGCCACACTGTTTGAGCAAAGTTCTGTGATGAGCTTGCCCCATGTGAAATAACAAATGAATTCCTATAGGAAAAGAAGTGACTCAGAGATGTGTTATTTTGTATGTTTGTCACAACTCACAACACCGGAGAGGAGACAATTTAAAAAAAAAAATACAGCGTTCTGTTCAAGTGTTGCGTATGCCCAGTAGGCGTGGTTTAATCTCAGAATTCTCGCGGGTTAGGAGAAACTAACGTGAGATTTGATACGGCACCATAAAGAAGGTAGAAAATAATGTGGTGCGCGTTATTGTAAATAATTGAGTCAAAGTGTAATATGTTCATCCCACTGTAGCTTGGGCATAGAGTGCATAGAATGTTTCCGACTGATATTGTATGGGCGGTCGATGTTATGTGATTGGATTACGTTGGGATTGTAGGCCTATGGTAAATTCCACCGCGTGCGCCAACGCAGACTGTAAGTGTTTACTTTCATTATTCAGTCTAACCAGCATGATCTGATACGATATTAATTAGATTAATCGAGCACCTATATTATTGACGTAGCCTAATTGTGACACAAAATCCTAAATAAATAGCCTAATTTTGTAATATTTGAATATCAATTAAAGTCATTCATATTTTTTTAAAACGTGTTATTTGATTTGATGGCATGTGCCACTGAATGTTTTGTAATACCAGTGCTACTTTATGTTGTTTATCTCGCAAAAGGCACAAACTGCCCATTCTAGGAAAAACACAAAATAAATCTATCATGGGTCACTACGAATAACGTTTTAACAGTCACGTCCGTTACTGTAAACCGTTATTTTTGCAAGATGCTGCACGGACGCACGCCAGTATGTGCCGGTATAAGTGAGTGTAACACTGGCCAGCGCAAGATTCTCATCTGTGGTTTTAATATTTCAAGTCCTTCCAAAAAAAAAATCAATTATTACAAATCATTTGTTTGGCTACGTATCTGAAAAGGATTACATACTACTAGCAATCTTCTTTGTTTATATAAGTGCAAAAAAGTACTCAGTGCATTTTAATATACTTACTCATGATTGGTGTGTGTGGTCTTAGAAGGCATCTCAGTCTTTAGGCTTTGCCGTAATCTTATAAATTTAACTTGATCCTTCATTTTCGGAAATATTTTTGATATCATATTTTCAGTTAGGTTTACAAAAGTGTCCCCATCAATTTCATTCTCTGTAAAAACAACAAGAGTCAGTAGGCCTTTGACATTTTCCACCAAACTGCATTAAGAATTGTGTATAAATGCACATACACATCCTAATGTTTAGTAATCCGATGCCGCAAGGGGATCAAAAGAGTTCCTTCCAGGTTTTTATAAGTGTCCAGTCCATGGAAAGCTAACTCTTTCCCTACTTCAAGGGCACACCAAGATGTTTCGGTAACTTTGTATGCATGGAGATGACTGTCAAATTTAAATGGAGTGAGTATTTTTCCAAACATGTACCACGAACCAGTGTGTCCATATATTGCTTTGATCTTGAGAAAAAGTGGAATCTCTTCAGTGTGTACAGTGTCAATCACTTTGCATTCTCCAGTTTTATAAGCTGTATTGTTAACTGTGATGGAATTTGTTTTTTGTAGGACTTCATTTGACAGAGGTCTTCCAATCTGTGATTCCAGTGTGGCCAAAACTAAAGAAGGCAGGGTGTTTGATGGGACATCATAAGCTCCTGAAGCATGGCACACTTCATATCCAATGCTTTTCTTCTCAGCTTGCTCCCAGCATTGTCTCAGCTGATGCCTTCTAGCAAGTGATTTGGTGATGTTCTTGAAGTTGCAAACAACAGTAGACATTTTCTTGAAATATTGATGTTTTGCCTCAAAGCGCATACAAGACAAATGAATTAATGGCCCATATTTCAGCATAAGTGAAGGATAGTGCACTAAAAAAATGCATTTTTGGAATGACACCACCAGGGAAAAGCTCATGAAATGTTGCCAAAAACTCTGTTATTTTCTCCTCAAGATAGGGTATCCACGATCTTCTAACCACTGGGGCCATGATCAAATCTACCACTTCACACAGTAAGATGTAGCAGTTCCAATACATGTTTGGAGGTACATAAGATCCGACCATTAGTGGTAGTAGTCGAAACAATGTCCAGGTTTCTGAAGCTTTACCAGAGATTTGGCAATAAATCTTCTGTTCTAAACTCTCTGCAGTTAGCAATATCCTCCACATTAGTGTTAGGTAACTCCTCTTCATGAAAGTCCTCCATATGTTCCTCTGAGTTACAATGTTCATCATCATCACAAGCTTCCTCTTCTTCACTGACCAATGAAAGAAGGTCTCTATGTTTGCGATAAATATGTGATCTATAGGAACTGAAGGTTTTGTTGGTTTTGCCACAACCGTTCAATCCGCATGTGAATTCAAATTTTGGTTCATTTTGATGGTAAAGGCCAATATGACGAATCTGTTTAATTAGGGAGAATGTTTGTTTGCTGCATAGTGGACAGTTAAAGAGAGTGGGCATTTCTGTCAGATTAACCTTGAAATGTAGGGATGAATTCCTGGAAACTGTTTGCAGTCAACCAATTAGCCACATCTTGGATTGTCCACTGAATCACCTCTGTGCTCATCCTTGTTTACAGAAAAGATGGTGTTAAAATTTAGAGAACAATGTGTTATCACATACATTTTCTTAATATGGGGATAAACAATTAATCATTATCAGAATCTAATATGGGTAGAACAATGTCAATAAGATATATAGCAGTGGTTCTGCAAGCCTGTTATGTTTGTACTGATTTTATTCTCTCTTTTTTTTTTTTTTTTTTGCCATATATGGGCATCTGAGACTGTCAATTCTCAAAGCATTTTTATAAATCATAAATTCATATATTTATTCTTTGTAATGTGTGAAAAGCATTGATATTAAAAGTTAATTATTTGTACCTGATTGTGTTTTTGTTTTTCATAGCATGACTTTTTGGGGAATTGTATTGAATCCAATTAGGGTCAATTTTACCCGTACCATACAGGCTGTAACCAGAAATCGAACAGTGCATAAAGGTTTTTGGTTCACCCAAAAATGAACATTCTGTCATCAGTTACTCTGATTTCTAAACCTGTATAACTTGTATACTTGCTTTGTTCTGCTGACTTTGAAGAATTTTAAAGGGATAATTCACTTTAAAATGAAAATTCTGTCATAATTTACTCACCCTCAAGTTGTTTTAAACCTGTATGAATTTATTTCTTCTGCTGAACACAAAGGAAGATATTTTGAAGAATGTCAGTAACCAAACAGTTAACTGGAACTATTGACTTCCAAAGTATATATTTTTTCCTACTATGGAAGTAAATGGTTCCCCAGATCTGCTTGGTTTACAAATATTCGTCAAAATGTCTTCCTTAGTGTTCATCAGAACAAAGAAAATTATACAGGTTTGAC
This sequence comes from Leuciscus idus, assembly GCA_021554675.1. Lineage (NCBI taxonomy): Eukaryota > Metazoa > Chordata > Actinopteri > Cypriniformes > Leuciscidae > Leuciscus > Leuciscus idus. The sequence goes on along the minus strand of CM038621.1, from coordinate 2,429,414 downwards.
AATTTGAGTAACTGATGACAGAATGTTAATTTTTGGGTGAACTATCCCTAAACATTTTGTAATACAACAAATGATATACATGTATAACGTTATACCGTTAAGTTTTCTGCGTTCAAAACGGTTATACTGGTTGTACGTTAGATGGCGCTATGGGGTAAGTTAATTTTCCCTGAGCAATTGCGCAAAAATAACACTAGGGAGTTTGATTAAAATCTTCAATTTAGTTTTATATATTTCTTGATTTTAACTAGAAATTAAAATGAAACTGAATAACGTTAATTAGCTAGAATTAGTAATGAATTTTAGTTAAGAACCACTGATGTAAATAATTAAAAAGATTATAGCTTAGGCCTTATATCCATAAGCCAACTAAAAATACATTGTATTAATAACGTTATATTGTTACTAAAATAAAAATGAGGAGGTAGAGGTAAAAACAAACAAAACAAATATAAACCACAAATTGTTCTTGTTTTTTTCTTATCTTTTTTCAATGTCTGAATCCAATCAATTTTGCGATCTTACTGTCGATAGAAGAGTCACAAAATGAGCTCAAACCTTATTGTGACACACTACACTCATTATATTATCGCAGATATCAATGTTTATAGTTATTTTGACATTTTATTTGTGACTTACCTAAAATATTTACTGTCGATCTTCTAGTAGTCCATCAGCTGACGTCACGCAACAAAATAACGGTTTAAACTTTTTTTTTTTTTTTTTTTTGCACAGGCCATTGAAGATTTTGTGATTTACGTAAAAAATGTATTAAATTATTAATGAATTGTTATTATTTAGTATTAGCACAATTAAAGTGGCTAAACAAAAATTAATATGTTATTGAGGTTTATGTGTTCTGATTTTTGTGTGGAAACAAATACATTGTTAAAATTTTCAAAACTTTTAATAATAATAATAATTATTATTAATAATAAAACCTCCACCCAGCCGTCGGTACAGGCGCCTCAGCCCGCTCGCCGCCGTGGAAGCCCTCCAGCAGTTCCCCTCCCTCCCGGACGGCCCCAGCAGCAGCCTCCATCCGGGCCGCCTCGTGGAGGAAGCCGCAGGAAGGCGTCACAGCCCCCTCCAGCCCCGCGCCCCGCTAAACGCCAGGCCAAGCGGCGCTCCTGAGACGGGCTGCTCAGAGATGGCTTTAAGTTCTGTGCAGGAGATGGTAGCAGGGCCGCTCCTTCCACCGGTTGAGGGCCGGGGGAGAATCCTTGGTTTTCCCACCCCCGCTGCTCGTCCCTCGACGGGCAGCACCCTAATGTGGTTAAAGACAGAACTGACATACCCATCTCTGAGCACACAGAGTTCTCGGATGACAGTGCGCGATGCTCACGGGCCTCGCCACTCTCGTCCCCCTCTGTCGCCAGACCCCTGCCAGAGCATGCCCCCGTGGGACACAGACCGTTCTTACGGTTTGCTTTCGAGGGGCAGGCATACCAGTATGCGGTTCTCCCTTTCGGGCTAGCCCTGTCTCCTCGCATCTTTACGAAGGTCGTCGAGGCAGCCCTTGTTCCCCTACGCGAACACGGGGTTCGCATCCTGAACTATCTCGACGACTGACTGATCCTAGCTCACTCTCGAGACCAGGTTTACAAACATAGGGACCTAGTGCTCCGGCACCTAGCTCGTCTGGGCCTTCGGGTCAACTGGGAGAAGAACAAACTCTGCCCCGTGCAGAGGATCTCTTTTCTCGGTATGGATATCGACTCGGTCGCCATGTGCGCGCAGCTTACGAGCGAGCGCGCGCAGTCACTGCTGACTTGCCTTCGTCAGTTCGAGGGCAAGAGTGCGGTTCCACTGAAATTATTTCAGAGGCTCCTGGGGCATATGGCATCCGCAGCCGCAGTAACGCCGCTCGGATTGCTTCATATGAGACCGCTTCAGCTTTGGCTTCTCGATCGAGTCCCGCGGTGGGCATGGCAACACGGCACGCTCCGAGTCCCAGTGACTCCGACCTGCCGTCAGACCTTCACCCCGTGGTCGAACCTCAGTTTTCTTCGGGCTGGTGTGCCCTTAGAACGAGCTTCCAGGCATGTTGGTGTATCAACAGATGCCTCCACCACGGGCTGGGGCGCCATGTGCAATGGACATGCTGCGGGTTCCTGGACAGGTCCCCAACGCCTTTGGCATGTCAATTGCCTCGAGTTGCTGGCTGTACGCCTTGCCCTGCACCGCTTCCGGGCGTTGCTCAAGGTGGTCTACGCTCCCGCCGTATGTCGCAACTCGCCCGCCACCTCCTCATATGGAGTCAGAAGCATCTGAGGTCGCTTCGAGCCATTTATATCCCGGGAGAGCTGAACCGTGCGGCCGACGAGCTGTCTCGGCTTCGGCCTCTCGCTGGAGAATGGAGACTCCATCCCCAGTCGGTCCAGCTGATTTGGGATCAGTTCAGGGACGCACAGGTAGACCTGTTTGCCTCCCAGGACTCGTCCCATTGCGACCTGTATTATTCCCTGACCGAGGGCACGCTCGGCACGGATGCACTGGCGCACAGCTGGCCGCGGGGCCTACGCAAGTATGCATTTCCCCCAGTGAGCCTTCTTGCGCAGACCTTGCGCAAGATCAGGGGGGACGAGGAGCAGGTGATTTTGATTGCCCCGTATTGGCCCAACCGCACCTGGTTCCCAGAACTAGTACTCCTCGCGACAGCACCTCCCTGGCCTATTCCTCTGAGGAAGGACCTGCTTTCTCAGGGACGGGGCACCCTGTGGCACCCTCATCCCGATCTTTGGAACCTCCACGTGTGGCTCCTGGATGGGACGAGGTAGGTTTGAGTACCCTACCACCAGCGGTGGTGGCTACCATCACTTCCGCTAGATCATCGTCCACGAGACATGCCTATGCGTTGAAGTGGAACCTCTTCGTCAACTGGTGTTCTTCTAAACATCAAGAACCCACAAAATGCCCGATCAGTGTCGTGCTTTCCTTCCTGCAAGAAGGGTTGGAGCGAAGGCTGTCTCCCTCCACCCTGAAAGTGTATGTTGCCGCCATTGCCGCACATCACGACGCAGTCGAAGGTAAGTCCGTTGGAAAGCACGACCTGATCATCAGGTTCCTGAGAGGAGCGAGGAGACTAAATCCTCCTCGCCCTCCTCTCGTTCCCTCTTGGGACCTCTCAGTGGTTTCAACTGCCCTGCAGAGTGCTCCCTCTGCAATCAGTGGAGCTTAAGTTCCTGTCGATGAAGACAGCGCTCCTGGTTGCATTGGCCTCCATCAAGAGGGTAGGGGACCTGCAGGCATTTTCGGTTGACGAAGCGTGCCTGGAGTTCGGGCCGGCTAACTCTCACGTGATCCTGAGACCCCGGCCTGGATATGTGCCCAAGGTTCCCACCACACCCTTTCGAGACCAGGTGGTGAACCTGCAAGCGCTGCCTTTGGAGGAGGCAGACCCAGCCTTGGCACTGCTCTGTCCAGTACGCGCCCTCCGTGCTTACGTAGACAGAACGCAGTGTTTCAGGACCTCTGACCAGCTCTTTGTCTGTCATGGTGGGAAGCTGAAGGGAAAGGCTCTCTCCAAGCAAAGGCTGTCTCACTGGATAGTGGACGCCATTGTTTTGGCTTACCAGCAGCAAGGTCGACCATGCCCCCTTGGTGTGACGGCCCACTCCACCCGGAGTGTGGCATCCTCTTGGGCTCTAGCGCATGGCGCCTCGCTAACAGACATCTGCAGAGCTGCAGGCTGGGCGACACCTAACACATTCGCGAGATTCTACAATCTCCGAGTGGAGCCAGTTTCTTCTCATGTACTCGCTTCAACTAGCCGGTAATAGATTCTGCTCAGGTGTCTTCGCTTGCTCGCCATTCCTCTCCACGGACGGGATACGTGCGATTATTTCCTCAGGTGAGCCTCATAAGCCCTGAGTCTCCTCCAGCACTGACGATGTCAACGCCAGAGTTTGCCACCGGCAGCTTTCGCGCTTGGCTAGGTGCCTCCATGTGCATGGTTCCCCCTCTGGGCGACCCCCACATGTGTATTTCCACTGTAAGCCTCTCTGAGCATGTGTCTTTCCCTTGGCAAGCCACCTTGCCACCCCTGGGGTTGAAATATTCCACCTGCGGCTGGACACTCCAGTGATTCTCCATATGCAGCCCTTCGGGGTCATATGTGTATTCCAAGTCCCCCCCTTCGGGTTGGGCATGATTGCATATTTCCACTGAGATATGCTTCCCAGTGTACCTTGGTATAATCCTGTGTTAAGTAGGAGTCCTTCGTCCGTGCCAGTCTCACGACAGGGAGCTCAGACTTACGCAGGGCACTGGAAGACAGACGAGAGGTGGCGTGATTTCACTGGGAACCCCATTCGTCGTCATCCGACGTAACTCGGAGTGACAACGAAAGGGAACGTCTCGGTTACGTATGTAACCCTCGTTCCCTGAGTAGGGAACGGAGACGTTACGTCTCCCTGCCACTTCCGCTGTACCGCTGGAATGCCTGAGTTCAGTCTCGGCTCCTCAGCGAAGACATATCTGCATGTTGCGGCGTACTTCCTTATATACCCCTAGGGTAGGGCGGAGTTACGCTATGCAAATTCTGCAGACCCATGGCATTTCTTTGCCATTGGCTCGTTTTATATACTCGAAGATGATAGGCTTTCTAAGCGAAACCCCATTCGTCGCCATCCGACGTAACGTCTTCGTTCCCTACTCAGGGAACGAGGGTTACATACGTAACCGAGACGTTATGCATAATAAAAAAATTATTATTGATATTATTATTACTTCTTGGATGTCATTTTTGTTAGAAGGATCCAAGAGTAATTAATTAATAGCCCAACGTTTCAATAGATTAGGCCTATATCTGTATCAAAAAAAGAAAAGAAAAAAGAAAACTATGTAAAAAAAATAAAAATAAATTATATATATATATATATATATATATAGGCCTATTTTTTTTGAAAAATAAACCATTAAATGGCACTTTCTGGAGAGTTTTGTGCAAAGAAATGGAGAAATTGAGTCTTACATGATAAAAACTGCAAGGTTAAGAGCATATACTTTGCATTGTTGTAGTAGCCTATCAACAGGTTTTAGGACATTTAGCATTTACATTAGGACTGTTAATCAGTAATCACTTGATTACACATTTAGTCTTATTTTCCTTACCTTGTTGTTTCCTTACGTTGTGCTGAACTTGACCAAATTGATCTGCTCCTGCAGCGGCGGCCAGCAGCGTGAATTAATTTTTTTATTTTATTTTATTTTTTCAGGGCCGTAAAAGGTTCTGGAACTTTTGCGCGCTTCCACATCCCGCGCAACTACGGATCTCAAAGGAACATTCATTATATATTGCTGCGTACATTTATTTATAGTAGGCTAGCCTATACGCGCATATGGCATGCACGAGCGGTGCGCGATCATGGTCGACTGACAACGAGATTAAGCAGCTGAACAAGACGGCTGTGTTCCGATTGTTCTCATCTCAGCTCCGCCGAGACAAAATAGACATGCCATTTCAAAAATCTCATTTATTGTCAGAAATATGTTTTCAAAAGCATCACTTTCATCAAATTTTATATGACATAATATATATATATATAAGAGCAAAGGTTTGTAGTTCACTTAGCAATTTACAGAAATTATTTTTTGATTAATGTTTACTGAATTATAATTTATTGACTTCTCTATAAAAAAAAATGTTGCATTTATCAACCTGAAAGCAGGGTTTTTTCAGGGCTGTAGTTTTGCTTATAATTGTGTAAAGTATTTTTTAAACTAACAGGTGAACAACAATAATGGAGCATCTTTATTGATCAAGTGCTTTGAATGTGTACAAATTTAAAAGTTCCATTCTTGTATGTTCAGGGGCTAATAGCAAAGCAAGGGCCTAATAACAAAATAAAAAAAAATTTTTTTACAGTCCATCTTATAAGGTTCAAAAAGGAACCTTGACAACAGGCCAGGTTCTTATATGAACCCTTCTGCCACAACAAAGGTTCTAAAATGAACTGACAACATGTGCCAAATAATCAGTGGATCATTATAGAACCTATAGGTTCAACTTTGAACCTTTTTTATAGTTAGAAGTTAATATTTGCACTTTAAAGTTCTTTTTTGAACCCCAAAGGTTCAATCTCTTTTAAGAGTGATAGGCCGTATCTGTTTCTCTCTTTCCTGCATTAAAAATTATAATCGTTGTGTACGGGCTTTGTTGTCTCCAGACCTGCTATTATATCATTTTGGAATGGTTGTGCTGATGATCTGTTATGGAATAAAATCTGGAAACTTCCTCACAAATATTTAATCACAAACAAAATCAAAGAAATTTCACTTAAAATCATTTATAAATATTACCCATGTAATTCTTATCTTGTGAACAGATTTAATTGTGATATTGATACACTTTGTACATTTTGTGATCTACATGATGAAACATTTTATCATTTATTTTGGAGTTGTCCTCCTACAGTTTGTTTTTGGTCAGATTTATGTTCCTTTATTAAGGCTCATATCATGCCCAGCTTTCAACTGTGCTTTAAAAATGTATTATTTGGTTTTTTCTCTTATGACACATCCTTTCATAAGGAATATTACTTAATTAATCTGCTTCTTCTGTTAGCGAAATTTAGTATTCATAAATGTAAATTTGGAGGAAACAAGCCTTTATTTTTCATTTTAAGAGCAGAAATTTTACAATACCTAAACACAATATTGGGTTTGAAAAATAAGAAAGCTACAAAATGTGTCTCAATCTGTAAACACTTTCAAATTTTTATTTAACTTTTGAATTTGTCGCTGTTTATGTATGTATTTTATGTTTGTTTATCTGCTTTACTCGTTGTACCCCCCTGACTGTAATTGTAATCTTAAAATCAATAAAAAAAAAATCAGTAAAAAAAACGAATCAGCTCTCCGGCGCCACCTGCTGTCGTGGAGTTAAAACTACATCATGTTATGGCGAAATTGTGCCCCCTAGCGCCACGGAGTTAAAACTACAACCTGTTATGGTGAAATTGTGCCCCCTAGCGCCCCGGTGCACTATAACAGTCTGTTATAGTGAAATTGCGCTCCCTATTGCGCCTGGGTGATATAACATGTTGACATTTTTTAAAAAAATTTTAGCATCTGTTTGTCTGTCAAACATATAAAATGACTCACAACTGTTTCCATTCAAAACAGGCTTTTTTTCCCCCAGGTGCAAATATTGAAAGCGATGCTGTGGATGCATGTGAGGACTGATCTTTTTCTATTCTTTTATAAATTAAAAAAAAAAATAAAAAAAAATAATACAAATAATACAAATAAATAAAAATGAACGTATTTTAATTTCTCTTTCTCTTAATTTTTTTTTTTATTCGCAGCAGCTACTCCGGTGATTGATGCAGACAGTGCAGCGGATGGTAAAACAAGACCCATCGCCGACGTAATGTTATTCTTAATGTTATTCTTAACGTTTATGAGAAATCTAATTAATCAATTAATTTATTTCAGATCTCATTAATTTTATTACGCAACCCGGCTACCCACTTGACACCGCTCAAGAAGAGAATGAAGACCTCACCGTCGTTGTAACAGATAGACCCCAGTCCGTACCTGACCCCACTCCGACGCATGCTGAGGATCAAGTAGCTCCTAACGACGCAGCTTTAGACCAGACCCCCAGACCAAGCGGAGAGTCTTTGAGAAAGAAGACTAGAAAAACGGATCGCTCTACCCCACCGGACAGTCCTCAGAGAAAAATTGCTCGTTTTACCCCGGCGATCAGTCCTGAGAGTAGTCCTGACAGGAAAACTTTCTGCCCGACGCCACCGAACAGTCCTGCGACGAGTCTTGACAGCGTATTTCTTTATGGTAAGACTATCTAGATTATTTGTATTTAAACTCAAATTGAGTCATACCATTAAGATTTTGTGTTATATTTTTACACAGCTGGGTCCGGTAGAAGCCCTGACAGCGTGATTAGCTGGAATACGCCTCAACGCATCGCTTGGGAACAGAGTTCTTGGACAAGCGAGCACAATGAGGTGACAACCACAAACGCTGGTCAATCACCGTATCCTTTTCACTCACCGCCGGAAGAAGTGCCAGCTGCGCCTCACCCGACTGACGAACCACTCAACGATAGTCCTCTGACCCGTAGGCTCATTAATGCAATAGAGACATTAGGGCAAGAGTTTCGTGACGCACTGGTTGATATAAACAACAAATACATTGAGCTACGTGACGTACATGATGATATAAACTCCAAATTGATTACGCTGCGCAGTGAGACACAAACCGAAACGCGTAGCAGATTAGACGCATTGCGCGGTGAGCTTCGGGCCTCTCACCTCGAGACACGTAGCCGATTTGACACACAGGATCGCTTTATTCAAAATCTGTCCGATGAAATATTCAGACGTATCCAAAGTATGCAGGCAGCCATCTGTGAGGATTTTGATAGAAGCAGTCGCATGTTCACCGAATACCATCGTGAGCTGGTGCTTTTGATCCATCATCTCATACTCGTCATCCTAGATGGAACAGCGGAGTAAATTTAATATAGATCTATTCCAAGTAATCTTGTATTCCATTAAACTTTTACGGTTGTAGTCGTTTTTCTTTACCTATCATCTAGTATACTCTATGATTTTGTAATATTTCATGTGTATTTTTTACATATACTCTATGATTTTCATGTATGCTGTGATTTTTTTATACTCTATGATTTTTACATATACTCTATGATTTCATGTATGCTTTTTACACATACCCTGTGATTTTTATACTTTTTTACATATTCTCTATGATTCCATGTATGCCTAGATTTTTTATACTCTATGATTTTCATGTGTGCTTTGATATTTCATGTATGCTTTGATTAGTTTTTTACACATACCCTGTGATTTTTATACTTTTTTACATATTTCATCTATGGTTTTTACATATATTTTGTGATTCTTATATTTCATGTTTTGGTCTGAAATCTAAAATGGATGGTTCAAAAAGCTATGGCGCAGACGACACAGAACTGTCACCGGACAAGATTGAAATGCTAAGTATGCTGCCGGACGAACTTTTTATGTTTCTGGATTCTTCAGAACAGTATTTGTTTAATCTTCACAACCCCCTGCTATTTTGGATCTTTTTGAATTAGCTGTAAATCCAAATATGAATTTGTTCGATCATGTGCTAAACGTAGACAATGATCCTATTGTACAATACGGCGGGGATTTAAACAACCAACCCACAGCATGTACTGACGCTGATCCTGACTGCGACCACGCAGAGCATCCTCCCGCTAATGATACTTCACAACCATCCACATCCGCAGCAGGTAATGTTGACCCTACTACACAGACTCGATGAAGCCGTACGGACATTGATACGCTGATTCGCGAGGGTGGGGACGTTAACGGATATCATGTTTTACCACGACCTCGTTTCAATGGCGTGTCATTGCGAAGGACTATGAATCTGAGAGAGATTAACTCTACAGATTTGGCCTCTTATCACACTTACTTACACGACATGTTGAGTGGGATCGTGACCTTCGCTAGAGAAATCGGTGGTCATGCTCCCGTAATCAATATGACCATCTCGGCTCCCAGTCTACAAACACCCGTCAGCGCCATTTTAAATCCCCGGTAATAATTACGACGTGGATTCGCTTTTCGATCAAATTGAAAAGTTTTACAGAGCAACAATCGGTTACTATCCGACGATGCCGTTGAATTCGACGCTTCCGTAGCCATGAACAGACAAGGCGGCGGTGGTCAGCGGCGTAAACTTACAGACCTCGCTGTCGATCAGGTCATCAAAAGAAAAAAGACGAGTTTATTCTGTCCCACAAATATTTCAAATAATTGATGCCTCTCCATCTGTCTCGCACGTTTTCTTAACCCCCAATTACCCGAGAGCGAGTTAGAAAAACTGGCTGCCGCCATCCAAAACAGCGTTGGCTTCTCAATCCAAGATTGAACCGCTTGAGTAGGACTTATTCTGATGGACGTACGCTTTGTTATGCGTGAGGGCGAGCGTGTTTCTGGCGAGATAATGTGTTTTGAAGACCCCCAACGAGCAGCTGGCGAGCGTCGTGAACCCAAAAGGGTCAAGTTTGGTGGATTGTATAAATGCTTCGCGGTATTTCATGCACCCTTGGCGTAATAAGACGACATCGTTAACGCCGTACGCGTACAGTTCTTTCTTGAAGTCAAAGAACTTGCCCTCAACTGTGCGGTACCACGCATCAAACTTTTCCCGGTCTTTATCCGACATGTTATCGTAGCCGTAGAACTTTTTGTCCGACATAGTTCTCATTTTCCGCCCTGTTGAAAATATGGGGGAAGTAGCCTTTTTCAGTCGTCGTTAAGTCTAACGCCGCGGGCATTTTGGCAAGAGCCATAGGAATGAAAGAGTAACTATCGATGTATCATTGTGCAAACGAGTCGTCGTACATGAAAATTGATTTGCACCCTTGCATTATGACATCAATCGCAATCCCGGCTTTGCAAAAATACTCCAGAATTAGAAAGGCGTCAAATCTGGAGGTGTAATGAGCGATGAAGCAGTAGCCTTTATATCGGGGTTGTCTGAAGCGGTTGATTAGCTTAGCGATGCAGTCGGTACCCTGGGCCGTAAATTTCTCCCCTTTGAATGTGATGGCGCAAACAAAGTTAGCTACGTACCTACCATTTTCGTAACGCATTTCAAAATCGTAGCAGATGTATTTCTCACACGTTTCCTTAGGCGCTATGGGCTGTATGAAACATTGGTGCTCCCCCTCACCCGCTAGAATTTCGTGACAATGCAAGCATCTGTCCGGGGCACATATGTGTTTGGTTTTCTTGTCACCCGGTTTGACAGTGTAACGTCTGTTACATAGTTTGCAGTATTTAATAACATCACGAGGGGTATTCCTGACCGGGAGGTGGTTTTTTTAAATGCATTTCGAAGCAATAGCTGGATTTACAGTAACGCAAACAATCAGGACAGTGTATGATTCTTTCAGGGAATCTGTAACAATCAGCAACGAAACACACATTGCATGCGTGCTTACATCGGTGATCTCTGCGGTTGCTGTAACTTTTAAAACAAAATGGACAGACGTATGGCGAACCCATGAATGCTGTCAAACTCGTTATCATGTAGTAATGATCGTTGTGGAGATACAGGCAAACCGTTTTTGGACGGGGTTCGTCAGAATTTTTTTACGTTTCTAAGACCATGGCATTAGATCTGTGAAACACAACGATTTTAATGTCTAGCGCTCGTTCAAACGATGCTATGTCGCTAAGAGCGATTCGGTCTTGGATTGAGAAGCCGACGCTGTTTTGGATGGCGGCAGCCAGTTTTTCTAACTCGCTCTCGGGTAATTGGGGGTTAAGAAAACGTGCGAGACAGATGGAGAGGCATAAATTATTTGAAATATTTGTGGGACAGAATAAACTCGTCTTTTTTCTTTTGATGACCTGATCGACAGCGAGGTCTGTAAGTTTACGCCGCTGACCACCGCCGCCTTGTCTGTTCATGGCTACGGAAGCGTCGAAATTCAACGGCATCGTCGGATAGTAACCGATTGTTGCTCTGTAAAACTTTTTCAATTTGATCGAAAAGCGAATCCACGTCGTAATTATTACCGGGGGTTAAAACGGCGCTGACGGGTGTTTGTAGACTGGGAGTCGAGATGGTCATATTGATTACGGGAGCATGACCACCGATTTCTCTAGCGAAGGTCACGATCCCACTCAACATGTCGTGTAAGTAAGTGTGATAAGAGGCCAAATCTGTAGAGTTAATCTCTCTCAGATTCATAGTCCTTCGCAATGACACGCCATTGAAACGAGGTCGTGGTAAAACATGATATCCGTTAACGTCCCCACCCTCGCGAATCAGCGTATCAATGTCCGTGCGGCTTCATCGAGTCTGTGTAGTAGGGTCAACATTACCTGCTGCGGATGTGGATGGTTGTGAAGTATCATTAGCGGGAGGATGCTCTGCGTGGTCGCAGTCAGGATCAGCGTCAGTACATGCTGTGGGTTGGTTGTTTAAATCCCCGCCGTATTGTACAATAGGATCATTGTCTACGTTTAGCACATGATCGAACAAATTCATATTTGGATTTACAGCTAATTCAAAAAGATCCAAAATAGCAGGGGGTTGTGAAGATTAAACAAATACTGTTCTGAAGAATCCAGAAACATTAAAAGTTCGTCCGGCAGCATACTTAGCATTTCAATCTCGTCCGGTGACAGTTCTGTGTCGTCTGCGCCAAAGCTTTTTGAACCATCCATTTTAGATTTCAGACCAAAACATGAAATATAAGAATCACAAAATATATGTAAAAACCATAGATGAAATATGTAAAAAAGTATAAAAATCACAGGGTATGTGTAAAAAACAAATCAAAGCATACATGAAATATCAAAGCACACATGAAAATCATAGAGTATAAAAAATCTAAGCATACATGGAATCATAGAGAATATGTAAAAAAGTATAAAAATCTCAGGGTATGTGTAAAAAGCATACATGAAATCATAGAGTATATGTAAAAATCATAGAGTATAAAAAAAATCACAGCATACATGAAAATTATAGAGTATATGTAAAAAATACACATGAAATATTACAAAATCATAGAGTATACTAGATGATAGGTAAAGAAAAACGACTACAACCGTAAAAGTTTAATGGAATACAAGGATTACTTGGAATAGATCTATATTAAATTTACTCCGCTGTTCCATCTAGGATGACGAGTATGAGATGATGGATCAAAAGCACCAGCTCACGATGGTATTCGGTGAACATGCGACTGCTTCTATCAAAATCCTCACAGATGGCTGCCTGCATACTTTGGATACGTCTGAATATTTCATCGGACAGATTTTGAATAAAGCGATCCTGTGTGTCAAATCGGCTACGTGTCTCGAGGTGAGAGGCCCGAAGCTCACCGCGCAATGCGTCTAATCTGCTACGCGTTTCGGTTTGTGTCTCACTGCGCAGCGTAATCAATTTGGAGTTTATATCATCATGTACGTCACGTAGCTCAATGTATTTGTTGTTTATATCAACCAGTGCGTCACGAAACTCTTGCCCTAATGTCTCTATTGCATTAATGAGCCTACGGGTCAGAGGACTATCGTTGAGTGGTTCGTCAGTCGGGTGAGGCGCAGCTGGCACTTCTTCCGGCGGTGAGTGAAAAGGATACGGTGATTGACCAGCGTTTGTGGTTGTCACCTCATTGTGCTCGCTTGTCCAAGAACTCTGCCCCAAGCGATGCGTTGAGGCGTATTCCAGCTAATCACGCTGTCAGGGCTTCTACCGGACCCAGCTGTGTAGAAATATAACACAAAATCTAAATGGTATGACTCAATTTGAGTTTAAATACAAATAATGTAGATAGTCTTACCATAAAGAAATACGCTGTCAAGACTCGTCGCAGGACTGTTCGGTGGCGTCGGGCAGAGAGTTTTCCTGTCAGGACTACTCTCAGGACTGATCGCCGGGGTAAAACGAGCAATTTTTCTCTCAGGACTGTCCGGTGGGGTAGAGCGATCCGTTTTTCTAGTCTTCTTTCTCAAAGACTCTCCGCTTGGTCCGGTGGTCTGGTCTAAAGCTGCGTCGTTAGGAGCTACTTGATCCTCAGCATGCGTCGGAGTGGGGTCAGGTACGGACTGGGGTCTATCCGTTATAACGACGGTGAGGTCTTCATTCTCTTCTTGAGCGGTGTCAAGTGGGTAGCCGGGTTGCGTAATAAAATGAATGAAATCTGAAATAAATAAATAAATAAATTAGATTTCTCATAAACGTTAAGAATAACATTAAGAATAACATTACGTCGGCGATGGGTCTTGTTTTACCATCCGCTGCGCTGTCTGCATCAATCACCGGAGTAGCTGCTGCGAATAAAAAAAAAAAAAAAAAAAAAAAATTAAAATAAAAAGAGAAAGAGGGAGAGAGAGAGAGAATTAAAATACGTTCATTTAAAAAAAAAATTATTTTAATTTTTTTTATTTATTTTTAATTTTTTTATTTAATTTTTAATTTAATTTTTTAATTTATAAAAGAATAGAAAAAGATCAGTCCTCACATGCATCCACAGCATCGCTTTCAATATTTGCACCTGGGGGAAAAAAAGCCTGTTATGAATGGAAACAGTTGTGAGTCATTTTATATGCTTGACAGACAGACAGATGCTAAAAAAAAAAAAAAAAAAAAAAAAAAAATCAACATGTTATATCACCCCGGCGCGATAGGGAGCGCAATTTCACTATAACAGACTGTTATAGTGCACCGGGGCGCTAGGGGGCACAATTTCACCATAACAGGATGTAGTTTTAACTCCGTGGTGCTAGGGGGCACAATTTCGCCATAGAGGTTTGGCAAGATGGCGGAACGGGCAAGCAGCACTTTCTGAGCTCTCGTTCACCTGCCCCGGAATTTACTTCAAAATTCAATGTGATTGGTTTAAAGGTTAAAAACTGTTAACTGAACTTTTAAAGTAGGGTTTGAAACTCTTTATTCCATATATCTAAAGCCCAATCGAAAGTTTATTCGAAAATGCCAAACGGAAAGTCAGACGTTAGATCAGCCGCTTCCTCAGGCCAAACAAACACGGACCATGGTTACGCGCAGATGGATGTTACAACCAGTGGTGGTGGGACAAAGAGAAAAAGTTCCCCTCCAACTCCAACGAAAAGTGCAGTGCCACCTTCGAAGGTTAAAACCTCACAGGGTTTATCTGAAGTGCCAAACGTGTCCCTTGTTGAAGCTATAGAAAAGCTCACCTCCAGAATTGACCGCTTCGGTGACCAGCTGAGAGAAAACTCTGTCATGGTGGCTAATGTTACCAGGCTAGTGGAGCTGAATACCACTGAGATTAAAGAGTGCAAGGTCAAGATTCAAGCGATAGAAAAAGAGATGCCCAATCTTGTAAAGGATAACGAGGAGCTGAAAGATAAAGTCATGGAGGTGGAGCGTTACAAGAGGCGCTGGAACCTTAAAATACATGGTTTGAAAGAAAAAGTTGACGAAAACACCCGAGACGTTGTCAAGAGTATCCTGTCTAAATTAGCGCCGCAATGGAACACATCGATGGATTCGGTAGTTGTTACTGTACACCGCATCGGGAGAAAAGAAGAGGGGAGAGATCGTCAGGTTATTATCCAGTTCACCATGAGATTCCACCGTCCATCTGGAAGTTGTCCAAAAACTCTAAGGTTTGCAAGGATTTGGGGATTCATTTCAAGCAAGACTTTTGCAAAGCTGACAGGGAGGCTCGTGCAGCTGCATGGCCGAAGATGGAGCAGGCGGCTGGCCAGAATGTGTATTACAGAGGACATGTGGGCTACATCAACGGTAACAGGGTCACTCTGGATTAGACAGCGCTATGGACAAAGGCTTGTCATTAATCTATCAATCTAACAGATTGAGTTTTATACCTCAGGCTTTATATTGATAGGTTCTGTCCTTACCGAAATATATCTCCTGTAGAAATATTTGTTGTAGTTAAAAGGGCATGTTATTACATTAGTGAGTTATCAGTTTAATAATCACTATGTAAAGAAGGTGATTCTGTTAGCTTGTTAATTCAACTTTAGGGTTTTCTTTAAAGCTTTAGAAAAAGGGGGGGAAAAAGTCACGTTTTCAAACAAAAGAAAATTCAAATAAGTTATTAAAGCTTGTTCACTTTAGATCCCTAAGTTAAGAAGGGAAAAAAGGTTGTTTTATAACTATTCTGATCACTTATAATGATCGTTAGGGGCCTTGCAAGACTATTTACTTCAAGAAATCTAAACTCTTTTTTATTTCTATTTCTTAAATACTTTTTATGTTTTCTTATAACCAGATGTTTTCTTATGTTTCACTAAATACTAGGGGTCTAAGAGATTTTGTTAAAAGGAAATCAGTATTCCTTTTTTGTAAAAATGAAAGGGCCCAATGCTTTTTTCTCCAAGAAACTCACTCTGTTGACATCAATGAAAAATTCTGGTCAAACCAGTGGGGGGATAAAATACTTTTCTCTCATGGTTCTAATAGGTCAGCAGGCGTTGCTATACTTTTAAACAACTTTCCTGGGAAAATATTAACTACTGTCAAGGACAGTTGTGGTCATTGGTTAATTTGCGTTTTTTTATTCTGGGAAATATACAGTATATGGTTATAATAATCAAAACCAAAACAAAATGATGATTGATGATGTTATCAGAGTTGTAAAGGATTTAAGTAAAAGGTATCCAACTGAAAATTTTATTTTCGGAGGTGACTTTAATATGGTAATAGATGATTGGCTTGATAGATCTCCCTCAAAATATACAAGACATCATTACAATCCCATATTGCTTAACTTTTGTAGTGTGTTTAATTTGACAGATGTATGGCGGACTAAAAACTCTTGTATCCAAGTCTTTACTTTTACTTTACTCTTCCACATATGGCAGCGTCGCTTAGACGCGAATTTCATCATACAGACAGGGCGGGGTACGGCCTGAACTGATGGGGAAATGTGGGTCTTACACAGTTTGCCCAGGCACGTCTCGTGCTACTGCTTTTCACTGTCGATCATTGAGCTGTGCTCAGCAGACGCAGCATTCTGAGCTGATAGCATCAAGTCAGATAATACTGGTTAACTTAGACCGACAGCAGCCTGGCCTGCAGGGCGGGAACCTCTAGGTTGTAGAACCTTATAAATGTAGACGGGGAGGCCCAGCCTGCCGCCGTACAAATATCTTGCAAGGCAATCCCACTCGACCAGGCCCACGAAGAGGCCATGCCTCTCGTGGAGTGCGCTCTGACACCCAACGGGCATTGCATGCCCTTGGAGGCGTATGCCAGCGCTATAGCATCAAGTATCCATCTGGATAGGCTCTGTTTCGACGCGGCTAGTCCCTTAGAACGCCCGCTAAACGAAACAAAGAGCTGCTCCGTCTGTCTGAAAACAGACGAGCGAGACACATAAGCTCGTAATGCCCTGACTGGGCAAAGGAGGCCCGCGTCTCTTTCCTCATCAGGGACCGGTAGGGCTGACAGGGAGATAACCTGTGCCCTAAACGGTGTGTTGAGAGATTTCGGAACATAACCGTGCTTAGGTTTGAGTATAACTTTTGAGTCATTAGGCCCAAATTCCATGCACGTCGCGCTCACCGAGAGCGCGTGTAAGTCCCCTATGCGCTTCACTGAAGCGAGAGCCAGCAGAAACACAGTCTTGAAAGACAGATGTTTCAGATCAATTGACTGTAAAGGCTCGAATGGTCCACCTTTCATGGCTTCCAGAACCGTAGAAAGGTCCCATACGGGGACTGAGGGAGGTCTGGGAGGATTTAGTCTCTTAGCCCCTCTAAGGAAGCGGATGACTAAATCGTTCCTTCCTATTGACTGACCAAGCGTTGTTCCTGAGAACGCTGCTATAGCCGCCACATAAACTTTGAGCGTGGAAGGGGCTCTGCCCTTATCCAACAGCTCTTGTAGGAAGGAAAGCACCTCCGTCACTCCACAGTCTGTGGGTGACGCGCCACGGGCTGTGCACCAGCCCGAAAACACTGACCATTTCGAGGAGTAGAGCCGTCTCGTAGACGGGGCTCTAGCCTGCGTGATCGTGTTTAATACTCCCTTAGGGAGTCCAACATGTACCCGTTGATGGCCCAGACATGAAGGGACCACAATTCCGGGTGAGGATGCCAGATCCAGCCGTGGGCCTGAGAGAGGAGGTCTTTCCTCACTGGCACTGGCCACGGGGCAGTGCTTGCTAACTGCATCATGACTGGGAACCAAGGTTGGTTTTCCCAGAACGGTGCTACCAGCAATACTGAGCATCCTACTTCCCTGATCCGCTCTATCACCTGAGGCAGGAGAGAGACGGGGGGAAAGGCATAGAGCGGGCGGCGGGGCCATACATGAGCCAGCTCATGCGGCGGCGGGGTCATACATGACCCTGCTCTTGGAGAAAAATTCCGGACAGTGAGCGTTTTCTTGAGACGCGAACAGGTCTACTTCCGCTCTGCCGAATTTCTTCCACAGCAGTTGGACTGTCTGTGGGTGTAGAGACCATTCGCCTGCCGGAACATTGTCAAGTCAAGTCAAGTCATCTTCATTTATATAGCGCTTTTAACAATGTAGATTGTTTCAAAGCAGCTTTACAGAGATAAACGTATAATTTATGGTAACAGAGATTGTTTTGGCTTTATATCGGTTCTTTATTAAAGTTATTTTCCAGCTAAGGTTAGTTATGATTGATTCGCTTCCGTCGCAACAATCATTTGTTATTAAATTAGGGGCCGCTAAGACGACACAATTCTCTCTACATAGACTTTAAACGCGAACCTGTGAGAAACGCTGATGGCATTTAGAATTGGTTCTATAGTTATGTGGGTTTGAATATATGTACGCAGGTTTGTAATTCCCTACAAACCAAGCCTAAACAAAGTACTGGTGTTTCCTTATAATTTTTGATACAGAATTTATTTTATTTTATCAATTCGGGGTAGATACGCGAATTGAGTTTCCCGACAACGCTTTATCTGTAGAGTGGTAAAGGGATCCTCCATAGGGAGAGACTAGTTGGCACTTCAGCACTGCGTTGTCATCGGGTCCAGGCGAAGGTCCTTCATCAGATCTGGATACGGCCTGGATCCGGCAGGCTGCGGGAAAACCTCGGGATAAACAAAGACACTAAAATTAGCGTAGATGCCATTCTTCTTATGATGTAACGAGTACATCAGGATTTATGGGAAGTGTTCCCAGTTCCAGCTGACCTAATCTATGCAGCCTAACATTAAATTATAGAAGTCTATAATGTATTATGTGAAAGCTAGGTCAAAGAGATGTGTTTTTAGTCTAGCTTTGAACTGACAGAGTGTGTCTGCTTCCCGGACAATGATAGGAAGGCTGTTCCAAAGTTTTGGTGCTAAATAGGAAAAGGATCTACCGCCAGCAGTCGATTTTGATATTCTAGGTATTATCAACTGGCCGGAATTTTGAGATCGCAATAGACGTGAAGGACTATAATGTGTTAAGAGCTCGCTCAAGTACTGCGGAGCTAAACCATTTAGTGCTTTGTACGTGATCAGCAATATTTTAAAATTGATGCGATGTTTAATAGGGAGCCAGTGCAGTTTTGACAGAACCGGGCTAATATGGTCATACTTCCTGGTTCTGGTAAGAACTTGAGCTGCTGCGTTTTGAACTAGCTGTAGTTTGTTTATTAAGCGTGCAGGGCAACCACCCAGTAGAGCATTACAGTAATCTAGCCTTGAGGTCATGAACGCATGAACTAATTGTTCCGCATTTGTCAATGAGAGCATATGACGTAATTTAGATATATTTTTAAGATGGAAAAATGCAGTTTTACAGATACTAGACACGTGACTTTCAAATGAAAGATTGGTATCAAAGAGCACACCCAGGTTCCTAACCGACGACGAAGACTTAACAGAGCAGCCATCAAGTATTAGACAGTATTCTAGGTTATTACGTGAGGAAGTTTTTTGTCCAATAATTAGAAACTCTGTTTTTTCAGAATTTAGAAGTAGGAAATTACGAGTCATCCAATTTTTTATATCCGCTATGCATTCCGTTAATTTTGTGAATTGGTAAGTTTCGTTAGGTTTTGAAGAAATATAGAGCTGAGTGTCGTCGGCATAACAGTGAAAGCTAATGCCATGTTTCCTAATGATATCTCCTAATGGTAGCATGTACAGAGTGAACAGCAGCGGTCCTAGTACTGAGCCTTGTGGTACGCCATACTGAACTTGTGATCGATGAGACATCTCTTCATTTATTGCTACAAACTGATAACGGTCAGATAAGTATGATTTAAACCATGCTAGTGCAATTCCACTAATGCCAACATAATTTTCGAGTCTATTTAAAAGAATGTTGTGGTCGATAGTATCAAATGCAGCACTAAGATCGAGAAACACTAATAGAGAGACACAACCACGATCGGATGATAAGAGCAAATCATTTGTGACTCTAATGAGAGCTGTCTCGGTACTATGGTACGGTCTAAATCCTGACTGAAAATCCTCGCAGATATCATTTCTTTCAAGAAAGGAACACAGTTGTGAGGATACTGCTTTTTCTGATATCTTTGACAGAAAGGGTAGATTCGAGATCGGCCTGTAATTGACTAATTCTGTAGGATCAAGTTGCGGTTTTTTAACAAGCGGTTTAATCATAGCCAGCTTAAAGGTTTTTGGTACGTATCCTAGAGACAAAGATGAATTAATGATATTAAGAAGAGGATCTATGACCTCTGGAAGCATCTCTTTCAGTAGCTTAGTCGGTATAGGGTCTAACATACATGTTGTAGATTTAGATGATTTAACGAGTTTAGTAAATTCTTCCTCTCCAATAGCAACGAACGAATCAAATTTTTCCTCCGGGAGACTACAATGCACTGCCTGATGCGATACTGTAGTAGACGGTTGCATAGTTATAATTTTCTCCCTGATATTATCAATCTTATAAGTGAAGAAGTTCATAAAGTCATTACTGCTGTGTTGCTTGGAAACTTCTGTGCTTGAAGCTTTCTTTTTTGTTAGTTTAGCCACCGTTTCAAATAAATACCTAGGATTATGTTTATTTTCTTCTAATAGGTTTGAAAAATAAGCAGATATGAAAGCTTTAGCATAAGTTCTGCTGGGAAGACTCAATTATTACGTCACTTATTGCTTCACTTCTATCCAATCATATTATTATGCTTATTGTATAAAAGCACGGTACTTACACATGTTTGAGTTCGCAGATACTGAAGCAACGATTACCCCCATCCTCCCCACCACCACCAGGATGGTCCCGTCCATACCTCCCAGGAGGGGGGTCGGCTGCGCCCCTGCCTTCATCTTTAGGCAGGAATTGCAGATCCGATACTCTCGGACTATGCACTACGGACGGGGCCTACGCCAAATGACTTTGTAGATTATCAGCTTGCTGAGCTGTCAATAAATGTATGGTTTATTGAAATAACTCTCCCGAGTCTTTCTGGTAGAACTAGCAGCTTTTAAGGCCTGTCTGTAAGCAATCGAGCTTTCTTTCCATGAAATGCGAAATACCTCTAGTTTTGTTTTCTTCCAGTTGCGCTCCATTTTTCTGGCTGCTCTCTTAAGGGCCTGAGTGTGCTCGTTGTACCACGGCGTTGGACTATTTTCTTTAATCTTCTTTAAGCGCAACGGAGCAACTGTGTCTAAAGTGCTGGAAAAGAGAGAGTTAAAAGTTTCTGTTGCAATATCGAGCAATATCAAGCTATCTGGGATGCTGAGATGATGAAACTGATTAGGAAGATTATTAATAAAGCAATCTTTAGTGGCAGAAGTGATAGGTCTAACATATTTGAAACACTGAGTCGGCTTTGAAGCCTTGGCTAAATGAAGTTTACACGAGACTAGATAATGATCTGAGATGTCATCGCTCTGCTGCAGAATTTCAACGGCATCAACATCTATTCCATGTGATAATATTAGATCTAGAGTATGATTACGACGATGAGTAGGTCCTGACACGTGTTGTCTAACTCCAATTGAGTTTACAATGTCTTTAAATGCCAATCCCAATGCATCTTTTTCATTATCGATGTGTATATTAAAATCACCAACAATTAGTACTTTATCTGCAGTCAATATTAATTCTGATAGAAAGTCCGCAAATTGTGGCCTGTATACAGTAGCCAGCATAAATCTCAAGCGTGATTTATCATTTATACTATATATTTTTACATTAAGTACTAACACTTCAAAAGAATTATATTTAAAACTTGATTTCTTAGTGGTTTTGAAAATATTACTATAAATTACAGCAACACCTCCCCCTTTGCGTTTCAGACGAGGTTCATGTTTATAACAGTAATCTTGCGGGGTGGACTCATTTAAAGTAATGTAATCGTTTGGTTTTAGCCAGGTTTCTGTCAAACACAGCACATCTAGATTATTATCTGAAATCATATCATTAACAATGAGTGCTTTTGAAGTAAGCGATCGAATATTCAGCAACCCAAGCTTTAGCATTTGCTCATCTGTATTATAGCTGTTTTTTATTTGTTGAACATCAATTAAATTTTTAACCTTAGATGGGTTTAAAAGTTTTTTGGATTTCCAAATTCGGGGAACAGACACAGTCTCTATATGATGATAGCTAGGTGAAAGAGGCTCTATGTGATGGGATTTATCTGACCTTGGTGACGTGAGGCCGCTAGCAGACGGTTGGCGAACAGGAAGGGGGCCAGAGCAAATTACAGTGCCTGACATCGTACTTTCGAGTTCACACACCTCTTTAATATTAATTTTGGTAATCTCCGACTGGCGGAGTCGAACATCATTAGTGCCGACGTGAATAATGATCTTAGAGAATTTACAATTAGCATTAGCCAGCACTTTTAAATTTGCTTTGATGTCAGGCGCTCTGGCTCCCGGCAAACATGTGACTATGGTGGTTGGTGTCTCTATTTTCACGTTCCGTGTAATAGAATCGCCAATAACTAGGGCACAATCATTCTCAGTGGGTGTTTCACTGAGCGGGGCAAATCGATTTGTTATGGTAATCGGAACGGAAGAGTGGTTTTTTGATCCGCGACTAGAGCGATCCCTCACTGTCACCCATGTGCCCGGCTGCGCAGACACTAATTCAGCTGGAACCGCATCATGTAAAGAGGTCACTATGCTAGGCGCATCCAAAATAGTATCTGAAGCTCTAGCACTCTTACTATCCTCAATTAAAGTTTGGATGCGTGTTTCTAGTTCTGAAATCTTCTCTGTCAGCCTAACTGTCTCCTTGCATTTATCACAGATAAATCCTATATTGCCAACAGAGAAGGCTATGCTAAACATGTGACATGAAGTGCAGGTGACAATAACAGGACAAGACATTACTCACCGTGTTTGTTGAGTGATTCTTACTCACCTGAGCTTTTATGAACTCAAAGGCGCGAGCGCGCGCGAGAAAAATAAATAAATAAAAATAGCTGAGCGCACGGGTGGCGCGTTAACAGGCTAGCGAATTACTAGCGTGTTGTGCTAGTAGTAACGGAAGCTAGCGATGTCAGGTTAATCTGAGATGTTGGGTAAGCTGTATTTAGTAGTAGTAGTATAAACAACTAGAAATTGTAGTAAATGATGGTTCAAAACAAGGAAATACGAGGCTAAGACGGAGCTTACAGCACCGAAGCAAACACACTCACAGCAGGCAGCGAGGCAGACAGGAGCATTGTTCCTGGACAGTCTGTCTGGTCCTATATTTAGGAGCCCTGGCACGTGCGCTGCTCTGAGCGAGCGCAGGTTGCGCTGAGCCCATACCAGGAGGCGTTCTGCTAGCCTGTACAGGTTCCTGGACCTGAGGCCGCCCTGGCGATTTATGTAGGACACCACAGACATGTTGTCCGAGCGGACCAGGACGTGGCGTCCTTTTATTTGGGGACAAAAACGCGTCAGCGCGTTGTCTACTGCCAGCATTTCGAGGCAGTTTATGTGCAGGAGCTTCTCCCGTTCCGACCACTGGCCGAAGAACGGTCTGCCCTCGAGCAACGCTCCCCATGGACACCACTCTCACCCTCGAGGAAGTCCCCAGGCTTACACCTGATTGGTATCAGTCGTTCGCTCTCCAAGGTTTCAGAGCTGTGACGCACGCGCCGCAGCGGAACGAGTTCGCTGTGTGTTGAATGTCTACCGCGCGCTGTGGTGATAGTCGCGCTATCATGGACAGCGAGTCCAATTCTGTGCCCAGGAAAGATATCGTCTGACTGGGGGACAGAGAGCTCTTCGCCCAATTGACACTGAGACCCAAATTCTCGAGGTGATCGAGTAAAACGGTCGTGTGTTCTATGAGCACCGAGCGAGATTGCGCTAGAATCAGCCAATCGTCCAAATAGTTCAGTACTCGCATGCCCCTCATTCTGAGGGGTGCGAGCGCCGCATCCATGCACTTCGTAAACGTACAGGGTGCCAGGGATAAACCGAACGGCAGGACTGTGTACTGATATGCCTGGCCCTCGAAGGCGAATCTCAAATATCGCCTGTGACGTGACGCTATCTGTATTTGAAAATACGCGTCTTTCAGATCTATTGACACAAACCAATCTCCTCGGCGAATCTGCGCGAGGATTTGTCTGGTCGTGAGCATCCTGAACTGTCGCTTCACAAGCACTCTGTTCAGTTGCCTTAGATCTAGTATGGGTCTGAGACCCCCGTCTTTTTTCGGTACCAGGAAGTATCTGCTGTATAGCCCTCCTTCGCTCTGAACCTGAGAGAGAGGCTCTATGGCCCCTTTGTTCAATAGTTTCGCCACTTCGGCTCGAAGTAAATGTGCTACTTTTGCTTTTACCGTGATCTCGACGTGATCTTGGCGAAACTGTAGCGAATAGCCTCTTTTTATAATGTCCAGCACCCACTTCGAAACCCCGGGCAGCTTTGCCCATGCGTCTGCATGAATAGCTAGGGGTTGAATACGAAGCGCGCTCCGCTCGCTCAGCGATGGAGAAGGTTCGGCGTGCTGCAACACAAGCGTCGCGCTCGTGACATTTGAGGCATGGGGCGCGCTGATAACAGCGGGCAGATTGCCCGCGCTCGACTCCTCTGTGGCGGTCAACCGCGAGGGGGAGGGCTGGGCGGTTCCCGTAGGAACTGTCATGTCTATGTGTGGATGTGGGCGCGGGACAGCGGGCACATTTATCACACCGAAAGCATTGTTCGCTTGAGTGAAGCGAATGCACGCTGGTTTCGTTTTTACAGAAACCGTGAGACATGCATAACGTGGCGTTTGTGGGCACTGGGTAGTGGGCACATTCACCATGTTTGAAGCGCAACCGATCTGAGTCGATTTTATGTGCGCGAGCCCTGTGTGACAGGCTGTGCTTGTGTGTAGAGATGGGCACTGGGCAGTGGGCATTCTTACTACACATGAGACACCATCGGCCGTGGCCGGGACACCAGAAAATACACTCTTTTGGGGATTTATCTGGGTAGCCGTGAAAACGGCATTTGTGTGCAGGCAAGCGGGTGACAGAACCGGCTTGTTGGCTGCAGAAAACACTGGAACAGTCACATTTGCTGGAACTGGACGAGCGAATAACTTTGGTGTGAGTCCGGCCGCAGCGGGACTTGAACACCGTCGTTTTCCTAGGTGTGCTAGGACGACTTCGGGGCCTCGGGCTTTACCGCAATCCTAGGTCACGGGCCACACATGGCGGGGCGGCGGCCGGATGAGCGGGAGCGCGGTCTCGCGCTTCGGGCCTGGCGGCGCTGCGAAGTGGCGGCAGTGGACGGTGGCTGGGGCTGTGAGCTCTGTGCAGACGGTTTCGCACGGCCTGCTGCAGAGCTGGAGCACTTCGGGAGGAAGTGCTTCATAGCCTGTGACGCTTTCTGTACCTCTGCGAATCTCTCCGCAAAATCCTTGACGGAGGATCCAAAGAGGCCCGTGGTGGAAAGCGGGGCGTCGAGGAACGCGGTGCGCTCGGACTCGGCCATTTCTGAGAGCGTCAGCCACAGGTGTCTCTCGGTCACAGTGAGAGAGGCCATATTCCGTCCAATGGCCTGCGCTGCGGACTTAGTAGCACGGAGAGCGAGGTCCGTGGCACTCCTTAAGTCCGGCACGCAGATCGCGTCAGGTCCTTCCTCGTCCAGCTTACGGAGGAGATCGGCCTGGAAGATCTGTAACGTGGCCATGGTGTGCAGCGCTGACGCAGCTTGCCCGGCGGCGGAGAAAGCGCGGCGGAGCAGGCTTGACGTCGTGCGGCAAGCTTTAGAGGGTAGGCTTAGCGCGCCGTCCAGCGGAGGGCGGACATAAGTGGGCCGCTATCGCCTCTTCGACCGGCGGCAGCGAAAGGTATCCCCTGTTCTTGGCATCGTCAACTGCAGAGAATGCCAAAGAAACAGCAGGACGCACTCTAGCTGAATAGACTCGAATAGTTCCAAGACTTAGCGACTTCTTCGTGTAGCTCAGGAAGAAAGGGCGCTGGTCTGGACGCAGGCGAAGCGCGCTCCCCAGGCAGGAAAAAGCCATCCAGCCGGTTGTGAGCGGGCTGCTCGGGCGAAGACCACTCGAGGCCGAGGCTCGTCGCGGCCTGTGCGAGTACTCGCATGAGCTCCGTCTCGATGGACGCTCTCTTGCCTGACGATGTGCGGGCAGGGGGCGCGGGGTCCTCAGAGCCCGCCCAATCCTCACTGCCTGATGCCCGGATAGAGCAGGAATCATCCTCTCCCAGCAGGGCTTCCTCGTCAGCGATGTCGACGGAAGCGGCGGCAGACAGCGGCCGCTGTCCGTCAGGAAGAGAAGCTGACGAAGCCGGTGAAGCAGGCGGGCGAACCGGCGAGCTTTGGCGGCTGGGGTAAGGTTCCGGGACCCGCTGGGCACGGCGCTTTTTACAGCGCGACACGGTGGGGGAGCAGTCTCGGTGAAGAAAGCCAGGCGAGTCCTCAGAGTCGCCATGGTCATCAGCTCGCAGTGAGGGCAGCCGCCGTCAGCGAGCGCGAGAACTGCATGTTCCTCACCCAGGCAGGAAACGCAGGAAACGCAAACAACGTGGCGGTCCCCGTCGCTGAGTGTGGCTCTGCACGAGCCGCAGGAAGGCATCTTGAAAAAGACGCTAGCTCTTTTAGAATGTGTGTCACGGCGGCGACACACACATACACACAGAGTACAGAGTAGTGAAAAGGATATAAGCGCCGGAAAGCGCAGCAGGAAGGCAAGGAAGGCGGCGCGGCCAGCGACTTCAGTGACTCGTCCCGCTGAAGGTGCTCTCTCTCAGACGGCGCGGCTTCTTCTCCAGCTCCAGCGATGCGTGTGCTTCGCTTGAAGGATGAAAAATCAGATAATAGCTGCCTGCGAGCGGTATTTATAGGCCTAGACCACGCCCGTTTCGGCGGGACGTGACGCAGCGGGCGCGAAGCACCCTCATTGGGTCTGGCGTCACGCCAGGCCTCGCTCGATAGGCTGCTGCAGTTGCCGCAGAGCAGCCAATAGGTGCGCGAGCTGCCTCGCCTATGTCTGCATGCTGCCGCAACGCGTTTTGCATTATTACAAAATTAAGGATAATTTTTGGCTTCAATATCTCGCGGAAAAAGGATTTTCCCCTAGCGTAAGATATCTTACGCAGTACGAGAGACCTCTCATAAGAGAACCCCTAAATTAATAGACAACCTTAGGCCTATAACCCTGCTTAATAATGACTATAAAATTTTAACTCATAATTATGCAAACAGATTAAAAACTGGATTTTCACAGATTATTTCAGAGACTCAGTCAGGTTTTTTAAAAGGGCGCTCAATTCACAATAATATAAGACTTGTGCTTGATTTACTGGATTATAATTATTTGATTGAAGATGGGTTTTTTTATTTTTAGATTTTTTTAAAGCTTTTGACACGATTGAACACAATTTTATGTTTCGCACTTTAGAATTATTTGGATTGGGAGAAAATTGTATTAATTTTGTCAAATTAATTTATAAGAACACTAATAGCTCAGTTATATTACCTCACGGTACATCTTCAAGATTTTCAATTGATAGAGGAATCAAACAAGGTTGTCCCATCTCACCCCTGCTCTTTATTGCTGCAGCGGAAATGCTTTCCACTCTAATAAAACATTCTGATTTTGAAAAATTGATAGTGTTTGGCAAACAGTTAGTCATTAGCCAATTGGCTGATGACACGACCATATTCATGAAAAATGCTCTCGGTTACTAACGTAACCTCGGTTCTCTCTA
This sequence comes from Leuciscus idus, assembly GCA_021554675.1. Classification (NCBI taxonomy): domain Eukaryota; kingdom Metazoa; phylum Chordata; class Actinopteri; order Cypriniformes; family Leuciscidae; genus Leuciscus; species Leuciscus idus. The sequence continues at coordinate 2,401,792 of CM038621.1, read as the reverse complement.
GATGAGGGAACGAGTGTTGCGTAAGCTAGCTTACGCTACGGGAAAAACCCTTTTCTCGAGAATACTGAAGCCAAAAAATTATCCTTAATTTTTGCATAAGTTTAAAACGCATTGCTGCATAAGCAGACCTAGGCAGAGCGGCTCGCGCGCCTATTGGTTGCTCAGCAGCAACTGCTGCAACCTATCCAGGACCTGCTCGTGACGAAGCACCAATGAGGGCGCGGGCGCCGTGCGCGTCACGTCCCGCCAGAATGGGCGTGGCTACAGGCTATAAAAGCAGGCCCGTGAGGTTGTTCTCTGGTTTTTCAATCTGAAGCGAACCAGAAGTAGCACAAGTACGGCAGGGTTACGCAACACTCGTTCCCTCATCTAGAGAGAACCGAGGTTACGTTAGTAACCGAGAGCGTTCTCTTACGAGAGTACTCTCGTGTTGCGTAAGCTAGCTTACGCTACGGGAACCCAATGTAAAACGCCGTGCGTGCTAGAGAAGGTCCACATGCACGTTCCCAAGGGCATGTGCCCGGGGACAAACGTAAGTGGTAATATCTGGGCCGATGAGGGTTGGGCCCAGGGAGAGATAACCATTCCAGGGTGTGGGAATGGGTGCTTAATACAATAGAACAGCCAGGTACATCCGTGGGCTGAACTAAGAATGATAACACTGCCTGTCAGCCACCTGAACCCGAAGGACAGGTGAAAAACGATCACAGACAGGAAGACCTGGTCTGTCGATCTGGAGCCTGTGTATAACACAAACCACACACAGTCTGTGTCGATCTGCAGCGAGATCGAACAGAGCTAGTATGTTAGACTGACAACAGTTTAGCCTGTAGGGCAGGCACCTCCAGGTTATAAAACCTGATAAATGTAGACGGAGAGGCCCAGCCCGCCGACATACAAATATCATGGAGCGAGACTCCGCGAGACCACGCCCACGACGAGGCCATGCCTCTGGTGGAGTGCGCTCTGACGCCCAGAGGGCAATGAAGGTTCTTAGACCTATAAGCCATAGCGATAGCGTCAACTATCCATCTGGACAGGCTCTGTTGCGATGTGGCTAAGCCCTTAGTGCGGCCACCGAACGAAACGAAGAGCTGCTCTGACTGCCTGAAAGCATCAGACCGTTCGACATATATTCTCAGCGCCCTGACGGGGCAGAGAAAATTCACATCGTCCTCACCCTCAGATCTCGGAAGAGCTGACAGTGAAATGATCTGTGATCTGAACGGAGTGGAAAGCACTTTGGGGACATAACCGTGCCTCGGTTTAAGGATGACTTTAGAGTCATTAGGCCCAAACTCCAAGCACGAAGCACTCACAGAGAGCGCGTGAAGGTCACCCACTCGCTTAACTGAAGCGAGAGCCATGAGAAAAGCGGTCTTCAGTGAAAGATACCGCAAATCCACGAACTGAAGGGGTTCAAAGGGTTCGCCCTTCATGGCTTCCAGGACCAAGGAGAGGTCCCAGGCTGGAACCAGAGGGGCCTGAGGAGGATTTAACCTCCTAGCTCCTCTTAGGAACCTAACAATGAGGTCGTCTCTACCCAGTGACCGGCCATGCAAAGGTTTTGTAAACGCCGCAATGGCCGCCACATATACTTTGAGCGTGGAGGGGGACCTGCCCTCGTCCAAAAGCTCTTGCAGAAAGGAGAGAACCTCTGCAACGCTACAGCGCTGTGGGTCTAAGTTTCGGGCCGAGCACCAGCCGGAAAACACTGACCATTTAGAGGCGTAGAGCCTTCTCGTAGAGGGTGCTCTAGCCTGAGTAATTGTGTTCAACACTGCCGCTGGGAGGTCAGCGGGTACCCGTTGATGGCCCATGCATGCAGGGCCCATAAGTCGGGGCGCGGGTGCCAGATCGCGCCCCTGGCCTGGGAGAGGAGATCTTTCCTCACCGGAATCGGCCACGGGGTCGTGCTCGTCAGTTGCATCAGCTCTGAGAACCACACTTGATTCCTCCAGAGCGGCGCGACGAGGAGCACAGAGCATTTGCTCTCCCTGATGCGCTTGATTACCTGTGGTAACATCGCGATCGGGGGAAACGCATAGAGCGGACGGCTGGGCCAGTCGTGGGCCAGCGCATCTCTCTGTTTCGTGAAGAATACTGGGCAGTGCGCGTTCTCCGTCGACGCAAAGAGGTCGACATCCGCTCTGCCGAAGATGTCCCATAGTAACTGGGCTATCTGAGGGTGCAGGGACCATTCCCCGGGGGGAACGTTGTCCCTGGACAGCATGTCTGGGCCCACATTTTGGGAGCCCGGGACATGTGACGCTCTCAGTGAGCGCAGGTTGTGACGGGCCCACAAGAGGAGGCGTTCCGCCAGCTTGTGAAGGCTCCGTGACCTGAGACCGCCCTGGCGGTTTATGTATGACACCACTGACATGTTGTCCGTGCGGACCAAAACGTTGTGGCCTTTGAGGAGGGGGAGAAAGTATCTCAAGGCATTTTCGACCGCTTTCATCTCCAGACAGTTTATGTGTAGGCGCCTTTCTGAGGCTGCCCACAGACCAAACACTGGTCTGCCCTCGTAGAGGGCGCCCCAACCTGAGTTGGATGCGTCTGTCGAGATTACTTTTCGTCTCGAAGCCATGCCCAGATCCACTCCTGACTGATACCAGTCTGCCGCCTTCCAGGGATTCAGTGCTGTGACACAGTTCTGAGTTACCCTGAGGCGAACGTGGCCAGCGGACCATGCTCGCAGCGGGACCCGCGTCTTCAGCCAGTGCTGCAGCGGGCGCATGAAAAGCAAGCCCAGCTGAAGCACTGCCGAGGCCGAAGCCATAAGACCCAGCATCCTCTGAAAACGTTTGAGAGGAAAAATGCTGCCGGTCCTGAAAGCTGCAGCTGAGCGCTGAATCTGCATCGCGCGCTGTGACGTCAGCCGCGCTGTCATTGACACAGAGTCTAAGTCTGTTCCCAGAAAAGAGATTCTCTGGCTGGGAGACAGTAAACTCTTGGTCCAGTTGATTTGGAGACCCAAATCCCGTAAATGGTCGAGTAATAGAGCCCTGTGCGCTATTAACTCTGACTCTGACTGGGCTAGAATAAGCCAGTCGTCCAGATAGTTCAGTATTCGCATCCCCCGTTGTCTCAGGGGAGCGAGCGCTGCATCCATACACTTCGTGAATGTACGGGGTGCTAAGGACAGACCGAACGGTAGGACGGTGTACTGATAGCTCAGCCCCTCGAAGGCGAATCGCAAGAAAGGCCTGTGATGGGGCGCTATTTGAATCTGAAAATATGCGTCTTTCAGATCCACAGAGATAAACCAGTCCCTCGGACGAATTTGCGTGAGAATCTGACTGGTCGTGAGCATTTTGAACGATCTCTGCATAAGGGCTCTGTTCAGCCGTCTGAGATCTAGGATGGGTCTGAGACCGCCATCCTTCTTTGGAACGAGGAAATATCTGCTGTAAAAACCTGCCTCGCTCAGTGTGTGAGGGACGGCTTCTACGGCTCGTTTCTCTAACAGTTTCGCAATCTCGGCGCGAAGTAGGTGTGCTACTTCGCTGTTCACCGTGGTTTCGACCCTGGCTCGAAAGCGAGGGGGTCTGCGAGCGAACTGTAGTGAATAGCCTCGTTCTACCGTGTTCAGTACCCATTCTGACACGCCCGGCAGCTCCCTCCATGCCTTTATGTGAAAAGCTAGAGGGAGAATAACGCGCGGGCTGTTGTCGCTGTGTGTGTGTGGCACATATCTCACAGCGCCTGAGAGAGAGCGCGCGCTCATGGAGGCGCGCGCGCTTCGCACACACATAACACAGCTCGTGTCTGGTAGAGGGTGATTTACACACGGGACACGTTTTGTGTTTATTGACGGGGGCTCTGAATGAGTGCTTATCACAGAGCAGCCCGTGTTTGTGTGTAGGGATGAGCGCTGTACAGCGGGCACCTTTCCCACATTCAAAACACACACGGCGCGAGCCGAGTTTATGGATATGGGCCGTGAATGAGTGTGAGTCACTGAGTCGGCCGTGTTTGTATGTAGGCGCGAACACTGTGGAGTGGGCACATGACCTACATTTATAACACCATCGGCGTGAGCCGGATAAACAGACAGAATGCTCTTTCTGTGATTTATTTGGGCGGCCGTAAAAACGGCCTTTGGGTACAGGCGAGCGTGTTGTGTAACGGGCTCGTTGGCTGTGAAATACACATCTCCAGTCACCTCTGCTGAGGGAACTGTGAGAGCGAGGCGCGCTGATTTTGATGGCGGTCCGGCCGCAGCGGGACTCGACCATCTTCGTCTTCCTAACGCAGTCAGGAAGACTTTGAGGGCTCTGCCTTCAGTACAACCTTGGACCGGGGTCCCCGAGGGGGAGGCGGTCTGTGGCGGCTGGAAGAGCGTGAGCGCTGGGAATCCCTCGGCTGACGGCGCTGTGAGGCTGACGGCGGGGGAGGCTGTGGCGCTGATTTCCGGTTGGGCGGCTGTTTAGAGCGACCCGTAGCGGAACTGGAGCGCTTCGGCAAGAAATGCCGCATAGCCTGGGAGGTTTTCTGAACCTCGGAGTACCGTTCCGAAAACCCCTTGACAGCCGGGCCGAAGAGACCGGATGGCGCCACGGGCGCGTCGAGGAAAGTGGCTCTGTCGGACTCCTTCATGTCGGACAGCGTTAACCACAAGTGTCTCTCGGTGACAGTGAGAGACGCCATATTCCTCCCGATGGCCTGAGCAGCGGACTTAGTGGCTCGTAGCGCTAAGTCGGTCGCGCTCCTGAGGTCATTAAAATTCTCAGGGTTCGGGCCCGCCTCGTCCATTTTACGGAGAAGGTCGGCCTGATAGACCTGAAGCACGGCCATTGTGTGAAGTGCAGACGCGGCTTGACCGGCGGCGGTGTAGGCGCAACCGATCAAAGCCGAAGTAGTCCTGCAGGCTTTGGAAGGCAGTGAAGGATGAGACTGCCATCCGGCGGAAGGCGGGCAGAGGTGCGTGGCTACCGGTTCCTCGACCGGAGGAATGCAGAGGTAGCCCTTGTCTTTCGCGCCGTCTACCAGAGAGAGCGTCGAAGAGACAGTAGAACGCAGCCTGGCAGAAAATGGCGCCTTCCAGCTCTTAGTGAGCTCCTCGTGGAGCTCCGGAAGAAAGGGGGCAGGCCTCGTGTGAGGCGTCGAGCGGCGGCCTGGCAGAAAGCAACCGTCCAGCCTGCTGGGTGCAGGCTCGTCAGGAAGCGACCAATCGAGGCCGAGGTCCTCCACGGCCTTGGTAAGCAGGCGAAGAAGCTCAGCGTCGAATGTAGACCGCACACCGCTCGATTCCTGAAGAGAAGGGGCGGGGTCCGGAATGGAGCCCGACCAGCCTTCGCAGTCAGAAGCCAGGATAGAGCAGCTGTCCCCTTCTGCGTCATCTCCCCCCGACTCGATATCCACAGCGGGCGGCTGGCCGGCCGTGATAGAGGTGGGGGATGCAGAGAGCGATGAACACGGGGAGAGATCCGGCATGCAAGCGCTCGCGGCAGATGCCTCCGGTGTTCTCTGTGAACGGCGCTTTTTACGGCGCGGCCCAGAAGAGAGAAGCGGAGGGGCGGGATCCACGCTGAAAGATGCTAGGCGAGCCCGCAGGGTCGCCATAGACATCACTTCACATTCCGGGCAGCCGCCCAGGGAAAGCGCGTGGTCCGCGTGTGTCTGTCCCAGGCAGGAAACGCACAGGATGTGGCGGTCCCCGTCGCTGAGATCGGCTCGGCAGGAGCCGCATTTTTTGAAAAGAGGCATTTGCAACAACGCCTCGCTCTTTTAGATGCAAGCGTGTGTAACGTAACACGCGGTAATGAAAAGGATATTCGGCGCCGGATAGCGTAGCAGGAACGGCAGAGGAAGCGGCGAGATGGCCGGCTTGAAGCTCGTCCCGCTGAAGGCTCTTCGACGGCGCAGCTTCTCCGGAGAACAGCGAGGTGAGTGTCCACTTCGCTGAAGAGTTGAAAAATCAGAGAACAACCTCACGGGCCTGCTTTTATAGCCTGTAGCCACGCCCATTCTGGCGGGACGTGACGCGCACGGGCGCCCGCGCCCTCATTGGTGCTTCGTCACGAGCAGGTCCTGGATAGGTTGCAGCAGTTGCTGCTGAGCAACCAATAGGCGCGCGAGCCGCTCTGCCTAGGTCTGCTTATGCAGCAATGCGTTTTAAACTTATGCAAAAATTAAGGATAATTTTTTGGCTTCAGTATTCTCGAGAAAAGGGTTTTTCCCGTAGCGTAAGCTAGCTTACGCAACACGAGAGTACTCTCGTAAGAGAACATTAACCAAGTTTCAAAAATTCTCCAAACTGTGGAGCTTTTCTCTAGGGCATCTGGTTTAAAGTTAAATCTGAAAAAATGTGAATTATTACCAATTCATAATTCCACTCTGTCAACCTTTTATAATATTCCTGTTAAAAATACCGTTAAATACCTAGGTATACACATTACAAAGGATAGTGCCTCACTTAATAATCTCAACATTTGGAATAATCTAGATAAGTGTAAAACTTATTTGAATTTGTGGTCTCAAAGAGATATTTCTATTATTGGCCGAATTTTTCTTACAAAGATGGAATGCATTTCTAGACTCACTTACCCTGCTTACTCAATCTCATTTCCCAAGAATGCAATAAAAGCTATAAATCAAGCCAATTTCAATTTTATTTGGAAAAGAAAAACACACTACATTAGAAGAGGAATCTTGGTTAAAGAGTATGATGAAGGAGGGTTAAAAGCAATCGACATTGAATGTATTAATGGTACTATTAAAATTAATTGGCTAAGATCCTTTTTGAAAAATGAAAACAGCTTTTGGTTTCATATTCCCAGGCAAATTTAAAAAAAATTAGGAGGCATCAATCTCCTCCTTAAATGTGATTATGACCTTAAAAAACTCCCCGTTAAGTTATCAGCTTTTCATCAACAGGTTTTACTTTACTGGAAAATTATCTACAAGCATAATTTCAGTCCTCATAACATCCCTTTGTGGAACTGTAGGTATGTGGTATTTAGGAATAAGTCTTTATTTTACAATAATTGGTGGGAGAAAGGAATATGGTCTGTAATGCATATTTTAGACAATACCGGAGTCATTATGTCTTTTGAGACTTTCTGCTCCAAATTTGATTTATTTGACAGAAAACAGTACGATAACATTATCAAAGCAATACCACAATCTATAATTCAGATGTCTTTCAATGCTTTTCAAAGTAATGTAACCCCCTGTCTTCCTATGCTTTTGGTGAATGGAATTTCTCTTACTCGCATAAATTTACCTAATATTACTATAGCGGCTACTCATTCCTATGATAGAACCGCTGAGAGACTAAGCAAGGACTTTTGCACTTCTGACGCACAAATAAAACATCGGAGAAGAAAATCACTATCTTGCTTTTCTTTATTGCATTTGCACAGATTGATATTTCTCTATGGTACGAAGTTTAGTGGTCAACAAAGAATACATCGTCCCTGCTCACCCCCTCTCCCTATCACAATCAGTGAACAGGTGACTAATATTCACATTCCTACATAATCCTGTGACCCCACACCGTGATCACGTGACAATCAAAACCATTAACGCTTTCATGTCTACTACATTCCAGCCCCTAATTATTATAAAATAATGATTACATTTTCAATAGAGACATGAATTTGTCAAGTTAACAATGCATTAACAACATCATATAGGCTAATGTCCATTTCTTCTTTCAAAAAAGGAGAAAATCTTTACAAAAAAAATCAAGCAAAAAAAGTGTTCATACTTAATCAAAGTATTCTTTCCAGTTTATCTCTGTCAAGTTCATAGACAAATGTCAAAGTCAAAAAATGTCAACTAATAAGTGAAGTTATCCATCTTCTGCTTCTTGTAGGAGACAGACCTTGGTTATCGGCCTGTCCAGACAGCTGCTTTTGGTCTTAATTTGCACATGACGCACAAATCCTTTTCTGTCTGGAAAGGTTTGAATTATGCATCCCATAAGCCAAGAGTTTCGAGGTGCTGTGTTATCCACTATAAGCACTATGTCTCCTGATTTAAAGTTGCGTTTGATTCTGGACCATTTCTGACGTTCTTGAAGCATTCCTGAACCCATCTCTTCCAGAACAAATCTGACATATATTGGACTTGTTTCCACCGTCTACGAGCATAAACATCATCCTTTTTGAATTCTCCTGGTGGTAAAGATGGTGAAGTCCTTAAAAGCAACAGATGGTTTGGTGTTAATGCTTTCAAGTCACTGGAGTCTGTGGATGCTAAGGTATTTGGACGACCATTAATAATAGCTTCCACTTCGCAAAGAACGGTGTGTAGACCTTCTTCATCTAGATTCTGCACCTTTAAGGTAGAATTCAGAACTTTCCGCACATATCTAATTAACCTCTCCCAAGCCCCTCCATAATGTGATCCAGTTGGGGGGTTAAACGTCCATTTAATTCCTTTCTGAAGAAGTACATCATTGATTTTACACTGATTCCATTCCTTTATGGCAACTCTTAGCTCACGTTCTGCTCCAACAAAGTTCTTTCCATTATCAGATCGAAGTTCCTTGGCTTGTCCACGTCTTGCAGTGAAACGTCTCAGTGCATTTATGAAAGAATCCGTGTCCAACGAGGGTGCCACTTCAATATGTATGGCTCGTATGGCTAAACAGGTGAAAATTACTCCATACCTTTTCACAATGCTTCTTCTGCTCTTTACCTCAAAAGGTCCAAAATAATCTACCCCAACATGGGTAAATGGAGGTTCATTCGGAGTGACTCTTTCTGATGGCAAATCTGCCATTTTTTGGCATCCTGGAAGTGAATTCAGTCTTCGACAGATGATCAGAATCAGAATCAGAATCAGAAAGAGCTTTATTGCCAAGTGTGCTTGCACCCACAAGGAATTTGTCTTGGTACTGAAGCTTCCAGTGCACATATACAAATACAAATACAACAAGAAACATGGTAATACAAATTCTAAGAATAAAATATATTAAAAAAAATGTAAATAGTATAAAAGTAAAAAAGTAGGGTCACAGTTGGGTTTAGTCCGAATAAACATTTACAGATTATGAACATATTTACAGTATTTTGAGTAGTATGAATAATATAAATATAAATATCACCTGAGTTAGAGAATATTACACTAGACAGTGGGAGTCTAGTGCATGTTACAGATTATGAACATATTTACAGTATTTTGAGTAGTATGAATAATATAAATATAAATATCACCTGAGTTAGAGAATATTGCACTAGACAGTGGGAGTATTGCACTTACAGGCATATGCCTTGGGGGGCATGTTAAGTGTTCAGAAGGGAAATGGCCTGTGGAAAGAAACTGTTCCTGTGCCTGGATGTTCTTGTGGCCAGTGATCTGTGTCGCCGTCCTGACGGTAACAGTTCAAACAGGGGGTGACCAGGGTGAGTGGAGTCTGTGATGATTTTACCTGCTCTCTTCCTCACTCTGGAAGAGTACAGGTCCTGGAGGGTTGGCAGGGGGGCACCAATAATCCTCTCTGCAGTCCGGACTGTCCGTTGTAGTCTCCTGATGTCCGATTTGGTAGCTGAACCAAACCAGACAGTGATGGAAGTGCTTAAAACAGACTCAATGACGGCTGAGTAGAACTGGATCAGCAGCTCCTGTGGCAGATTGAACTTCTTCAGCTGGCGAAGGAAGTACCGTCTCTGCTGGGCCTTTTTCACAATGGAGTCAATGTGATTTGCCCACTTCAGGTCCTGAGAGATGGTAGAGCCCAGGAACCTGAATGACTCCACTGCTTCCACAGTGCTGTTCATGATGGTGAGAGGGGGAGTGCTGGGGATTTTCTCCTGAAGTCCACAATCATCTCCACTGTTTTGAGCGTGTTCAGCTCAAGGTTGTTATAGCTGCACCAGACAGCCAGCTGTTCAACCCCCAGTCTGTAAGCAGACTCGCCACCATTTTGGATGAGACCGATGACGGTGGTGTCGTCTGCAAATTTCAGGAGCTTGACAGAGGGGTCTTTAGAAGTGCAGCCATTAGTGTACAGGGAGAAGAGCAGTGGGGAGAGAACGCACCCTTGGGGGGCGCCAGTGCTGATGGTGAGGGCCTGGATGTGAGCTTCCCCAGTCTCACTCGCTGCTGCCGGTCCGTCAGGAAGCTGGAGATCCACTGACAGATTGAGGATGGCATGGAGAGCTGAGTCAGTTTGGCTGTGAGAAGATCAGGGATGATGGTATTGAAGGCCGAACCGAAGTCCACAAATAAGATCCGTGCATAAGTCCCAGGTCTGTCAAGATGTTGCAGGATATAGTGCAGTCCCATGTTGACTGCATCATCCACAGACCTGTTTGCTCTGTAAGCAAACTGAAAGGGATCCAGCAGGGGTCCAGTGATGTCCTTCAGATAGGCCAACACCAGTCTTTCAAACGACTTCATGACCACAGACGTGAGAGCGACAGGTCTGTAGTCATTAAGTCCAGTGATTTTAGGCTTTTTGGGAACCGGAATGATAGTGGAGCGTTTGAAGCAGCAGGGAACTTCACACTGCTCCAATGATCTGTTGAAGATCTGCGTGAAGACTGGGGCCAGTTGGTCAGCGCAGGCTTTTAGACAAGCAGATGAGATGCCGTCTGGGCCTGAAGCTTTCCTAGTCTTCTGTTTTTTGAAGACTCGGCTCACGTCCTCCACACAGACCTTAAGCTCAGGTTGGATGGCAGAAGGGGGAGGAGAGGGGTTGCAGGAGGTGATGGTGGATGTGTGAAGTGCACATCAGAGCGGGTGTGAGGTGTGAGTCTGGGCTTCTCAAACCTGCAATAGAATGCATTGAGAGTGTCAGCCAGTTGTTGATTCTCCACAGATGGGGGGGATGGTGATTTGTAGTTGGTGATGTTCCTCAGGCCTCTCCAGACTGATGCCGGGTCGTTGGCTGAAAACTGTTTTTTCAGCTTTTCAGAGTAGCTTCTTTTAGCAACTCTGATCTCCTTTGTCAGTCTGTTTCTGGCCTGGTTATACAATATTTTATCCCCACTTCTGTAAGCATCCTCTTTGGCATGACGAAGCTGTTTGAGTTTCCCAGTAAACCATGGTTTATCATTAGTGAATGATAAGAATGTCCTGGTAGGAATGCATGTATCCTCACAGAAACTGATATATGATGTTACAGTATCTGTGAGCTCATCCAGATCGGTGGCTGCAGCTTCAAAAACAGTCCAATCAGTGCAATCGAAGCAGGCCTGTAGATCCTGCTCTGCTTCGTTGGTCCATTTTTTTTACAGTCCTTATTACAGGTTTAGCTGATTTAAGTTTCTGCCTGTAGGTCGGTATAAGATGAACCAAACAGTGATCAGAGAGCCCCAAAGCTGCCCGTGGGACGGAGTGATATGCATTCTTTATCGTGGTGTAACAGTGGTCCAATATATTACTGTCTCTGGTAGGACATGTAACATGCTGTCTGTATTTTGGCAGTTCACGGGAGAGATTTGCTTTGTTAAAATCCCCAAGAATGATTAAAAGAGAGTCTGGGTACCTTTGTTCCATTTCAGCTATATGTTCAGCCAGCTGTTGTAGCGCCGCGCTCACACACGCGTCTGGAGGAATGTAAACATTCGCGAGAATGAATGAGGAAAACTCCCGCGGCAAAAAGAAAGGTTTACAGTTTATGAAATGCGCCTCTAAATTAGGAGAGCACATCTTCTTCAGTGTTGTTACATCTGAACACCAACTTTCGTTAATGTAGAAACACAATCCACCACCTCTCGTTTTCCCCGTTAGTTCCGCGATGCGATCCGCTCGGAACATCTGGAAGCCCGGCAGATGTAGTGCGTTGTCCGGTATGGCTTCACTCAGCCAGGTTTCAGTGAAGCACAGAGCAGCGGAGTTAAAAAAATCCTTGTTAGTGCGGGTGAGGAGAAGAAGTTCATCCATTTTGTTAGGAAGAGAGCGGAGATTCGCAAGATGAATACTGGGGAGTGCAGTGAGGAGGCCGCGCTCGCGGAGTTTAACCAGCGCGCCAGCGCGCTTCCCGCGTTTGCGTCTGACCGCGCGTTTGAACAACACCGCTGCCCCTCCGACAAGAATGTCCAGTAAAACGTCTGAGAAATCAAAATCTGTAAAAAAGTTGTCTGGTGTGTGTTTCCTAATGTCCAGTAGATCGTCTTTGGTGAAACTGATAGGAAAAGAATGACTAAACGCAGAACAAACCAACAAAAACAACACAATAACTGGAGAGCTCCACACCGAGGCAGCCATCCGCGGCGCCATCTTGTAGATACATTTGGACAAGACTCTTCTTATTGCTGTACTTACACCAGTAATCCAATACTTCTGTCGTAATTTGGACAACATATAATTACGACCAGCATGTCCTACCTCCTGGTGTATGTGTCTTAGGAGAATATCCGAGATGTGAGAATTCTTGGCCAAAATGACTCTGATGTTTGGATTCTTCAGGCATTGATGCCCTACTCAATCGTCCACCAACCCTCAAAACATCCTCAAGAACAGGGCAAAGTCCATGAATGTGGCTACTTGGCTTTACGCTTTCACCTCTTTTTAGACTAGCAAGCTCATCAGGAAACATATTTTCTTGTGAGAGTCTAATAATCTCCAATTCAGCAGTCTCAAGTTCTTCTGTTGAGAGGTGAGATTGTTCAATTTGACCTTTGAAAATCAACATTTCTCTTTCCACAGAGATTCTTTGTTGTTCAAGTTTCCTCTTTAGATGCAAAGCACGTTGTTCCACAATTTTTCGATTGTTTGGCATTTGAACTCTCTTTCTCAGAGGTAAACCAATCTCATAATGCCCATCAACAAGTTTGGCCGAATGGATCACCATTTCCATGAATTTTTTATCTTCTTTTGAATAGCCAGTTTGTTTATCTTGGCTACATTCTGGGAAGTCCATTTTAAACTGCTGTTGCCATATGTCTTCCAAATTCACAACTGAAATTCTGTTGACAGTGACTTCTGGAGGAGCACCATCCATTTTGTTCTCACTGTCTCCAGAGAGTGGGCCATTCACAGTCCATCCCAACATTGGCCTGATTGCATAGGGTCCATCATTTACACTGCAGATTACCTCCAATGGTTCCAATGCTTTAGGAGCATTTGTCCCTATCAGCAATTCAATCCCTGCCTCAATCTCAGGTAAATGAACACTCTTTAAATGGGGCCACCTTTGAAGATCTCTTACTCTGGGTATATTCCCTTTATGAACAGGCATACTTTCCTGTGTATAGACTCGATGTAATTCACAAAAGTTGTGGTCATTCAAGCCAGCTACCTCCAGTCCAGATAGAACATGACTACTTACAACCTTTTCTTGCCCCATTGTTCGTAGAAGTATCCGCACTTTGTTTCCTGTGAGGTTGAGTCTTCTCATTAAACTCTCCATACAAAACACAGCGGTGCTCCCTTGATCTAAAAAGGCATAAGTAGTAACAAAAAAAGCACAATCGGGAGTTTACAATCATGATCACCAGCCCCAGTAAGACCACTAGATACTAAGACATCATCCACTGTGGCTTTTGATTTCATCTCAGTTATATCGGTTCCTTTTATTTTGGGAAAGATATGCAGCAAAGTAGGATGTCTAAGACCGCAAACATCTCAACAAAGACGTTTTTTGCACTCTTTGCTGATGTGCCCAATACACAAACACCCAAAACAAATTCCACTTTCTTTCAAGAGGCCAATCTTCTCTTTGTGGGATTGTTTTCCCAGCTAAGGACACATACCCAATGTGTGTGCACCTCTACAGCAGAAACATTCTTTCCTTTCAAATACAACCTTTTTCTTTGCTGTATTTTCAGATTCACTTTCTTTACTTGCAACGACCACAGTGGTAGCAAAGCTGGTTCCTTTTATTCCAGGACGAAATTGTGGTTTAGGTCTCTTCACATCTTTATTAGTTGCTGCAGGAACATTCTGTATATTTCCAAATACTGGGTCTGTTACAACTTTGACTTGATGTTCTAAAAAGTGAACTATATCAATGAAGGAAACTCTGCGACTGTGTCTTTCTTGTAGTTCACAAGCCACGGTTCTCCATTTATCCCGGAGTCTGTAGGGCAATTTCTTTATAATTGTAATCATATTGGCAGGCATGTCCAAATCGTACATATATTGCACTTCCTCCATGACATTACCACAGCCTCTAAGAAAAAGATTGTATTTTTGCAAAGCTTTCACATCTTCAGCATTAATTTGAGGCCATGAGAGAGCTTTATTCATATAAGCAGATGCAACTTTCTGTTCATTGCCAAAATGTTCCTGCAACAAAGTTTTGGCTCTAATGTATCCCCTTTGTGGATCTATATACTGACAACTCTGTATCAAATCCCTTGGAAAACCAACAGTATATTGTTCAAGGTAATACAGGCAATCACTGTCATTATCGGTCTTACTTTCAACGCTATTTTTGAAAGCTTTCATGAATGCATGATACTGTAATGGGTCACCATCAAACACATTAAGATCTTTTTTGGGCAAGGATGATAAACATTGCTGTTTTAACAACAGTGTTGTTATTTTGTTTTGCTTTCTCATTATTCCCAATATGTTATTTTGCTCTTCATCGTTGGATTCATCATGGGAATTGAATACACTTCCTTGTGATCTCCGTTCCACTGTTTGGCATCTAGATGGATGTTGTTCCACTGTTTGGCATCTAGATGGACGTTGTTCCACTGGCTGAGGCTGTGAGAATACCCATTGTTGTACCATTGTCTCTTTAGGCCTTGCTCCAGATTCCAAACGCTCATGCACTGATCCTTGTTCTCTTAGAGACATTGGAGGAACAAATGATTTAGCACTGGCATTAAGACTTTGTGTTTTCTTTTGTTCCATCTCTAAATTGGAAGGTTTCCTTCCTGAACGGTCAGATTTACTGCCTCACACACTCTGAGATTTCAAAACATTCAGCTTGGCCATTTGAATTGCAATTTCTTCATGCAAATTAAGTTGTTCCTTTTTTTTTTCGTAGCTGTTCCTCTTGATCCTCTAGCTCATGTTTATCCTTCAAAAACTTTTGTTGTGCCATTAATGCTGCCAACTCAGCCTCTGCTTTGAGACGAACAGAAGAAGTAGATGATGCCACAGATCTTTTTTCCACTATTGAACTTTGAATTTTGGATGATCTACTCCCCACATTTGATACGCTGTCACTTGGTTTGATGCCATCTTGTAAGTTGTCTGATGTAACGATGGATGAAGCATGAACTAGCACTTGAGGATTGGGTGGCTCTTCCTGCACTGCACCAGCACAAGACTGAGCAGCCATAACATCCTCCAATGATCCTTCTGGTTCACTCAACCAATGCTGAACCGCATCTATAAATGTGTTGCTATATTTCATAATACTCCAGAACCATTCATTTTGCTTTTCTTGTTCATCTTCAGGAAGTAAAGGAATCACCATGTCATGTATCTTACTGGCATTTTCACAAAGCTGAACAAGAGTTTTAAACTGGATTTGCATCTGGGAGGCATTTTCCTTTCTTTTCATCAGATTTTTCATCTCTGGTATCTGGCTCTTAATTTTGTTTACATTTGATTTTCGTTGCATTTGCAAACTTTCAATTTTGTTCGCCAAGGCCTTTGCAGTGAGTTTAGTTTCTCTTTTACCGCAATCCATTTCAAAGCCAGTGACGTCATCAACATTCACTTCACTCATGTTTGTTTTCTCACAGGTCAACAATGTTCGTATATTCATTCAAATCCTTCAACACCGCAGTGGCAGCGACACGTAGGCTAAACAAACGCCGTCAACATCGCGCTACTATTTTTCCACACAAAACGGATCGCCAACAATAAGCTTTAAACACCAGAGCTCTGTACAAAATAAATCGAAATAAGCCAAACAACAAACTATAACACAACCGCGCGATCATCCCCAATGGATAAACAGCGATCACAATTCAATTTGCGCGCAATCCAATACTGAACAGCTGATTAGAACAAAGCCCAGCAGGCTTACCTATGGGTGATTGTTTGCAGGGCCGTGCACAGACATTTTGAGGGGCAGTGGCCTAAACCAAAAAAAAAGGGCACTAAGGGGGTGGTTGCTTGTTAACACAAATTTTCCAGTTATTACAAAATGTACAATTAAAAGAGAAGACAGCACACGCTCAAATACATTTTAGACTTTATTGTAGATGTTTTGATAGAACATCACAATTTCACATTGGTGATAATAACAGAAGAAACTATTTACAGATTTACATTTTGGTATTTATCTTTTCCTTTTACAGCAAAAGCTTTCTATTTGGTACCATGTCCTGAAAGATCTTAATAACCTCATCTTTCATGATTGGGATGTCTTTTTCAATGGCCAGAAGCAGAATATCAGAGAGTCGTTCTTGTCCACACGCATTACGAAGTTTAGTTTTCACCAGCTTCAACTTCGAGAATGAGCGTTCAACAGTGGCTGTTGAGACAGTTAGTGTTGCAAAGATTTTCAGCAGTTTAAAAAGTGTTGGAAACACAACATGAGCATCAAACTCCTTAAATGTTTCCAAAATTGCATGGGCACTTTTTTGTGAGCATGTGAATGAAGAGTGGAAAACTCTAAGCTTAGTTCGCAGCTGTTCCTCCTCCTCTTGAAATCCGTAAAACTCACAGAGAGTATGGGCAGCATTAAGTGCTTCAGCATCTGCAGTGTCTTTCCACTTTGATGGTTCAATCAAACAATGCAGTGACATCACAATTTTGTCAGTGTTCCCCTTCCCTTGAAATCGCCTGTGGAGTTCCTGAATCAGGGAATCCAAAAAAGTGAAGTACATCCTTCCTCTGTAGTACTCCTCTAAAGTCTGTGGCTGGTGGTCCTCTGTTGCTGATGTGGACAGTACTTAAACTTTGTTGGTACTTTTCGCCGCCTTGCTTGTCCAGGAATCTCTTCAGGCACATTGATCCCTCGTCTCTGCTTGAATGGTAGCATTGTGAAATATTTCTTTGAATTGCTCTTCAGTCCTCAGTGTGTTCATTCTGCTAATGACACCATTTACAACAGTGTATGCTGCTGCCAAGTCCAAGTCTTGACCCTGAAGAGCATTTGAAGCAACTGCTGTTTCCATGAATATTGGAGTTGTTATCTCCAAGCAAAGAATAAATTCAAAGTTAATGCTGTGCAACAGCATGTGTGCGTCCCCTGCAGCTAGATCAGGTGGCTCAGACTTGGTCAGATCTTCCAGGAATTGCACAACTGCAGGGAGGCATTTTCTGAGAGTTCTGAGGGCTGTTTCCCTGCAGGTCCATCGGGTGTCTGAGAGCTTCTGTAGCTCAAGGGCACGCTGGCCAGGATTCATGGCTTGCTGTGTTTGACCAAAAGCTGCATGTCGTTTTGTGGAGTTGGCAATGAAGGTGTAAAGTTTTTCAACTACTGTAAAAAAACTGACAAAGTGAATGCTTGACTTTGCACTCTCCACTAATACAAGATTCAAACAATGAGCATGGCAATGAACATATAATGCCTTTTCATTTTGCTTTTGTATTCTGGACTGTAGTCCTTTGTAAGGCCCACTCATGTTGGCTGCTCCATCATAACCCTGACCATGGATGTCCTCAACTTTCAGCTGGTTCTCCTTCAGCAAGTTCATTACTAGGTTTTCAAGCTGTTCTCCTGTTGTTGACTGAACATCACAGAGCTTAATGAAGCGCTCCTTTATGGTCATGTCATGTACATAACGCACCACAAAGCACACCTGTTCGATGTGTGATACATCAGTAGTCTCATCAAGTAAAATTGAAAATATTGACGCTTCCCTTACTTCCTTCAGTATTTCCCGTTTCACATAAATAGCCATTGCTCTAATTAGGTCATTTTGTATTCGGTTCGAGAGGAGAGACACCTGAGGTTTTTGACATGATGCTTGGTTTTCTTTGATGTTGTCAAGATGAAGCTTAAGGACACTGTCATATTGGCCAACCAACTCTACAAGCTCTAAGAAATTTCCTTTGTTTGAACTTGAGAGGCTTTCATTGTCACCTCTGAATGCCATGCCTTGTTTCGCTAAGTACAATATAATATCAATCAGTCTGTAGATAATCTCCCTGTTTTTTTGCCTTTCTCTTTCTTTGGCTGCTTGCATCTCAAAGTCGGCCTTTTCCAATGCTGTATCCAATGCTTTTTTTTTAAAGGCATTCCACCGAATCATGCCTAGCATGTGTGACTCTGTCCTGCTATGCTCCTTCATTTTTCCTTTAGCTTGCTTCCACAGACTTAACCCCACTGACTTCCAACCTGTCCTGCTCTTATACTTTTCATCATTCATGAAAAGCCTGCAGCTAAAACAGTACATTGCATCATTCTCAGGAGAATCCTCTAACCAGGGGTGTTCTTCATACCACTGTCCCTGAAACGAACGTCCTTGTTCATTTTTTGGGAACGGCAAAATTGGACGACAGGGTCCTACTGAATTTGAAAATTTTGTGAAGGCCACATTGTATGTTATATTGTATTTCTTTACATGAGCAGGATCTGATGGATTTTGTAACTGAAGCAAAAACTCAAAGTCTTCAGGCTTTTTCTCCCTTGTGTACATGGCTGTGGCTGCCTCACTCTCCATTTCTTCCTGTTCTGCGTCTCTCTCTTCCCTCTCTGTCTCATTGTATTGCCTTTCTTTCTCATTCTGAACTTTTTCTGTCTCTGGCTCAGTTCCTAGACCTTCACTTTCACTCTGTTGAGTTGATTCTGAGGCAGTTTCATCTTAATATAGAGAATGAATAACAAACCTGTTACAATCATATTTTAAATACAATTGTTAGGCTTTAGTGCTAATTCAATTTATGTTCTTGTAATATAATTACTCTTCAAATAATTTTAATTCTAGCATATTCAGAATCCTTTACTGTCAGTCAGTTTAACAACACTTACCTGTAAGTGTCTGATTTGGCTGATGCTCAATGGGCTCTCCCTCACTCTCTAAGCCTGCCTCTGCCTCATCTTCAATGGAGTAATAAGTAATAGACATTTAATTTCATATTAGCATACAGCATAAATCTATATACTATGCTAATATACAACTCATTTAGAGCCTAAGCCTATGATGTGTTAGTTGAGACTAAGATAAGTGATTATAATGGGAAATATACTTACAAGAATTAAACTGACAAACTGTCTGCTAACTGTTCTATATGATGATTTACCTGCTGGCTTGCTGGAGCTTTGAATCCATGTTTGCAGTGTTGAACTGCCTTTAGCAGCCTCCCTTCGCTCTTTCTCTCTCTGTCTCTGTCTTCTTTTTTGTGAAGGCATTGTCTTGTTTTTGTTGTGTGTGTTTTTGTCTACAAAGTGTGCCAACAACAGAAAATGTAGTTATTTGTATTAGATCTGATCGAGAGTACAATAATTTGATTAGACAAGCAGCTAACGTTAATTCTAAGAACGTGGATATGTTGTACAAGTTGTTAGCACTAGTAGAAGACCAAGAGCAAAACATTACCGACATAAATACAAAAAACCAAAAAAACAAATGACTAATTTCGCAGATTCAACCACTGTCTTCTTGCATAGCCTACCTGTTAATGCGACCGCTTTCGTGAACTGTCGTGTTCACTCATAGTTTCAAAAGAGCGCCGCAGACACATACTTTGAGTGATGCTGCAGAGTGCGGAGCGAGCGGGAAAACCTGGAGCGGATTAGCGGAATCAGTGGAATGCTTTGAGCGGAGCGGTGGGGGTGGGGAAAAGGGCCACCTCAATCGATGAGGGCAGAGGGGCAGTGGCTCTGGCCACCGGGCCACCCCCCTGTGCACGGCCCTGATTGTTTGCTTGCTTCTCTGCAGAACCTTGCAGATCAAGTTTCAGTGGCGTTTCAACTTCTGCGGCTGTAGAATTTCTTTCTTTTTAGTTGAGCAGAATCCTATACTCCGTGGTACCATGTGGGCTTAATCCGTTTGGCGCGTCCGCTGAGAATGTTCTTTGTTGACATAATATAGCGGCTACTCATTCCTATGATAGAACCGCTGAGAGACTAAGCAAGGACTTTTGCACTTCTGACGCACAAATAAAACATCGGAGAAGAAAATCACTATCTTGCTTTTCTTTATTGCATTTGCACAGATTGATATTTCTCGATGGTACGAAGTTTAGTGGTCAACAAAGAATACATCGTCCCTGCTCACCCCCTCTCCCTATCACAATCAGTGAACAGGTGACTAATATTCACATTCCTACATAATCCCGTGACCCCACACAGTGATCACGTGACAATCAAAACCATTAACGCTTTCATGTCTACTACAATTACAATTCGGAAAGCCTTTGTGAAAGAATTATATCCTTATTCTTCAAAAAAAAATTCAATTTTTCAATATTTTTCCAGTACTGAAGTAAAAATTTTAAGAACAAAATTTCTTAAATTTCCAGTTGCACCAAAAGCAAAGGAAGTGCATTTTAAAATTCTTAATGGAGTGTATCCATCTAGAGAATTTTTAAGATGTCGATTCGGTTTTGATGTTAACTGTTGCTCATTTTGTGTTGATCAGATTGAAACAACAGAACATCTGTTTTATGAATGTAAATTTGCTTATACCTTTTGGGAGGATTTGCATTATTGGCTATTTCCTAAATTTGAAGATTTGCCTGCATTAACAAAGGAAAATATAATTTTTGGTATGTTTATGAAAAACGAAACGCATGACTTGGCAGTTAATACGTTCATTATTCTTGGGAAATTCTTTTTACACAAGAATAGATTTATGAAAACACTTCCAAACTTTAATGTTTTTCATAAAGAACTGTGTCATTACTTTTTATCACTAAAGTTAATGAAGAAAAATAATGCCTTAATCTTATCTACTTTGATAGAGGATGTGAATCTTTCTGAAAACCCCTAGTTGTTTTTTTATTTTTTTTATTTTAATTTTATTTTTTTTACCTAATTTATTTGTATTTTCTATCCTGTGTAAGGTGCTTGTCTGTTGTCTGTGAAGACATTTAATTTGTTGTACCAGGCCAATTATGGAAAGTTTTTTCCTTATAATTTCAGCTGCTATATGTTGAGGAACTTTGCCTACAAATAAATGTTTATTATTAGAGAAATAATATGAAAAAAAAAGTAATGTTAGTTTATTGAACTTGACAAAGCTAGAAATTACATGTGTGTTAAATAGTAATAGTTGTAACATTTTGAAGTAATTATTAATTAGGCATTGTAATGCACCTGTTGCAGGCAAGAACCATCTATCTGATCAAGATCGCAGTGAACTTCTTGGCCTCCTTCGTAGTGTACAGTAGCTTCTGCACATGATAGAGAAATGTGAGGCAGCAATAAGTAAGCTCAGGGACAGTGTCTTGTATAAGAGTAATACAGAAGTTCGAAACTATGTTGAGAAAAGATGGCTCAATATTAAAGAGGTAGGGGTTACAACAGTGCCACCTTGAGAATAAATTTTTTTGATGTTCTGTTTCATTGTTTATAATTAATTGTAATGCATTTATGTACATTGACAGTAAAGGGAGATCAGAAAGTTTTTATTTTTTTTACTTTGTGTTAAATTACTTTTTTCTTATTTTCAGAGGTGGTGCAGAGGATTTTCTCCACATTCTCCACTCTGACTTCCTTTAAAAAAAAAATTAAATAATTTTTTTAAAATTAATTTTATCTTCCTCAAACTCACGCAATTGTTTCATTTTCAAAAGATGTCTACAAAATAATCAGTTCACACAGAAACCATGGTCTCCTTAGTATTCACTATTATAGAGCAGCAAAGGAAACCATTCCACAATGTGCATGTTTTGAAAACATTTTCTATGCTACTAGTTTCAAGTATATATTAGAATAACCTAAATAACTGCATCAAGCAGAGGGGCGTGTTTTACTAATAATTTGTTTATTTTTGCACAAGGCACTACATCATTTTAATTATTTTGGTGTTATCAGAACATTACCGTAGAGACGGAGCGGACTATTTTCTTTAGCGGAAGCAATACAATCGGGTTTAAATCAATAAACTCCCTTTTAAATCAATATTTTGTGTCAAATTAATTATTTATTTGGTAGGTAGCCATGTAATAAGCGGGATAATGTATAGCATTAGCTAGTCTAGTAGCTCATGAGGCATGCATGCTAGCAAAACACAGGTTAACTATATTTGTCTTTGGCTAGTCAGCAGTAAATTCGAGCCTCGACCAGTGCCTCGAATTTCGAGCGCCACTCACCTCAGCACAAGCCAAGAAAAACACTGCTGGGAGGGGCTGCTGCTGCCTGCAGGTGTGTGTGCGTGTGTGTGTGTGTGTGTGCGTGTGTGATGTGTGCCGATGTGCGCCCGCCGCTGCGTATATAAATATATTTGTTTGACAGGGAAGCTGTGCGCAAACAGGAATATATATATTATTTAAAAAAACAGGTAGTACCTACTTTGTCATCTGAACATAGAGGCAATATGCATTCCTTTTCATTAGTATCTAAAAAATTAAATGCTTTTATAGTAAATTGAATTGAAGTGATATTCAGAAATTGTTGCATCAATGGTGCTATCTGCGTTGGGTATTTAAAGGCATGTTTTAATGTTTAGTCTTTAATGATTAGTTAACTCAAAAATGAAAATTCTGTTATTTGCTCTCTCATATTATTTCAAAACCATCTGACTTCCTTCCTGGAAACACAAAAATGTCAGACTGTTGCCATTCAGTATAACTACATTTTTTTTTCTCCATAGAATTAAAGTGAATTGCAACCATTTCAGTTTTTTTTCTTGATGTCTGTAAGCAATAAGGTACATGAGGCTGTGCTGTATTGTGAATTCTTTGCGCCTAACAACATCCTTCGCCTTGACTTATTCACGATACAGCACTAGACTCGAGTACCTTATTGCCTTTATAAAATGGTTACATGGTGCCTGTTCTGAGATGGCTATGAATGGTGACCCAGCTTTTGATTGATGATTTCTGCCACACAATACAAATATTGGACTGGAACTAACCATTTTAAAATTCGTTCCAAGATGGCGTTCTCCCGAATGAAGTGGATTTTCCTTCCAATCCATGTGAGGGGCAATCACTGGATACTTCTGTAGCAGATGTTCCAAATATGGAAGTATCAGTACTGGACTCATTATCAGGGAACAATGTCACATATGTGGAGGTAAGATAAAGGATTTTTACAAATTGAGTAATGTTACTGTACATGTTTTTTTTTAATCATAGTGTAGTGTCATACTGTACATATTTTCACTCCAACAGAACTAAGTTCTGCTTGCTTATCAGCCATCATATTGATCTTCATATTGGACACGTTTGTTGAGGTTCAAGTGCGAGTGTTCCCGGCGCACCCCACGTATATCGTATCATCACAGTGCATGATGGAAAACAGAAGTGCAATATATACTTTTTTATTATTTTGGCGCTATTATACACAGCAGAGTGAATGACACGTGGATCTATAGGTTGTGTGAAGGCAGCTTTCTGCTACTTGCAAACAGACTCCTTTATAGAGATGGCTAAATTGCAAGCCATTAATTAGCCACTCACTCTCGCTCATATCCAGGGAAAATCATCGCCAGTATCATGACCATGTGTTTTGACGTCGTCACTTAACTTCCAGCTACTTTACTTCCTGAACAAGTGTGCACCTGAGTTGCTTTCACATTCCCGTGAATCACGCCACAGTTCCATTGCTACCAAACTCAGACCACCTCCTACAGGTAGTCT
Organism: Leuciscus idus; assembly: GCA_021554675.1. NCBI lineage: Eukaryota > Metazoa > Chordata > Actinopteri > Cypriniformes > Leuciscidae > Leuciscus > Leuciscus idus. The sequence goes on along the minus strand of CM038621.1, from coordinate 2,378,224 downwards.
CTGGTTCGATACCCTTTGTATGACTGATTTCACATTACCAATTTTTCATTGAAAAAAACTTAAATGAAATTTAAGTCCTTAAACTGGCTCAAACTGAGCGTCGAGTCTGAGGAGGGTTGTCCGACTCCGGTTCAAACTGAACATCGCTACTGAGAGTTTCTGATATTTTCAGTGCGTCCTCCTGACTGAGGAGTATGAACTCTTGAAGCCCCGCCCTCTTCTTGAAAGTTTTAAAGGGATGAACACAGAAACGGCAAGCTAAATTTTTTGCAAAAAAACTCATTTGAGCTAAAACTTCATTTACACACCCTGGGGACATCAGAGATTTATTTAACATCTCCTAAAAAGGGGCATAATAGGTCCCCTTTAAGTTGAACTAGGCCACATTAGAAATACTAATTTTTACCTTGTAAATAATAGAATTTTTGAAATCGAAAGCGAGGCTCCGGTGGGAAGAAAACCGGAAGTGTCGCCTTTAATCACAGGAGAGTCGTGAATGCGATGGCGTATTGTTGTGTTTAATGATGTTGTGTCAATTCTAAAACTGTACATACATTTCTTTCATGCTTTAGACTATATACAGTGAAATTCATTTATAAATAAAATATTTTTTTATGTAATTCAGAAAGTAAAAAAGAAGCAGGAATGAACTATATACATATCCTATATTGGATATTAACATCCAATAGTGTAAACCGCGGCAGCAGCTTCAGGTTGGTAGTCCAAAGGCATTGTTATTTATCTTTACTTCCGGGGTTTTTCCCACCGGAGCCTCACTTTCGATTTCAAAATGGCGGCTGCGTGAAATCAGCGTATTGGGAGGATTCTGGAGAAATGGTGGTCTCTGCTCTGCATCACAAAAAGATGGAAACAATTGTGGAGCCTTTGTACTACTGGTAAGGCATTACAAAGCTTCATGGCCAGAGCTTTTCTTTTTGTAAGAATTTTTTTTTAATACATAAATGACTCCTTTTATGTGGCATTCAATATTTTAAATTTATCTGTCCAGAATGCTCTTGCCCTGACCAGAGGTATCAGTCCCAGCCAACTGACACAACGCCATGCAGTGGAAATGAGGAAGTTTGTGTGCCACAAACTCAAGCAAAATGCGTTATGCTAATATTTGTACTCTTCTTTCCCCGAGTGCTTTTCCTACTTTTTGGCCCCTCGCATCCTTTCAATTCTACTTCCCTTCCCAAATTTTTTTGTAAATCGTATATTTTATTTATTTATTGTAAACATATTTTTCCCTTAAATATGTTGGTTCCCTTGCATATTGTAAATAAATAGTTTGTGTGCAATTCAGTTCAGACCTGTATATATGTTTATACATAATTTATATTATATATACCGGTAAATATAAATATTTTATAAATAACACTTTTCTTAAATATATGCATGTGTGTGTATTTATATATACAAAACAATTATACACAGTGCACACATTATTTCGGATGCGAATATTTATTGCCCAGCACAATTTTTTTGTAAATCGTATATTTTCTTATTTATTTATTTATTTATTGTAAACATATTTTTCCCTTAAATATGTTGGTTCCCTTGCATATTGTAAATAAATCATTTGTTTGCAATTCAGTTCAAAAATGCGTCCTTGCTTTGTACACCTAACCTGGTAATGACAGGTGTTTTTGTATGTTTTTATCTAAGCCAACAGATGTGATTGAGTCTATTTTTTAACTGTTCTCTAGAAACTTTACTTTTGCATGAACAGTACTTTTAATGTAGCTAAACGGGAATACAATGTTAATATAGTTAAGATTTATTACTAATTTTATTACTAATCACTAAATTAGGTCTGACATCACACCAGTGAAATATAATTTCATCTCAAATTACACTGTAATTTCATCTCAAATTACAAACACAGCTGTGTTAAAGTCAATGGCTACCAACATTCTTGTTAAACAGAAGAAGAACAAGTTTAGAACAACCTGAAGGTGAGTAAATAAAATAGTTCAATACTTTTATTCAGCAAGGATGCATTAAAATTATCAAACGTTACAGTAAAGACATTTATAATGTTACAAAAGATTCTATTTCAAATAAATTAAACTTTCTATTCATCAATAACAATAAATAAATCGTATACAACAGTTTTCAAGATTGATAATAAGTAATGTTTTTGAGCATCAAATTAGCATTAGAATGATTACAAATCTTACCGATCCCAAAACTTTTGAATGGCTGTGTGTGTGTGTGTGTGTGTGTGTGTGTGTGTGTGTGCGTGTGCGTGTGTGTATGTGTGTGAGAAACATAATAAAACATATGTATACAACGTGGCCCTTGACACCAAGCAACAGTGTCAGGTGTTTTGATCTTAGTTACATTATTGCCAATACGCGAAAAAAAACAACGTTTAAACGTTTACAAACGTTTTTTTTTACGTTTAACATTATGATATCATTCGTGCTTGAACTGAGTGAAAATTAAACTTAAGCAACGAGGGCTTCTGCGCGATCATGACGCTTTTACAACTAATTTACAACTAATTAATGTTTTAAGTTTGCGGTATTCACGGAGCAAGTAAACTGCGCATGCTCCATGACCTTGCGAACAAACCACGCCCTTGTGTTGTCGTCAGACTCGAAACCCCAAGCATTTAGTCTGAGCCTAGGCGGGCCTGGAAAAATGTTACCGCGCGCCTGCATTTGAAATAACGAATTTGCACGTGCAAAAAACGCGATATGTGAACATAAGTGATGGTGTCACTAAGTCGTGCCGAAAAAGTTTGGCCACGTCGAGAGGAAATTAATCTCCACAGTTCATCTGGAACGCAACCTCAGGGAGCTATATGAAGACTTCAAAAAGTGTAAGCCCAAATCTACCAAAACTGCTAACGAAATGCCAAGTTACAATAACAGAGTCTCACAGACAACCATTAATCAAAGTGTTGCATGTGTAATGTTAACTCCTTATGAAAAAACTGAGATATTCTTCTGAAGATTTACAAAAGATTTACATTTACAAAAGTCCAAAGACTTGGGAGGTCTTTCATGACCAAATTTTCAAGACTATTATTGTAGCAAATTGCAGAGGTCTTTTACAATGGATACCTTCAGAGCAGAGGTATATGATTTCAAATAAATGGCTGTACACCGTAGGTAATGCATATTCAAACCTTAACCAAAATATTACCATAGGCAGGTAATTGACTGTTATCAGGTTACTGTAAGTTTATAAACCTACTGAATGAAGGGGTGGCTTGCTGTTCCTCATTGCCCTTAACCTTGTCATGTTTGTTTTGAATTTAATTCATGGCTGATGTAAAGATCTAAATTAATAACAATCTCTTTTTATTACAGTGGGAAAACTTGGCCGCCACAGTGGGTGACGGAGGAGAACACCAAGAATTAAGGAAATGTTCAATCCCATTGCTTTGTTCCATAAGCTATGTTTATGTTGTTATACAGTATATATAAAAAAAAACAAAAGCCTGAAAGACTATCACTTTGTAGCAATCACATGCTGAGATTGCAAAAGCTTGACAGATCATCTCTCTCTTTCACACATAGATAGATAGATAGATAGATAGATAGATATTGCATACTTCCAATAATATAAATACAATTAATTTACCTCCATGCAGAGAAAAACTTGATCATACTCCAGAAATAAGTTATTACTAAGACCAGACACGTGGTGGCAGCACTGAGTATGTCATAAGAAACGTCATCAGTGGAACACTGCCTGGCTATTTATTGAAATATCGTGATCGAGGAGTAATACCACAAATAACACGCCAGTCCATATTCTTGGACTAACAATGATTCCAACAAGCAAGCTAAAAGGACTTCTTCTTCTTCTTCGTGGGGCCATGACGCATCAAAACCCATCAATGAGATCGCACCACACAGGAAGTTAAATGCACAGAGGATCCGGTAGATTTCGAAATTAAACACAGCGGACCGATTGTAACTCATCACTTTGTCAACATTAGTTTCTCACGCTGCCACGGAATAATGTGTTGATCAGCAAATCAACCTCAGACGCAAGTCACGCAACGCGGGTTTGATCCGTCAGACGGAGCGGAATCGCAAGGGAGAGTCTTATGTGGAATCTGGGGCCACAGCTATGCTAGGCGATGGCAGCGTCCATAGCAACCAAAACGAACAACAACGAGCAAGCAAGTGATTATGTACATTCACTGAGTGAATATTATGAAAATAAAATATATATTTCTCGCTAGAAATGTAATCAAAACTTAATTTATGCAGAAACTAACTCAAAATATAGATTTTTTTCACTAAAAATGAAAGAAATGTCCACCATGTTTTTTTGTTCTCACGGCCGGAATCTTGAAAGTCACGTGACTTGGACGTAAAACAATAAGGAAAAGAATAGGCAAAAAAAATTTAACAGTCATACAATTCAAGGGCCATTATTGTAACGCCTCAACATCCAAACAAACATCCATTTCTAAACAGACATGCGTGTTTATTTGAGCACTTCCGTCAATGAAACATCACACTAAAGCCTGTAAAGCATTGAAATAAATATCAGTAAATAATATTAACTTAAATAATATAATAAAGTTAAATATTTAAAAAACAAACATTTGTTTGATATTTCCACACAAAGACGCATGATAAGCCTTCCACTCTGCGCTTTGAGGGGGATGTGGGACACGAGCAGGAAATATAGACATCTCTTCTAATGTTTTCATGTTTCTACTTGATGTAGACGGTCTGAAGAGCGAATTCGATCTTCCACAAAGGCAAGACATTTAGGCTATGTTTGATTTTGACAAAAAACTTGACGTGCCTTACCAAGTATAATAACAAGCACAAACTGTGTTAAAAGGAATTTGACGTGCAGGTAAAAAGGTAGGCTGTCCTACAGCGGGTTTTCTACTTTACCACAGTTAAGAGTGTGAATATAACAGGCCTAACTAAAGGAAGAAACGTTTATAATCCCCTGTGAAAATGGGGAAAGATTTGGGGAAAAAAACAAGAGATTCCACGTCCAGTGGAATAACTAATGGAATATTGTTAAATTGGCTGATAATCGGGTGACCAGATCGCAAGAATACAAAGCTGACAAAGCTTAAATTATGGGCTCATGCTCAACTCTCTCATTCATCAGAAATCCAAACGTGTCCATGGCTGCGATGTAACGTTTAATTGCTGACCTATTATTTATTTTGTAAACAAAGCTTTCTGCTTCACTCCTGTCATATAGATAGATAGATAGATAGATAGATAGATAGAAAGAAAGACAGATAGATACACAGATAGACAGACAGACAGACAGACAGACAGACAGACAGACATAGATAGATAGATCGATAGATAGATAGACAGACAGACAGAAAGACATACAGACAGACAGACAGAAAGAAAGACAGACAGAAAGACAGATAGACAGACAGAAAGAGAGACAGATAGATAGATAGACAGAAAGACAGACAGACAGACTGATATATAGATAGACAGACAGAAAGACAGACAGACAGACAGATAGATAGACAGACAGACAGATAGAAAGACAGACAGATAGACAAACAGACAGATAGACAGACAGAAAGACAGACAGACAGACAGACTGATATATAGATAGACAGACAGAAAGACAGATAGATAGATAGATAGATAGATAGATAGATAGATAGACAGACAAATACTGTAGATAGATAGATAGACAGACAGACAGATAGATAGATAGAGAGACAGATAGATAGACAGACAGATAGACAGACACTTAGATAGATACACAGATAGACAGACAGACAGAAAGATAGATAGATAGACAGATTAATATAGACAGACAGAAAGACAGACAGACAGACAGACTGATATATAGATAGACAGACAGAAAGACAGACAGACAGAAAGACAGATAGATAGACAGACAGACAGAAAGAAAGACAGACAGATAGACAGACAGAGAGATAGATAGAAAGACAGGCAGATAGATAGACAGACAGATAGACAGACAGACAGACAGACAAGACAGACAGACAGACAGACAGACAGATAGACAGAAAGACAGATAGACAGACAAACAGATAGATAGATAGATGTAGATAGATAGACAGACAGACAGACAGACAGTTATATAGATAGACAGACAGAAAGACAGGCAGACAGATAGACAGACAGACATATATATAGATAGATAGACAGACAGATAGATAGATAGACAGAAAGACAGATAGATAGACAGACAGACAGACAGACAGAAAGATAGATAGATAGACAGATAGATAGATAGGTAGATCGAAAGATAGATAGATAGACAGACAGACAGATATATAGACAGACAGACAGACAGACAGACAGATATATAGATAGACAGACAGAAAGACAGATAGACAGACAGACATACAGATAGACAGACAGACATACAGATAGACAGACAGACAGACAGACAGATAGATAGAAAGACAGACAGACATACAGATAGACAGACAGACAGACAGATAGATAGATAGATAGGTAGAAAGACAGACAGACAGATAGACAGACAGAAAGAAAGACAGATCGATACACAGAGAGATAGATAGATAGATAGATAGATAGATAGACAGACAAATAGATAGATAGACAGAAAGACAGACAGACAGATAGACAGACAGACAGACATAGATAGATTGGTCGATAGACAGACAGACAGACAGACAGACAGAAGAAAGACATACAGATAGACAGACAGAAAGAAAGACAGACAGAAAGACAGATAGATAGACAGACAGAAAGACAGATAGATAGATAGACAGAAAGAAAGACAGATAGATACACAGATATACAGACAGACAGAAAGACAGACAGATAGACAGACAGACAGACATAGATAGATTGGTCGATAGATAGATAGACAGACAGACAGACAGACAGACAGAAGAAAGACATACAGATAGACAGACAGAAAGAAAGACAGACAGAAAGACAGATAGATAGACAGACAGAAAGACAGATAGATAGATAGACAGAAAGATAGATAGACAGACAGAAAGACAGATAGACAGACAGACAGATAGATAGATGTAGATAGATAGACAGACAGACAGACAGATACAGTGAGGAAAATAAGTATTTGAACACCCTGCTATTTCGCAAGTTCTCCCACTTAGAAATCATGGAGGGGTCTGAAATTGTCATCGTAGGTGCATGTCCACTGTGAGAGACATAATCTAAAAAAAAAAAAAATCCAGAAATCACAATGTATGATTTTTTTTTACTATTTATTTGTATGATACAGCTGCAAATAAGTATTTGAACACCTGAGAAAATCAATGTTAATATTTGGTACAGTAGCTTTTGTTTGCAATTACAGAGGTCAAACGTTTCCTGTAGTTTTTCACCAGGTTTGCACACACTGCAGGAGGGATTTTGGCCCACTCCTCCACACAGATCTTCTGTAGATCAGTCAGGTTTCTGGGCTGTCGCTGAGAAACACGGAGTTTGAGCTCCCTCCAAAGATTCTCTATTAGGTCTGGAGACTGGCTAGGCCACGCCAGAACCTTGATATGCTTCTTACAGAGCCACTCCTTGGTTATCCTGGCTGTGTGCTTCGGGTCATTGTCATGTTGGAAGACCCAGCCTCGACTCATCTTCAATGCTCTAACTGAGGGAAGGAGGTTGTTCCCCAAAATCTCGCAATACATGGCCCCGGTCATCCTCTCCTTAATACAGTGCAGGCGCCCTGTCCCATGTGCAGAAAAACACCCCCAAAGCATGATGCTACCACCCCCATGCTTCACAGTAGGGATGGTGTTCTTGGGATGGTACTCATCATTCTTCTTCCTTCAAACACGTTTAGTGGAATTATGACCAAAAAGTTCTATTTTGGTCTCATCTGACCACATGACTTTATCCCATGACTCCTCTGGATCATCCAAATGGTCATTGGCAAACTTAAGACGGGCCTTGACATGTGCTGGTTTAAGCAGGAGAACCTTCCGTGCCATGCATGATTTCAAACCATGAAGACTTAGTGTATTACCAACAGTAACCTTGGAAACGGTGGTCCCAGCTCTTTTCAGGTCATTGACCAGCTCCTCCCGTGTAGTTCTGGGCTGATTTCTCACCTTTCTTAGGATCATTGAGACCCCACGAGGTGAGATCTTGCATGGAGCCCCAGTCCGAGGGAGATTGACAGTCATGTTTAGCTTCTTCCATTTTCTAATGATTGCTCCAACAGTGGACCTTTTTTCACCAAGCTGCTTGGCAATTTCCCCCTTAGCCCTTTCCAGCCTTGTGGAGGTGTACAAATTTGTCTCTAGTGTCTTTGGACAGCTCTTTGGTCTTGGCCATGTTAGTAGTTGGATTCTTACTGATTGTATGGGGTGGACAGGTGTCTTTATGCAGCTAACGACCTCAAACAGGTGCATCTAATTTAGGATAATAAATGGAGTGGAGGTGGACATTTTAAAGGCAGACTAACAGGTCTTTGAGGGTCTGAATTCTAGCTGATAGACAGGTGTTCAAATACTTATTTGCAGCTGTATCATACAAATAAATAGTTAAAAAATCATATATTGTGATTTCTGGATTTTTTTTATTTTTATTATGTCTCTCACAGTGGACATGCACCTACGATGACAATTTCAGACCCCTCCATGATTTCCAAGTGGGAGAACTTGCAAAATAGCAGGGTGTTCAAATACTTATTTTCCTCACTGTATATAGATAGACAGACAGAAAGACAGACAGACAGACAGATATATAGATAGACAGACAGACAGATAGATAGACAGACAGAAAGACAGATAGATAGATAGACAGATAGATAGGTAGATAGACAGACAGACAGACAGACAGACAGACAGACAGACAGACAGAAAGACAGACAGACAAATAGATAGATATACAGACAGACAGACAGAAAGATAGATAGACAGAAATACAGACAAGACAGACAGACAGACAGACAGATAGATAGACAGACAGAAAGACCAATAGACAGACAGACAGACAGACAGACAGATAGATAGAAAGACAGATAGATACACAGATAGATACACAGATAGATAGATACAGTAGATAGATAGATAGATAGATAGACAGACAGACAGAAAGAAAGACAGATAGATAGATAGATATATAGACAGACAGACACAGACAGATAGATAGACAGACGAAAGATAGATAGATAGATAGATAGATAGATAGACAGACAGACAGACAGATAGATTGACAGATAGACAGAAAGACAGACAGACAGACAGATAGATAGACAGAAAGAAAGACAGATAGATAGATATATAGACAGACAGACAGACAGAACGACAGACAGATAGATAGATAGACAGAAAGACAGATAGATAGATAGACAGACAGACAGAAAGAAAGACAGATAGATAGATATATAGACAGACAGACAGACAAACAGACGATAGATAGATAGATAGATAGACAGATAGACAGACAGATAGACAGAAAGACAGACAGACAGACAGAAAGACAGACAGATAGACAGACAAACAGATAGACAGAAAGACAGACAGGTAGATAGACAGACAGATAGATAGATAGATAGATAGATAGATAGATAGAAAGACAGACAGATAGATAGATAGATAGATAGATAGATAGATAGATAGATAGATAGATAGATCGATCTGCACAATGTTAATTAAATACCTCTCAATGTTACATTTTTATATCTAACATTCAGATTATGGTGTAAAAATATGGATTATTGAATTCACGGTGTTAATGTGGTGTTCTGTGATCTTTCCTGCTAGTTGTCACTTAAGTGTCTCAAACCGTACATTTAGATCTACACACCGAGGAACAGGGAAAATCAATATTAGAGATTTTTCAGAACAGTTAATGATTATTTTATGTATTTCTATAGAGATTTACCTTCACAGGAAGACAGACAGACACTGTTCGAGACTCAAAAGCGATATGACGTCATGTTTATTATGGTCTGGCACAGCGTGTCAACTGTCGTAAAACAACCAGTCTCTAATATAGTGCAGAGCACGCATGTCATCTCAGCACTTTAACAGAAAATCGAAGGTTTGCTTACTTTTTCTTTTTTCTTCTCCTTCACTGTCTCCAGGTAAAACAGCACCGCCGGTTTCTGCCAGTTTTCTCGTTAGATGTTTACTTTACATTAAGGCTGAAAGTTTGCATCAAACGCAAGAGGGCAGCAGAGCATCACTTACATCGCTGACACAATAAAACACCTCGGAACTACATCTACAAAACTCAGATTGGTTTCAAATATACAGTACCGACCAGCAATTTGGAAGCATTAGGCTACTATTATTAATGTATTTGAAAGAAGTGTCTTATGCTCATCAATGCTGCATTTATTTGATCAAGAGTACAGAAAAAAACAGTACTATTGTGAAATATTATTACAATTTAAAATAATGGTTTTCTATTTTAATATACTTTAAAATTTAATTTATTTCTGAATTTTCAGCATCATTACTCCAGTCTTCAGTGTCACATGATCCTTCAGAAATCATTCTAATATGCAGATTTATTATCAATGTTGGAAAAAATTGTGCTGCTTAATATTTGTTATAACCTGTGATACTTTTCTCAGGATTCACTGATGAATAAAAAGTTCAAAAGAACAGCATTTATTTAAAATAGAAATATTTTCTAACAACAGCCTACCGTTCAAAGTTTTGTGAAAAAAATGAGTACTTTTATCCAGCAAAGTGTTTTTAAACAATTTTAATCTTTACTATTTTAAATAAATGCTGTTCTTTTTAACTTTTTATTCATCAGTGAATCCTGAGAAAAGTATCACAGGTTATAACAAATTTTTTAGGCAGCTGTTTCCAACATTGATAATAAATCATCATATCATATATATATATATATATAAAATTATACTGAGAATCTTTAAAAGTGTCTCATTGTATAATTTTGCTGAAATGTATGTTGGCATACTTATATTAATGATAAACCCGTTCAGGCTATAAGGTGTAAAGGCTTCACTTGGTCATCTGCAGATCTCAGTCATGCTAGCTTTACAACTTTCTATCTGTTACTTTATTAAACATTTAATTCCCAACTAATGTAATTGCGGTGGGTGTTTTCGGCAGTTGTCTGCTTGGTTAAGCAGCGTCTGAGTCGAGCAGAACTTATCTGTCAGCTAGTATTCTGTGGCATCATGACCTTTATCAAACCTCTTCTGATATTCATAAATCATCATCATCAACTCTTATACTGTCTGTGAGCCACTGCACACCCATCAATTTCATAAAAAAAGCTGACGTCTTTACACAAACAACACGTACGTACTTGTTCTCTCCCTTTTTTCACTCTGTATATTTTGTAAAGTCTTGTGTGTGTTTGTGCGGCTGTAGTCTGGACACTGACTGATCACCGGTTGTGTGTGTGTTGTCAGTGTGGTCAGAGCTAGTTGAGCTGGATGAGGTGGAGGCCGGTGTGTGTGTGTGTGTGTGTCCATCGAGGTGGTTCCTCCTACACCGCACCGACCCGGCTCCTCCGAGAGCAGATCTGCTCACTCCTGCTGAGGGACGGAGAGAACACTAGATCCGATCATCAGATCAGTCCTGCTCCTGGAGGAACACTGGCAGCATAGATCAAACACTCCTGAAGCCGCTGGTCCTCAGAAACACTGAAGATCTGCTGGAGAGAAGCTGACTGACACTCTGCAGTGGATCCTCTCAGGCGCTTACATATTCTGCTTTTTGCAAGGGAAACAATCTGCTTTCAGTAAAAAATAGGAGATGTAAAAAAGAAGAAAAAAAAGAAATGCAATGAGGCGTTAATTTACACAAAAATGCATTTGAATGATTGTTATTAAACCCAATTGGTGATTAGTGTGTTAACTATAGAAGTTTTTGTTTATTCTCGTCCATTTAATTTATGATGTGAAAAGAAAAAAAATGTACATCCATCCATCTATCTATCTATCTATCTATCTATCTGTTAGTCCGTCTGTCTCTTAAAGGTTTAGTTTTCACCCTTAAGTCATCCTAGGCATTCCAAGACATTCTTCTTTCTGACGAATACAATCAGAGTTATAAAAAAATGTCCTGGCTCTTCCAAGCTTTATAATGGCAGTGAATGGCCGTTTCTGTTTTAAAGTCCATAAAAGTGCATCTGTCCATCATAAAAGTGCATCCATCCATCATAAAAGTGCATATATCCATCATAAAAGAAACTTTAGCAAACTTTTTGAGTGCACGCTGGCGCGCCTAGTTGCCGCTACTCACCGGTGAATTTTTAAAGTTTTAATGTTTTGATTGTCTACTTGTAATACTGGACTGTGGATTTTCACTCATCCAACCATTAATACTTAGTTTATTTTGCTTTACCGTGAGTGAACACGTATTTACCTCCGGCTTCTATTCTGCTCTGCTTCTGTAATTGCTTACTATGTGGACCAACGCTATTCACGTTTGGTCTGCACTCATCTGGACTCTATCAATAGTCCTTCACCAACCTGTTGCTGGTCTGCACCAGTACACAGCCGCAGAGCTCCTCTGGATCCACCACCTACCTGGATCTCGACCGGCTTCACTGCACCTCGATCCGGACAGCGCTCATCTATTCCGCCGGAGATACATCCACCGCGGGTCACGTAGGAACCTTCACTACGAAAACTCCACTGCAATTAAATCCTTTTGGTCCACTTCTCGCCGTCGTCCTCATAGGAATTCCAGCCGGGCAGCTGATCATTCCTCGTTGGCCAGCCTAGCCAGGTCGGCTAACACCACTAATGGATGTGGCAACACTACCGTCAACTTTGGCTTCCTCAATATCCGCTCTCTCACTGGAAAGGGTAATTTCATCCACGATCTTATCAAAGATCGTGATCTTGATCAGCCAAATGACTTCTCCCAAGTTAATGACGCTACTCCTCCGGGGTTTGTTTACCTCTGCAAACCACGCGGTTCTCGCGGAGGAGGTCTCGCGATAATTCATCGCGAGAAGTGGAAAGTCTTGCCGGTGTCTGTTCCTGATTTTAATTCATTTGAGCGTTTGGTTTTTAAATTACACGGACCAACCCCAACGATCATCACATCAGTCTACCGTCCCCCTAAGCCACACAAGGACTTTCTGCTTGAATTCTCAACATTACTCACCTATCTACACTCTCATCAAATGTAATAGTGCTTGGGGACTTTAACATACATTTGGACAATAGTAATCTTCTTCTCACCAAAGACTTCTCATCCTGTCTGGACAGCTTTGGATTTAATCAATACATTAACTGTGCAACTCATTCCAAAGGCCACTGCCTGGATTTACTGTGCTGCTCTGGACTTACTCCTCTTAACTGTGCAGTTGATGATCTCCTTTTCACTGATCACTTCTTCATTTCTTTCAGTGTCATACTTCAGCTCTCCTCAACCAAACCAACCCGGTCTATTTCCTTTAGGAATATCAAGGACATTAACCCTGATACCCTCTCCTCCTGCATTGATATTATTCACCTACTGGACAATAACTCTCTACCTGATGACCTGGTTGTTCACTATAATGATCAATTAGCTCTCATTCTAAACTCCCTTGCTCCAGTTAAAATTCGTTCTGTCTCTTTCACTCAGTCTGCTCCCTGGTTCACCCCTCAACTCCGGATTCTGAAAACTAAATCCAGACTGCTTGAGCGCCTCTACAGAAAAACTGGTCTTACTATTCATAAAGAAATGCATAAAGCTCATATGTCTCACTATAAGGACTCAATCGTACAAACCAAATCACATAAACCAAATCACATTACTACTCTGGTTTAATCAACTCCAATAGAGAGGCAACACTATGTCACTGTACTCCATACTCAATAAGATTCACCAGCCACCAGACTACCTTCCTTCACATATGTATTCCACTGCCACTTGTAATGCCCTCCTGTTATTTTTTAATGATAAGATTCATAACATTCATCGTCATATCGATCCAAATATTCTACCCACCTCTTTATATGATCCTCCCCAACCATCACAATTATTATCCATCTTCCAACTTCCCAGTCCCTCTGAAATCGCAGAAACAATCCGTAAGTCAAAGCCTTCTACCTGTCTGTTAGACCCCCTTCCCACTAATCTGGTCAAATCTTGCCTCCCCTCTCTGCTCCCCCTTATCTCCATCATCATACATGTATCTCTTACCACCGGTATTGTTCCTTCCCTTTTCAAAACTGCTGCAGTCACTCCAATACTTAAAAAGCCTGGTTCAGATCCAAACATTTTTTATAATTTTCGTCCCATTTCTAATCTACCCTTCATCTCCAAAATTTTAGAAAAAATAGTTGCTGCCCAGCTCCACACTCACCTCACCCACAACTCCCTCTATGAACCCACAGATAGATGGACTTCCAGTCTGGTTTCCATCCACTCCATAGCACAGAAACTGCCCTCCTCAAAAACGATCTTCTCATTGCAGCTGATTCTGGTTTATTATCCATCCTGGTTCTCCTTGATCTGAGTGCGGCCTTTGATACAATTTCTCATTCCATCCTCCTCCATAGGTTATCCTCCATCGGCATTGTTAACACCCCTTTTCATTGGTTTCAGTCATACCTATCAAGCCGCACTCAGTTCATCACTATCAAATCCTTCCGCTCCCAGCCGTCTCCAGTCACCTCAGGAGTGCCCCAGGGCTCTGTCCTGGGGCCCCTCCTCTTCATCACATACATCCTTCCCCTTGGCAATATTTTCCGCAAATTTAACATTCAATTTCACTGTTTCGCGGATGACACCCAGCTTTACCTTTCCAGCAAACCAAACTCCACACTTCCTCCCTCCTCCCTCACCACCTGCCTACAAGAAATAAAATCTTGGTTCAGTTCAAATTTCTTAAAATTAAATACAGATAAAACAGAACTTCTTGTCATCGGCACCAAAAACACCCTCTCTAAATTTGATAGTTTTTCTCTCTTCATTGATGATACCTCAGTTTCCCCCTCTCCTCAGGTCAAGAGTCTGGGTGTCGTCCTCGACAGTACACTATCATTTCAATCTCACATTAATAGCATCACACGGTCAGCTTATTTCCATCTCCGTAATATCAACCGTCTCCGCCCTTCCCTTACCATTTACTCTGCTTCCATCCTTGTTCACAGCCTGGTTACATCGCGCATTGACTACTGTAATTCTCTTCTTTTTGGCCTCCCTCACAAAACCCTTCGTAAGTTCCAGTTGGTTCAGAATTCAGCAGCACGTGTTATAATTAAAACTCCCTTTTCCCACCACAGCTCGCCTATTCTTCAACAACTACACTGGGTACCAGTTCAACACAGAATTGAGTTCAAAATTCTCCTGCCCACCTACAAGGCCATCCATAACCTCGCCCCTCCTTACATATCAGATCTCCTCCATGTTGTCACCCCGTCCCACTCTCTCAGATCCTCTTCTTCCACCCATCTTTCTGTTCCCTCTGTCCGCCTCAGTACCATGGGGAGCAGAGCCTTCTGCTGCTCTGCACCCAAACTCTGGAACTCTCTTCCGCCTCACATTAGGAATATTAACTCGCTCACAGAATTCAAATCCATACTCAAAACTCACCTGTTCAAAATATCTTACTTATTGTGAAACACACATTGTCCTGTGTACTTGTATTTGTGCCATGTTTTATTTTTATTTTTGCTTGTTTGTTTTTTATATATTCTTGTGTTTTTATTTTGTACAGCGACCTTGAGTGTCCAGAAAGGCGCTTTTAAATAAAATGCATTATTATTATTATTATAAAAGTGCATCTGTCCATCATAAAAGTGCATCCATCCATCATAAAAGCGTATCTATCCATCATAAAAGTGCATCTATCCATCATAAAAGTGCATCTTTGATGGACTTCACAACAGAAATGGCCATTCACTGCCATTATAAAGCTTGGAAGAACCAGGACATTTTTTAATATAACTCTGATTGTATTCGTCTGAAAGAAGAATGTCATATACACCTAGGATGGATTGAGGGCGAGTAAATCATGGGGTAAATTTCATTTTGGGTGAACTATCCCTTAAATACTCATCTGGTAATCACAGTCATGGAAAGGTGTTTTTTTGTTAATCAGTTACATTTCTCTGAATTCAGCAGGAAGCACACAGTCACTGGTTGTTGAATGGTTTTATTCCATATATATATTGTTTTTTGGGGAAATGTTCTAAACATAGACATGCTGCATCACTGAACAGCTCCAGATGATCGAGTCTGAGGGAGATATGTGAATAATACAGAAACAAGGGAAATTCAGTAGTATGGAAGATTCAGGGAACAGATATGTGCATATCTTACTATTGTTAATTTAATGAACACAGGTGACCAAAAAAAAAAAAAAAAGTCCTCTCATTATATCAAGCTGGCATTGCCTTGCTCATTATTTTCAGTCATGTGGAAATACAAAGATTATTTTATGACTGTCATGTAAACCCTGACAAACACGTCATGTGTGCATATTGTTACACACACACATAAACAGGAGCTTGACAAAACAACATAAACAACAGATATATTAATATAAAGAGCCTAATAAGTAACGGGACCCTTTCCCTTCAGTCATTCTGAACAGTGTAGAGGGAAACTACACCTTAAAAACACACACAAATGTTTCATCAACACATTACAAGTGAGATTCTCATTGTAGTGAAGGATAACCTTCAAATGTCTGTGCCATTAAACTGTACGTTATTATTCAGGTAGGTAAACACATTTAAACGTATTCAACAATATTCTCTTCATGTGTTGCTCCAACCATGACAGTAGTTGGCCTAAAAGAAAAAACAAAGTGACCGTACAAGGAGGAAGTTCATGCTAATGTGTGCTATAGCATCCCTGTTCTGAGAATGCAACATGTAAAGTACTTGTCCTGTGTTACGAACTGTTCTCTCACACATCAAATGCAACAACTGTGTGTGTGTGTGTGTGTGTGTGTGTGTGTGTGTGTGTGTGTGTTCACATTGTTGCATGGAGTATCTTTGAGCAATGTATTGATCTACTGCTTTGACCTTCTGTAAATGGATGTTAGATACTGGGGATGAGATGTCATGACAGCTATTTGATTTGATCCTGATGTTCATGAAACCACAGGCCAACTGTCCCAGTTTCACTATGGTTCGCATTTTCCATTGAGACTTTTGACAATAAATCTCTTTCTGCAACGGATAAGCCTGTAAACGTCCACCAATGGATTGATTCGCTACTTTGAAATGTAGAGACAACTAGTAAATCACATTAATGGGGTCATGACAATTAATTAAAATGTAGATTTTTTTGACATATAAATGTTAATTGTTCTATAAAACATATAAGCAAACTACGTTTCAGAACTAAAACAACACAATCCATGGACCATGTATGGCACCAAGTGATGAGACAGCAGGATGAACATTATTCATACAAACTAAAATGTCTATGTAAACGGGCTATATTGATGGCTTTGACCGTGGGTTATACATAGATACGCACACAAACATAAATATCACGGGTGGTGTGTGAACCACAGTTTGAGAATTACTGGCTAGAAGTATTTATGACTGTGCTAATGCTAATGTTGTTTGTAATGTGTATCTATCTCAGTTTAAGACGATACAGCCATGGCCAAAAGTATTGGCCATGTGTTTCGCAAAGTTCGCTGCTTCAGTTGTTGTGGTGTTGATTCACAGTGTTTTTAGAGTGATCAGATGCATTTTAAATAATTGCAAAACGCTTAAATTTTTTGGCCCTGGCACAAAGTGACCAGCTAACATAATTTCACTAATCATTTCATCAGCACATGGGCCGGTGTGAACAAGTGCCAGTCATGTGAAATCACTGTATCATTCTGACTGGATTATAAGAGCAGACCAATTGCGATAAAAGGAGGGAAGAAGTGCTTCCAGTCATTGTGTTCTTGTGTTAACAGTAGTTAAAGACATGCAGCTATCAACACTTTGCACCGAAATGGCCTCCCATGCAAGGAAATCGCTGCAAAGAAAGAGTCAACCTCTTCAGACAAACTACTTCAGTTCCCCAACCCCAACTTTCATGCCTGTGAGCTGTTCAACCCCATCAAGCATTGGCTGAGCCAATTTTCTCAAGATACAGTGAGGAAGTCATAGTCGATTCTACTTCAGATTTGCCTTCACTTAACATGAAATAAAAGAGCACTGGCAAGGGGAAAATAGCGTTAGCCTTTTGGTTTTTGGTTTAAAATATCTACTGTATGTAAACATTTAAACTAGTAAGCATTATTGGTTGCTAGGGCTGGGAGATATGATGAAGTATGATTGAACTTTTTTTATATTGTTTCTATATCGCAGTATTCAAATATATCCGTGCAGCTTTTAGTGGGCGAGTTATTGACAGTGCATTATATTGAGAAATAGAACTCAAACGTTGTATTCACACGTTGACAGGCGCTCAGAGACGGAGGGGAACGCTGACCAGTATCAGCCTTATTCTTAACGTAAGAATAACTTGATTGTGTCGAGGCTTCCGGTCTCATCCGCGTTCAAAAACTGTCCGTTATGCTTCTTGATATTTGCAAACTGATATTTGTTATCATATCTCCGATCATATCTCATATCTCCCTAGGGAACATCACTATGGTTACTTGCAGATTCGGCATGTAATCTCAAAGCAAAATTCCTCATCGAATTTGCTCATTAAAAGCTACACCGTTGTCTTTATTCACCCACATGAGCATAAGCACTTTAGTTTCACTATCTGATCAATTTGACAATTTTTTTTTAAGTGACAGGCATAACGGATGATCAGACATAATGCACTTTTGCTCTTAAAAACAGGAGACGCGTATAATAGTATCCAACGGCAGAGCCACAGCGCTGATGAAAAGATGAAAAGAAGGCTGGGTCTCGAGCGCGACACATTGAAAAAGCTGCGAGACGTGGCTCAAGATGTCCACCTAGCGCACATTTACATAATAAAACTATTAAAAAGCTTACTGTCAACAGTGCTGAGTCATCAAGTCATCTCCATAAGAACTTTATGATTGGCCCAAAGCAGACTTCTTACGTCAGCGTGTTCTGACTCCGTACACGATCATACCGGTAATCTTCATTCTGCATTCACACAGAGCACAATACCAGTAATTTCCTGCTAATGTTACAACTTCCATTACTGGTAAATTACCAGAACCAATTGACCGGTATTTTTGAAAAGGTCCTGTTCACACATGGGGCCCTATCTTGCACCCAGCACAATTGACTTTGTACACCGACGCATGTATCATTCCTATTTTGCACCCGCGCACAGCTGACTTTTCCCTCCACAGACACACGTAGGTAAATTAGGGAATGAACTTGCGCTCCCGGGGGCGGTGCAGTGAAAAGAGGAGGCGTGTTCCAGCGCAAACGTTCCCTGGTGCTATTTTGCAGTTTCAGAAAACAATTCCGCCACTGACCAGGAAAAACCTTGTCTAAAGTCAGTGGCGCGTTGCGCATGTTATTCATATGCTATTTTAAGGGCGCATGCTTGGCCATAATCAATGTAGCGTGTGCACAACGCACACACACTTTGATTCTCTCATCTACACACAGAAGCAGCAGTTTTCATTTTTGCAAATCATACATTATTACAAGGAAAAATATTCACACGAGGGAAATCATTGTTGTGTCCATGAAGATGTGAAAAAATAGGCATAAATCTAGCTTACACATTTACCCAAATTATTATACACCTGTTTAACCGAAGCTAATTTGGGTGTGTTTCTCCATCCCCAATGTCACTTCTCTGTGTTTTACGGCCCTGACGAGAACGTCGGTCTCCTCGGCTGTGAACCGCTCCTGGCGTGCGCCAAAAATAGCAATCCACCATGGAACAAGCGCGCCTGCTCTTAAAGGGAATGTGAGATATCGCTCTGATTGGTCACGTTACGCCCAAACCACACCTATGAATAATGAAGCTACTTCAGACCAACCCATTTTAGATTTGCGTAGATCCGCCCACAAACGTTTCGCGTTTGATACTTCAGATCGTTAAAATAGGGCCCATGATCTCTAACCGGTAATTTACCAGTAAAGACTGTATGTGTAAAAGGGGCTAGTGACACATCAAAAGTTTGGTGTTTAATTTGGCAAAGCGTTGGAGAGTTACAGCATCAGAATCAGCTTAGCACCATGCCATCAAATTCATTAATGTGTTCAAAATCAAATGCGAAACAAAAAGCTTGTAGTATGCTGCGCTAAATCAAACGTTTTTTTTAACCAATTTTATGATTTTTAGGCAAACCGTTCACATATCTCCTGACCAGTTGGTGGCGCTGTAGCGAAACGCTGCATGTAGCCTCAGGTCATGCTTGTGATAACATGTACCAAGACTCGTCTCAATACGCTAAGTGTTGAGGAGATATAGACTCGCATCCAATTTGGCTATATCTCTTCGTCGAATTCGTCCGCGTGTTAGTCGAAAACGGTTGAGTTTATCAAAAAGCTTTTAATACATTTTTGACAACATGGTCTGAAGATGATCTGAGCCGATTTTAGTGAAAATCAGACGGCAAAATGCCAATCGAATCGACTTGAGCCACGGAATCAGAGGAAAAAGGAATCTTGTTTTTAGCCATTCTAAAGTTATTAACATAAATGTAAGTGAAACTTTGGACAGTTGGTAGCGCTAGATAGACTGCGTTAGCGACTCAAAAATTGCTGTGGTTAATGTTCAGACTCTCCTCTATCAGTGTGCCAAATTTCATAACTTTTTACCATACGGTTCTATGGCGAGCCATTGACTTAAGAGCGGAAGAAGAAGAAGAAAACTAAAGATACAATAGGTTTCCCTTGGTGGTCGGCCCGTAATAATAACAGCTTCCTCAGTTTCACAAGCTCAGCTGTGCAGCTGTGAACCACACCTGAATTCACTTTAAGAGGTTTACATAGACTCCAGCAATTGATGATGTGTAATCTACATCTTTGCATTCTCAGAGTATAACTTTTATTAACCGCAACATATTATTTGGCTCTTGCACCTTGTATAACAAGGGGAGGAGGTTGAAACTGAACTTCGAGTTGGACCAAGCAATCAACCAAATGTTCACACTTGGTTTTGTGAAAACAGCCTAATACTGAATATCATATATCAGTTTTATGTGATGTGCTATAGGACTCTGCATGCATAACTATAAAACAAATCATAGTTATTCTCTACAGCTCAGTGTCCCTTTTAGAAGGTTACATCACAGTCTAAGCAGCAAACAACAACAACACAAAACACTTTCATTTGAAAAGAACACAACTGGTTAACAACATTATCACTCTCATAGGAAAAGAAAACCGTCTGAAAAATGAACTGACCACACCCTCTTACACAGTTCTCTGATCTCCGTTACTCTAGTCATTAAATACTTGCAGTTGTCACTCTTTTCAGTGTCTTAAAGGGATAGTTCACCCAAAAATTAAAATTCGGTCATCATTTACTCACTCAATTACTCACGTAATTTCAAACCCGGAAGACTTTCGTTCATCTTCGGAACATGAGCGGAGATCTTTTAGTCCACATGTTCTGAAGAGTCTTGATCGCTTTATATGATGAACAGATTTAATTTAGGCTGAAATCTGTTTCATTCTCAGATTTCATTAAAAATATCTTAATGTGCGTTTCGAAGATGAATGAAAGTCATACGGGTTTGGAACAACATGAGGGTGAGTAATTGATGACATTTTTTGAGTTACTACTCCCAAAACTATATTAACACAACTATATTAGTCCTCACTTCCTTCCTTTGCTCTGTCTTCTCAACTTAGTTATTCCCGCTGGTATCTGTCCAGCAGTAGTAGGTATCTGAAGGTTAATTGTATAACTGTGTAAAACAGAGAAGAGATCAAAATATTTGAAGTAGTACGCAACTCCAGTGGCAAATGCAAGAACCTTGATAATTAAAAATACAACCCATTTACAACAAGGTGTTGCTAAGATTTCATATAGAATTGAGTGAGATTTGATCTCATTAGTTCACAGAAGAAAGCTTTAGATTTGTCACAGCATGTTGCTTCAGTGCTTCCACTCATTCATACACAGACAACCCGCATTAGAAAAAAACAACTTTGACCAGAGAGACCAAAGCACTGTATCCTGTTATCATAGAATAAGATGTCCAACTTTTACTGCAGTAGAGACAGACCTGTAACATACAGAGCCCGATATGACTTCAGTGTGAATCTGAAGCCAAAGCAAAATACATAATCATTTGAGATAATGCTGCTTTTAAAATACTGTTGGAATTAAAAGCTGTTAATGCTTTTAATAGAGAAACTGCATGAATATTTTTCCAAGTACACCAACTCAAAATAACCACAACTATTGATAATGCAAAGAGTTGTCCTGTTTTTGTTGTCTCTAACTGTAGTCTGTATTCACTTCAGAGGTTTTTCTTACAGTTCAGGAGCTTGCACCACTTTTCCATTCACCCTTTTCCCAGTCTCCTCCTTTTACCAAAGCTGTCTTCCTGTGTAAGTGGGAGGGGCGGATGGAACCTGTGAAAAAAAAGAAACAAAATTAGCCATTAAGAAGCAGGCATATTTACAGTAAAGACATTTACATTAGATGAGTGGTGTTTCATAGGTGGTAAAAAACACCTCTCAAGCGCATTAGACAGAACACACAATCTGTCAGCACCTGACATGACTCCAATCCCTCTGGTGTGGATTTTCTCCTCTTGGAACACCTTTTATGAAATTGTTTTCACAAGATAATAAATCTTGTTTAGATGGAGTGGTAAGATGTTTTGTTTTCTAGGTTGTTCTAGCCTTTTTGAGTCTTGCTATAGGGACTTCTGTATGTTTTTATCCTTTTTACCAAAATGGTCTTACTACTCATCTTTGTATTAAGAACATTTGAATTCCTAATTTTGTTGAAATGACTAAAACTGTGTTGTTCTGGGATTTACATACTTCCCAGTATTTCCAAAGAGGATCTCATTGTGATCTCAGCAAGAGCATGTCGACTCTTCGAACAGATCCTACACACTGGCCATCTGGTCTCTGCTTTGTCATTTCTCTGCTTATTTAGGTGCTGACAATCAGAGAGTTATCTTCAAAAATGTCTGCCTGCTGAATGACTCATGCTCCTTAGAACCTTAGGTTTTGCAAGGTTGCTAAACAACAAAACTTTTATTTTGAAATGACTTCAAGTTTCGCCCCAGAACATGCTTTCTTCAGATCTCCAAGGATATCTGAGAATGGTGGTGAAGTAGCCAAGTCACTGTGATAATGCCAAGTAAGATGTGTTCTTGATCAAAAAAAAAAAAGAAAAAAAAAAGAAAGAAGTTTGGTCCTGGATCAACACTCCTGTCAAAGAAACAGTCTAAACCTGAATCCTACACATAACCCAAACCCTAACCTACCAATCAATTCAGAGAAATTATAGGTTGATATGAATGGTGTACATACCCCTAACCCAAGCCAAATCCAAATATTCACATTTCACTGATTTGTTTGTAGAGATGTTGTTCAGGACCTACAAGGATATTGATCCAGGAACATGTCCTGTTTGGTTAAATCCTATTCAACGCTATTAGTAGAAACTGTTTTGAATGAATGTAACTTGTAGAGCCTGTCTTGCCATATTATCAACACAAGGAAGAGACAAGTGTAATAAAAGGAATTAACTAAAGTTAACTTAAACTAAGTAACTAAATTGTTGTTTCTCTGAAACTAAAAAAGTGAAGAACCTTCTTCTAAATTCAACAAATAAATTATGATTATTATTATTTTTTTTTTTTAAACTTTCTTTTTTTATTTTTTGACAAGAAAAAAAAAAAAACAAAAAACAAAAAACAAACAGACAGACAGACCAAGGGACATCAGGCAAAATCATCATGTTTAACAGAATTGCTCAACATCATATGAAACAAGAATTGCTCAAACATCATATGAAACAGGAAAAGAGAAAGAAAAGGGAAAACAATAAATAAAAATAAATAAATAAAGGCTTATACATCTCAATTTGTATTCAGATAAGATATCCATTTTTCCCAATATGTTTCACATTTCTTTCGGGCATGTCTTAGAGAAAAAGTCAAATGTTCCATAACATAAATTTCCCTAACTATTTCTATCCATTCAGCAATTGTCGGGGAATCTTTACTTAGCCATTTCCTAGTTATTGCTTTCTTGCTACCCGCTAAAAGTATTTGTAACAAATATCTATCTACCTTTCTCAGCCCTGTAGGTAGGTTTCCTAAATATATAACACTGAAATTAAACTCGAGTTCTGAGCCGACTATTGACTTTATTTCCTTCACCACCTCTATCCAATACAAAGAAATAATAGGGCATTCCCAAAAGATATGAAAGTGACCAGCAGACATATTACCACACATTCTCCAACACTGACCATGTTCAGAATTGTTACTCTGTGACTTTTTTATATTAGGAGTTATAAAGAATCTTAAAGTGTTTGTCCAGGTGAATTCCCTCCACAGACCTGAGCTGGAAGTGGTAGATTGTGTCCTACATATATTCAACCAGTCATCTTCGCTTATCTCTATGTTAGCTTCTTGTAACCTCTTTTTTACATACATTGTTGAAAGTCCTCTGTCTAACTGTAGGTATGAATATAGCCTGGAAATCAGTTTTCTGTTAGTATTACCCTTATATGCATCAACAAATACTCTAATCAGGTCCCTTCCCTTCTCTCCGGTAGTTTTAATATGCTTATCAAAGTGGTGTCTCAGTTGAAGGTATCTGAAAAAATCTTCTTTCCCTAAATTGTATGTATCTATGAGTTTTTTGAAAGTATGTAAACCGTCAATGGAGGATATTATACAGTATGAAGTGATCCCTGAATTGGTCCAGTGTTTGAATCTACCATCCAGTCCAGCTGGTGCGAATTCTGTATCATATTTAACCCAACGTAATATTCGTGCATTTCTTTCAAATTCCTTATCTTTAAGTAGTTTGTGCCAGATTTTAAGAGGGACTGCCATCCAGTTATTTAATTTTTTCAGAAGTTTTTTCAGGAGAGTTTTTTCACCCAGTATAGATTGAAGAGGTATGCTTATTTGATTTTTCTCTAGGTCCTTCCATTTTGCATCACACACGGGGTCACACCAACATACCAGAGAACGTAACTGCGCTGCTCTATAATAATCTTCTAAGCATGGTAGAGCCATACCACCCTTGTCCTTGGGGAGTTGTAATGTTTGAAATTTAATCCTTGGTTTTTGTTTTCCCCAAATAAAAGATGAGATAGTTCTATTCCAATCACTGAATTGCTTGAGGGGCACTTCAACGGGCAATGATTGAAAAAGAAAAAGCAGCCTGGGCAGTATATTCATCTTTATAGCGTCTATTCTGTTGTACATATTCATTGGTAATAGTGACCAACGGTTTAAGTCAGCTTTAATATCAGCTGTTATAGGAATGTAATTGTGGTCATAAATGGCCGAGATCTCTTTAGGTATTTGTACCCCTAGATATTTAATTGTATTACCTTTCCATTTAAATTGACAGATTTTATAAATATTTTCTTGTGGTTCGTAATTGAAAGTAAGCGTTTGAGTTTTATGCAGGTTTAGTTTATAGCCGGAATATGAACCAAATTCTTTAAGAAGAGATAGTAATTTAGGCAAACTTGTATTAGGATTGGTAAGTGTCACGAGTATGTCATCCGCATATGCACATATCTTATGTTGTGTGTCTCCTATTACTACCCCCGTTATATCATCGTCTTCTCTAATTGCCTGTGTCAGAGGCTCTATGAAGAGGGCGAATAGAGTGGGACTAAGGGGGCAGCCCTGTCGACATCCCCTTTCAAGAAATATTGTTTTAGATAAGTCCCCATTTATTTTAATTCTAGCAGTAGGAAAAGAGTATAGGGATTTCAAACATCCAATTACCTGTTTATTAAAACCAAATCGGCTAAGGACCAAATATAAATATTCCCATCTGACAGAGTCAAAAGCCTTTTCGGCATCAAGACTTATAACTACGGATTCCATATCACTGTTTCTCATATGGTCAATGAGGTGGAGAGCCCGTCTCACATTGTCCTGGGTTTGCCTGTTTTTTACAAAGCCCGTCTGGTCTGTGTCTATTAAATCCGGGATTATGTTTTCCAGTCGTTTTGCAAGTATTGACGCATATAATCTATAATCTATGTTTAAAACTGATACAGGTCTATAGGAGCCGCAGTCTGTTTTGTTTTTACCTATTTTAGGAATCACTGAGATTACTGCTTGTCTCCAGGACAATGGGGTCTCACCACCTCCCAGAACATAATTACTTGGTGTACTTGGTGTAATTACTTGGTGTACTTGGTGTAATTTGGAAAAATGGTGCACTTGGAAAAATAATCCTTTAGCATAGGTGTTATGGTTTCTCTAAGGTTTTTATACCATTCTGATGGATACCCGTCTGCACCTGGCATTTTATTTGTTTTTAATCTTGATATTGCCTTGTTTATCTCATCATCTGTTATCTCCTGAGTTATTATTTTGTTTTGCTCTGTCCCTATAGATGGTAAGTCTAAAGAAGTTAGAAAGGATGATATGACAGCTGACTCAGTTGTTCGAGGTTGAGCATATAATTTTGTGTAGTACGTTTCAAAGGCATTCTTTATGTCTTCCAAATTATGATAAATCTCATTGGTCCTAGGGTCCCTTATTTTATGTATAAATCTCTCAGCCTGTTTACGTATTCTCCATGCAAGTAATTTTTTAGATTTAGGGCCATTTTCATAGAAATTTTGTTTAATTAGTTTAGCTCTCTTCTCTACTTGGTTTTCATATAGGTTGTTTAAGGTACGTTTAGTTTCCATTATGTCATTAAGAACCCTAGTGTCATTATGCTCCATATGTTTATTTTCTAGTGATTTTAATTTTTCAATCAGGCCTTTAAATTGTTTATCTTTTTCCTTTTTCTTCTGGGAGGACCACATCATGAGTTTACCTCTAATAACAGCTTTTGCAGCATCCCATAATGTACTAGGAGACACTGCTCCGTTGTCATTATGGGTCATATAATCCTTAAATTCTGTCTTTATATACTTTTGACACTGAGGATCATTCAGAAGGCTAGTGTTAAGTCTCCACAAAGTCTTTTTGGGCTTGTTATCTAAATGTAAAGTTAAGTACACCCCTGCATGGTCGGAAACGTCTCTTATCCCTATATCACAATTTATAATCCTATGTCTATCTAAATTTAGCATAAAAAAATAATCAATTCTTGAATATGCGGAGTGAGGGTAAGAAAAAAAAGTAAATTGTTTATCATATTGGTGCAGTTCCCTCCATATGTCTATCATTCCAATTTCTTTAAGCATTTTTTTAACATAAAGCGCTTCAGGTCTTATATTTTTTGTTGTATTTGAGGAGTCCAAGGATGGCTGCAGCTGGATGTTCCAGTCCCCCCCACAAATCAATACACCTGATGTGTGACAGTTTGAGGTTTTGAGTTCTGTTTTTGAATCTTTTTCAGTTTTTGATTCGTTTCCCCCTGTCTTTGTGATTTTTGGTTTAGTCCTGTTAGTTTTTCCCTGTCTGTTTGATTAGAAATCCCCATCACCTGTGTTCTGTTAATTATCCCATTAGTCCCAGTTCATTTAAGCCCTGTGTTTTCCCTCAGTGTTTGTTGGTCGTCGTCATTTCATGGTTGTGTGTCTTGAAGTCCTGGAGTTTCCTTTCCCTTATTCCTGTATGTTCATAGAAGTTAAGTTTGTAAATAAATTACTTAAACCGCAGTTCCCGTGTCCTCGTCCTCGGCTCCCTACACAAACCTGACAGAACGACCAACCTTAAACAAAAACAACCCTAAAAGAACCAAGAATGAGCCAGAGGAGATGTAACCGGAGGAAAAAGGTGAATCCATTTAACACACCTATCCTCTTTCAAGGTGAACGCTCACTGGAAGAATATGTGGGGCTTTACATGGATCTCTACGATGACGTGACGTGGGAGGAAGAGGAATTGACACAGAGTTTCTGGGGTGGATTAAAGGACCCTCTTGCCCAGATGATTCTGGTAGAAAATCTCGATCAGACTTTCCTGGAGTTCGTGGACCACACGCTGTGGGTGTGTGGGTCGGACTACGTGGTGGAGGATTTTCCATTGAACCCAGTTCCAAATCCGGTATGTCCTGAATCCATCGTCAGTCCGCCAGAACCAGAACCCATAGTCTGCCCACCTGAAGCTGAACCCGTCACCTGTCCGCCAGAGATTGAGCACGTTGCACGTGAGTCCACTCAAGAAGACACAGCGCTGATTGTGATGTCTGCGGCGATTCTGTGTGTGTGGGCTACACACACATCATTCCTGGCCCATGAGTCCAATCCTGAATTCCCCAAGATGCTGGTCTCGTCCAGTCCCGAGTTCCATGATGTGCTGGTCCCGTCCAGCACAGAGCCCGATGATCCAGAGCCCGATGATCCAGAGCCCGATGATCCAGAGCCCGATGATCCAGAGCCCGATGATCCAGAGCCCGATGATCCAGAGCCCGTTGATCCAAAGCCTGTTGATACAGAGCTCGCTGATCCAGCGCCAAAGCCCGCTGATCCAGCGCCAGAACCCGTTGATCCAAGGCCCGTTGATCCAGAGCCCGTTGATCCAGAGCCAGAGTCCGCTGATCTAGAGCTTGCTGATCCTGCGCCAGAGCCTTCTTCGCCGCTGGTCCTGCCCAGCTCAGAGCCTGCACTTCACTCCAGTCCAGCCGAGCCTGCGACTGAGAGCGCCATGCCCGCCGAGCCTGAGCCTGCGACTGAGAGTGTCATGCCCGCCGAGACTGAGAGCGTCATGCACGCCGAGACTGAGAGCGTCATGTCCCCAGAGCCAGTCGTCGGCCCAGATGTTCCGAGTCCAGTTCCGAGTCCAGTTCCGAGTCCAGTTCCAGTCTTCCCAGAAGAGTTTCCTTCGCCTCTGGTCCTACCCAGTCCAAGACCCTCTTTTCTGTCGGACCTCCCCTTTCCTGTCAATTTCCCCATTAAAATTTTGGGGGGGCGCAGTATACCTGCTAGGGGGACAGCGGAGGGCCCGCCGACGCGGTTTTCAGTACCACCATGGCCACCTGAAGAAACATCTCCGCCATGGCCGCCCAAAGGGTCATCTCCGCCATGGCCGCCCGAAGGGTCATCTCCGCCATGGCCGCCCGAAGGGTCATCTCCACCATGGCCGCCCGAAGGGTCATCTCCGCCATGGCCACCCGAAGGGTCACCTCCGCCCTGGACGTCCGAGGGTCCGACAGCTCCGTCCTGGCCACGCCCACAGCCTGCTCCGCCGTGGCCACACCTACAGCCTGATCCACCGTGGCCATGCCCGCAACCTGCTCCGCCCTGGAGGCTTCCTGCCTTGTCTCCCTTGCCTTGTCTCCCCCGTCAGCCTCCAGGGCGCCCACCCTCCCACCCCTTTGGATGTTTTTTTTACGGCGCGAGGACGCGCCTTTGGGGAGGGGGGGGTACTGTGACAGTTTGAGGTTTTGAGTTCTGTTTTTGAATCTTTTTCAGTTTTTGATTCGTTTCCCCCTGTCTTTGTGATTTTTGGTTTAGTCCTGTTAGTTTTTCCCTGTCTGTTTGATTAGAAATCCCCATCACCTGTGTTCTGTTAATTATCCCATTAGTCCCAGTTCATTTAAGCCCTGTGTTTTCCCTCAGTGTTTGTTGGTCGTCGTCATTTCATGGTTGTGTGTCTTGAAGTCCTGGAGTTTCCTTTCCCTTATTCCTGTATGTTCATAGAAGTTAAGTTTGTAAATAAATTACCTAAACCGCAGTTCCTGTGTCCTCGTCCTCGGCTCCCTACACAAACCTGACATGATGTTTCCGTAGAGATCAGATTAAAAACTTTCTTGATCAGCTGTTTATCATGTCCTGGTGGTCTATAGACATTCATTAATGTAACTTCTTTGTGGTCGATAAAGCCTTTGACCAATAAGTATCGGCCTTCTTTGTCAGAAATTTGTGAGGAGAACTGGAAATTTACATTATTTGAAATCAGTACAGCCAAAATTATGATTATTTTTAAATTATTTTTTTAACAGACGTCAATTATACAACATCTAATGCAAATTATAAAATCATATGCTAAATTATAAATCATAAACTAATGGCCTCTGGAATGAGGTTTGGCTAAGTGATATTTATGTTCTACATACAGTAGTAAAGTGATGAGTCCGAGGATGGCAACTGTTGCGCTGAGCCGCACTGCAGTGGGAGAAAAGAGTGAGCACCAGGAGTTCCAGATTAGATGAGTTCCAGACAAGATGAGTTCCAGACTAGATGAGTTCCAGACAAGATGAGTTCCAGACAAGATGAGTTCCAGACTAGATGAGTTCCAGATTAGATGAGTTCCAGTTCCAGACAAGATGAGTTCCAGACAAGATGAGTTCCAGACTAAATGAGTTCCAGACAAGGTGAGTTCCAGACTAGATGAGTTCCAGACAAAATGAGTTCCAGACAAAATGAGTTCCAGACAAAGTGAGTTCCAGACAAGGTGAGTTCCAGACAAGGTGAGTTCCAGACTGGATGAGTTCCAGACTGGATAAGTTCCAGACTAGATGAGTTCCAGACAAGGTGAGTTCCAGACAAGGTGAGTTCCAGACTAGATGAGTTCCAGACTGGATGAGTTCCAGAATGGATGAGTTCCAGACAGGGTGAGTTCCAGACAAGGTGAGTTCCAGACTAGATGAGTTCCAGAATAGATGAGTTCCAGACTAGTTGAGTTCCAGACTAGATGAGTTCCAGACTGGATGAGTTCCAGACTGGATGAGTTCCAGACAAGGTGAGTTCCAGACTAGATGAGTTCCAGACTAGATGAGTTCCAGACAAGGTGAGTTCCAGACTGGATGAGTTCCAGACTGGATGAGTTCCAGACTGGATGAGTTCCAGACTGGATTAATTCCAGACTGGATGAGTTCCAGACAAGATGAGTTCCAAAGTGGATGAGTTCCAGACTAGATGAGTTCCAGACTAGATGAGTTCCAAAGTGGATGAGTTCCAGACTAGATGAGTTCCAGACTAGATGAGTTCCAAAGTGGATGAGTTCCAGACTAGATGTCTGGAATCACACAGATAAAGGTTTCTTGGAAGTGGAAGTTCTGAAGTCTGTGCAGAAGGTCCAGACAATCAGAATTTCATAGATAGAGGACCCTTGAAGAGAAGGTTTGCTTGCGGGTGCAACTTACGTTTGTCGTTGTTGCTGTTTTCAAACTTCCCAAACTTCCTTAGTTTCAGGGGCCAGTACCATGAAGGTAGCTGAACAAACTCGGGGTTACAGGATTGGTTTTGAGTTGACAAAACCAAACCGATGCAATCAGGCTTTATTGGTACCATGATGCAGCTCATCAACTTTCTCTGTCAACTCAGGCTTTGATCCTCAAGCTATGATTACTCCACGCGCGCGTGCACATAAAAGAGTGACGTCGACACTGAACAACCAATCGCGGGTAGAGCGAGAGCGATATATTTTTCCGCGGAGGAGCAAGAGATAATCATTCAGAATTACGATGAATTTAAAAATGTATTTCAAGCTCGAAACAATACGGTCTCTGCTGCCAAAGCAAGAGAAGACTGTTGGAGAAAGATTGCTGATTGTTAATGTGTAAGTTAAACAAATAGGCTACGTTCTATATTTATGTAAAATTATGTATATATGTATGTGTATCCTATACGTGTAATATAGCCTATTTGTATAATATATAAAAATGTGCATGTACTAAGAAAGATTCATATTCATTGATTTTTAGATGCAACCCCAACTCCAAATGTTCTTGGAAGCAGATAAAGACAAAATATAAAAATATAATTCAAAGTGGTGAGTATTTACCACAACCTTTTATTATTTTTGTGAACATTTTATCACAAACACTTGTTTGCAGCAAACAGAAATAAAGAGTTAAATTCAGAAAACCAGAATACACTGTGGCGGTTAGGGTGAGATAACCGGTTGGCTCTGAGTAGGCAATAAGGGACGGCCGATTATGGATGGGATTACAGATGCTGTACAATCTGACCCTGGTGCTGGCTCCTCTAAGCAAGTAACACTGGGTTAGGTGTGCAATACATTACTACTTTTTTAAGTTTTAAATATGGCTGACTGTATGTTCTGCAGTAAAGGGAAATACAGTGTCCCTGTTGAAGCCAGCACACATACACACAGTCTCCCACACAGAGGTCAGTATGCAGCAGACAGAACACCCAACATAACCTGCTTTACAACAGTTATGCTTTACATTGGCCTATTTTTATTTATTAGGGTGGAGGAAATGATGAAGACACTCTGTCTGTGTGTTCTCAGACAGTTGCTGATGTGAATGCACTGGGCTTTTTATTATGGCAAACATTTGAATGTGTGGCATAAAAAGGGACTGGCCCTTACACATCTCTTTTATTGTGGGATTTTTCACAACCTGCCCCAGAAACTGAGGCCTCTACCTCAATGGGCTTCAGAAGAAATGTGTAAGGATTTAAAACGCTTGACACAAATTACAGTCAGTCCTGTGTTTGTAGGAAGTCAAGGAACTTTTTGTGATTTGATGAGCCTCCAGAAAACTTGTAATGATCATGTTTGTGGTGGAATTATGTTTCAGGTGGAAACAGACTCAGTCAGGGCCCTGTACAAAAGGAGTCTTGAACTAGACTGCACACTAAAGGAGACTTGAACTAGACTGTTCACTAAAGGAGCTGGACTGAGCTGAGGAGGCTAAAAAAAAAAAAAAAAAAATTGGAGATCAAACAGCTGGATAAAACTGATCTCAGTATGTGAACTTATTTAACCAAGTAACACTTTAGTATGAATATTTATTAATGCAACTTTGTCTTGCTCTCTTTCTCCCTCCCATCCCACAAAACCAATAAAACAGTTTGAGACCTATCTGCAGTTTCACTGTGCTTTTATTAAGTGTAATATTGTATGGTGATTGCATCTACATCTGCACCAGCTGGGTGGTCCGCTCTGGTGACTCTGAAGTGCGCTCGAGTCAGTCAATAGCTTGTCTCACACTTGTCAGATGTAGTAAGGAATTTGGGAATAAGGTTTCTCTAGGCCTATTTCTAAAACATATAAAGTGAAATACTCACTGCTCCTCCGTTTAGGATCATGGTCATCTCAGTCGGTTGGTAGACGTTACTTCTGAAAGGCGCGCTGGGTCTGGCCCCTGTGTTGCCATTATGATGACTGCCACTCCTCAACCCTACAAAAGTAAAGGATGGATGTTAGGATCTATAAAATATATTAATATATTATTATATATATTAAAATATAATAAGTGTTCTATTAATCTTTGTGCCTAGTTATACCTGCAGTATTTTCATCAAACGCATATCCCTGGTTCTCCACAAACTGCCTGTGTGAAAGTGGGATGTCCTCATCAAGGCTGGCCTCTCTCATGCGTGAGGAATTCTGGGACGTGTCAAAATAGTCTGGAGCAGAAGGCTGAGCTGGTCCTCGAAGACATGCGTGGGCTTCAGGAGCAGCATGGCACAGCAACAACAGCCAACCCTGAGCTACCAGCGCTACAGCTAACGCTGGGTCATCCCAGTCTGGAGACTTCCCAAGCACTGTGTTTCCATACACGTAGAAACCAACCCAAGCCACCCACAAGAGAATGGACAGCAAGCAGGAGACCAGAAGCCACACAACATTACAGTGCCACGGTCGTGCCTTCCCACACAGCGCTAATGTTGCGGTTAACAGGGCCGCTAGCAGGAGCGCTAGCACATATGCGCACGCAAGCGCAAAGTCCAGAGGCTGATACTGGCAAGCCGGGTTACCCTCCCGAATCACGGTTAGCAGGAGCCACTCTGCAGCGATAATACCCTGCACTGCCGTCAACCCTAATGCTAGTCCAACGAGGGCACAGCCGCCTGGGCTACGAGACTCGCGAGCTAGCCTGCGCAGCCTGACGCCCTGTGCCAACATGCAGGCAAAGCACAGAGAGAAGAACACCCCCCAGAGGGCACGGCGCACCAAACAAATGCTCTCGTTGTGCTCAATAAGGTACGCGAAGCTAAGCCCGAACAGCCCGATGATGCCGATCAGCAGGAGGAGAACGGGGCCGATGCCACTCCGCTTCTGGGCCTCGGTCACTGAGTGCAGGCGACACAGTAACACCAGCAGCAGTAAAACAGCAGCGAACACACCGGCCGCCGCCACTACCTCCACCACTACGCCCCACACAGCATCCAGGTCGCACAGGAGAGTGTAGGGGCGCTGGAGACCAAACCCACAGCCAAACGGGACCGTCGGGTTCTCGTCCTGAGAACAACTCACATGCAGCCCGGTGAGCAGCAGGAACAGCACAGGGGAAAATGGCATCTGAGGAAGAGAGAGAGAAAATGAGAATGACAGAGCAATTCTTAGTCCAATTTGTGTTTTTAAAACATGGCCTGACACATCCAGTGAGAGCCAAAAAAATGTTCTTGGACACCTAAATCCCACTTCAAGTGTGGACCTGGAAACCTCTAACTTTGAAGATGAGCATTTGTTATTATGAAGATGAGCATTAAATTATTGTTCTAATGACATAAAAAAAGCAGCTTTCTATCATTTTTTTGTTTGTTTTCTTTTTAGAAAATTACATTTTAAGGGTGTATTCACACCAGGAAAGTCCGATAGTTCACTTGCTTTGGTCCGGACCAAATACAATGTTGATTTTTTAATTTATTTTTTTGTACGGTTCGCTTTCACACTGCTCTTTTTGCAAGTGAACCAAAATTTGTAAACAAAACCACATGTGTACAAAGGTCGTCCGTCCATTCATTGCATTCATTCATTCCATCCATTCATTGGACAGGAATTCTCAAGCAGGGAAAAGCAGGAAGTGTAAAAACAGGCTCAGCATGGAGATATTTCATAATGCAATTTTTTTGCACGCCAGAATTCTCTTTCTCTTTCACGCTTGAACGAACAATAACACACACCATTATGCCAAAATGTCCGTTTTGTTAAGTATCCTCATAAGAGCAGTCAAATA
This sequence comes from Leuciscus idus, assembly GCA_021554675.1. NCBI lineage: Eukaryota > Metazoa > Chordata > Actinopteri > Cypriniformes > Leuciscidae > Leuciscus > Leuciscus idus. Next base: position 2,343,433 of record CM038621.1, on the reverse strand, counting down.
AAGTCTTAAAGGCGCAGTGCTCTCTGCAATTGGGATCGGTTCATGTTCACACCGTAAACGAACCATACCAGAGTTCGTTTGGAACCGTACCGAGACCACCTCTTCAGCTGGGTCTCGGTTCGGTTGTTTGGTCCGCACCCGAGTGCGATTGCTGTGTTCACACCCAGTGGCGGTTCTACATTGAATTACACCCTGGGCGAGACCCCTTTCGAGCGCCCCCCCCCCCCCCCCCCCTTGTTTTAAGCAAAAACTAAATTTTTCTTTATTTCCCCAGAAAACAAGACTTAATATCTTATGTAATTTTACTACTTTAGTAAAATAATGTTATGCATCTTTATTTAAGAAATGTTTGACTGGAAACAAGACAAAAATACTAAGTAAGAAAAGCATTTTTGCAGTGTAATAACTGAACTTGCAACAGTTTTGTTGCAAAGAACAATATTATGGTGAAATTAGATCTCGTGTTTGAGTTAAAAACAAATTATTGTTAAGCATAGCAAGAATCATAGAAAAAAGGCTAACAAATAAGAGTTATACCCACCAATTAATATTGCCCCTTCATTCATGACATGGATACCGTAATCATATAGAGTAAACATAGTTGCATTGCATACCTTTATCTTTCGCTCGTTTCTAAATTGGGCACCTGATGGCTTTGACCTTTCTTGTCCATCTCTTATTTGGCCCTCGACATCGACAATCAACAGATTTCCCCTGATCCCCCCCATACCAACTGTCACTCACGCTCACGAGTCACGACCAGAAGTCAAGACTAAACCAATTCACCTTGGTGGTGGTGACCAAGTAATCGTTTTGTATTACCTATTTTTATTAGCCATTCAGACCATTTAGAAAAACAAAAATGTGCAGGAAATATAGAGGCCCGTATTTATAATATTATGAATGAAATGTGCGTTATCTGGAAGAAAGTCGAGGTGTGACTGATAACTTCGATAACTATATGGATCCCCCCCCCCCTTGTCCGTTCCATTTGGGAGAGACCCAGAGGTGAACTGTCATCCGCGCCCGCGCCTCCGCGCCCCCTCCCCTTTCCCCTTCTCAAACAAACAGCTTCTGTGCACGGCATCTTCTCAGCAAGCAGGGGCGCCTGCAGCAGCAGGGGGCGCAAATTTGGCAATTCCCCACACAATGAAATGATAGATAATAGAAAACCGCTTCGCGGCGCAGATTTTTATTTTTTTTTCTGCTCGTGCTGGCGGTGCCGCCCCCCCCCCAAAATGCCGCCCCGGGCGATTGCCCGGTTCGCCCGTGCCTAAAACCGCTACTGTTCACACCTGCCCAAAAGATCCGCACCAAGGGGGGAAACGAACTTGAGTTCGATTCAATCGAACCAAACAAGGCAGGTGTGAGCACACCCTAAATCTTGTTTATTTAAGATTAAATAAACCAAACCCCCCCACCAAACCCATCTTAAGTGTTTGCTGCCAAAAAGCTTTTTCTTTTTTCCATCTGACCAAGTTCCAGTAGTGTCAGTTACTTTTCAAACGTTCTATGGACAGATGAAACAAACAAAAAAAGAGCTTTTTGGCAGCAAATACTTAATATGGGTTTGGTTCAGGGATAAAAAAGTACCCCATGTGTAAAATGAAATACTCTGCTGTATCTTTAATGCTGTGGGCCTAATTTTCTGCCAGAGGTCCTGGACATCTTGTTCAGATACATGGCATCATGGATTCAACCAAATACCAACACATAAAAAAATCAAAACCTGACAGCCTCTACTAGAAATCTTATAAAGGGCCATGTTTGGATCTTCCAACAGGACAGTGATCCAAAAACAAACATCAAAATCAAAACAAAAATGTGTCACTGAGCACAAAACCAGGCATCTGCAATGGCCATCCCAGTCCCTGACCTGGACCCTATAGAAGAGGAGTGGGCTGAACTGAAGAGAAGAAGCGCCAACATGGATCTGGGAATCTGAAGGATCTGTATGGAAGAATGGTCTCTGATCTCTTGTCAGGTGTTCTCCAAACTCATCAGGCATTATAGGAGAAGACTGAGCTGTTATCTTGGAAAAAGTAGGTTGCAAAGAAGTATTTAATAAAAGGGGGCAGATAATTGTTCCCAATGTGTTTTGGAGAAAAACATTTAATTCATAATGCGATTTCCCTCCCACTTTCAATTCTTTTACTTCAATAAAAATTATTCTTTTAAAAATAAAATATCAAAAGGATAAACTATGCATATTTATTTTTTACAGCCATCTTTGATCATATTTACCAAGGAGGCAAATCATTCTGACAGCTGGTAGAGGCATTGTGTGCCATGGACACTGAAGGCCCTTTATTCTGGACGTAGATCAAGCCTCTGTTGCTATTAACAAAAACTGAACCGGTGGAGTCGGAGTTCACTGTAGCGCATACATTTTTCCTGAATGAACTTGCAAAAAAAGCCAGAGAAAAGATGTGAAACCCACATACTTTTGGTTTTGTCGGCACAGTAACACCAGCGAAAAGCTCATCTTGTTCAACTATCATTTAAAATGGTCCTGACAACTGAGTTCCAGAAGGAAGAAGAGTGGATACCAGTTTCAGTAAGTGGTTTCACAATCGACCGGATCGCAGTGCCAGTGTTACGCTGTTTTATCATGATGGGAGGCTTTCTGTCATATGCAAAATATATACATTTATAATTAGGCTTATTATAATGACACAGTCTCACACTCATACAGGCATAAATCTACAGGAAAAAAACACTAGGCTATAACATAATTTACATTACTTTTAAGAATGATAAAACAAATTTTGTGTAAGTGATATCACTGTTCCTTTTGTGTGTATTTCTAACTTTTAAGCTGACTCTGGTCCGACACCTTTGGGATAAACTGGAACAGAGAGAACAAGCTCTACTGGAGGAACGGGTAAAAAAATCCCACTGAAACACTCCAAAATCTTGTGGAAAGCTGAAGAGAGGAAGCAGTTATATTGGTGACCAACTGCCTATTAAAGTCTATGTATTTAAGAGAGAAAACGCTTGACTTTCGCAAAGTGTCGAAGATGGAAGAAAGAAAAGTCCAATATTTCTTTTTATTTAATTTTTTTGCACAAGGAGCAATTTGAGAAGCAAATATGGAAACTTGTTTCCACCACAAAATAAAACATTTTAAAAGACAATTGCGACTTTTTATCTCACAATTGCATGTTATAAAGTCAGAATTGCATGATATAAAGTCGCAATTCTGAGAAATTGAGTTGAGTTTATTTCTCGCAATTGCAACTTTATATCATGCAATTCTGACTGTAAACTAACAATTGTGAGAAAAAAAGTCAGAATTGTGAGATAAAAAGTCGCAATTACCTTTTTTATTTTTTATTCTGTGGTGGAAACAAGCTTCTATAGAAAAAAGATGCCAACGATCAAAAGTATTATGGCAGTCATTGGAACCAAATAAGATAACATCAGTTCTGTTTGAGCTAAACTTTTAATTCCTGTGGACCAGAAGATTCATTATTATTACGTTGTAAAGAGAGATGAAAAGACACACCATATAAAAATAAAATCGGTGCAAGAATTGAGCCCTGAGGTACACCACACAAACTGGGGTAGATCATTGAAGACTTGTAAAAGTGCAGATTCTGTGCTTGAAAACCTGATTGAAACTTTTCAAATGAGACTACAACTGAACTAACACTATTTTCTCCAGGATTTTAGAGAGAAAGGGCAGCTTAGATATACAGTGCTATGCATAAGTTTAGACAGATTGAGAGATGATCTTATGGAAAGTACTCCATGCCAATCTCTATGTACTCCATGCCAATCTCTAATGCACCCTGTATTTTAAGGAAGAACATTTATTTACGATACATTATTCATTCACAAAGAAAATTGGTGTCCTTAAAGGTTGGATTTTTCCTAATTTTTTTAATTAAGGCATTAAGTTCAATTTCCAAAAGATGATTTTTTATTCCTATTTTTAGTCAACTTTAGCATGGGTGTCTAAACGTATGCATAGCACTGTAGATCTAAAATTAGTTAAATTAGTAGATTCAAGATTAGGGTACTGGACGGGACTATTTTTTATTTATTTATTCGGGACAGTGCACATTAATGAACAATCTTACACTTCTGTACAGACTGTAAATGAGCCAGATTATAGCATAAATGCTAATTTTCACCTGTAGTCCTGAGGCAGGAAGACAACAACACAAAAAGATAATATGACAAAATACAACACAAAAGGATAAGACAATATACAGTATCAAGCAAGAAACACATTAACACGCATTCAGACAAATTACATTACATCAATAAAATTAGTCTAAATGAGGACATAAATGGGATCTTTTAAGAAGCGGTTTAAGGTGCGTTTTAAATGTGCAAGAAGTGGGACTTTCTCTAATGTTTGTTGGGAGGCTGTTCCAAAGGTGACCTCCTCTGATAGACAGAACAGTTTGTCCAAAGGAAGTTTTTCTGTGCGGGATCTCTAGGTCTCCTCTAAATGAGGCTCTGGTGCAAAAACCTCTGTCAGACCTTGGTTTAATGCATGTAGAAAGTGGAGGTGGGGCTAGTCCGTGAAAAACTTTATAAATGAAACAGCTATTTTTAAAATGAATAAAATGTTAAAAAATTGAGCATATTGTATTTTTCCAAAATATTACACTGATGGAATGACAGAGGCTTTTGATCAAGTATTTTTATATATTTTGGTTTTTAAAGGGGTCATATAATGGTACATGCACTTTTACAAGTTGATTGTACTGAAATGTGTGTTGGCAGTGCCTGTACACAACCATCATAAAATGATAAAAATCCATCCAGTGGATTCCATCTCCTTATATGTTTTCACCTGTCTCAAATCAAGCCGTTCGACCTTGTGACGTCACACGGTCGGACGCCCCTCCCACGATTGTTGATTGACAGCAGCGTTTCAACACAGACCCGCCCTCGCTCGTGAGCGAGCTGTCATCATAGTCCGCCATTGTTGATACGCTGGAGCAGAATGGCGTCTAAGCGATTGTGGTGTTCTGTTCTTGGGTGTAATAAGGAACACAGCAGTCATTTTGATGTTCCTAAATCTGAACCGCTGAAGATGCAGTGGCTGAATTTTGTTTTTCGAAGGGAATATTCCCCACGATCAATGTCAATGCTTTCATGTTTGCGCGAATCATTTCACACACCAGACTGCTTTATAAAGGAGGGTCAGTATAAATCTGGTTTTGCTAAGAAGCTACTCCTGAAAAAAGGATCGGTACCAACTATTCGTGTTCCTGCTGCACCTCCAGAAGAAGAAGTGAGTGTAACGTTTTATTGACCTTTATATTAATCTTTGCAAATCGCTTGCACGCTTCACGATGAATGGTTTACTAAGGTTTACACTCAGGGTACATTACGGCATGTTTTCTATGTACAACGTTCTCAATATAATTCATAATCCCAAGTTTATAATGAACAACACGTTATGGTTATTGTGTTATGGTTATTACAAACGGTGTCCGCACAGAACAGAATGAGCAAAGCTCATTATCATTTAAAGACATATGCACTTAAACGGCGTGCTGAAAACAGAGCTGTTTTTGACCAGGTAAAATAAGTGTTTTCTTACAATACTAATGAGAATTTTTAATTAAAGTAAAACAAACTTTTCATTTAGACCCTAAAGAATCATAATAACGTGTACAAAAATGGCATTATATGACCCCTTTAAAATTGTATCTCCAGTGAGTGACCAGGTTGTGACGCAGTAATCTATATGTGAAAATATCATTGAATGTAGGAACATTTTAGCAGAAGTAATTGTCATTGATGGTCTGATTTGTTTAAAGTTATGTAAATTGAATTTGATTGTGTTCGCTGTGAGTTTTATGTGTTTTTTAAATGAGAGTGTTGGGTCCAGTGGTACTTGAACTCTTCTACAATGTCAAGCTCCACTCCCCCCAGGAACACACTGGACCGCTCCAGTTTTATGGATTTTTTTAGTGGAAATCATAGCAACAGTTTTCTTTTTGTTCAATAATAGGCAGGATTTAAGGAGCCAATGCTGTATATACTCCAGTGCTAATGTGAGGATGGATGATGCTTCCTGTGTTCTTTTAGCAGGTGTAAAAATAACCGCATCATCAGCATACATTTGGAAATGAACTGTTTGACAAACGTTTGGCAGATCATTTATATATACAGAGTAGGGCTGCTCCATTATGGAAAAAATCATAATCACGATTATTTTGGTCAGTATTGAAATCACGATTATGTAATGCGATTATTTCACATGACTTTGGGAACGTGTTGCATTTATTAAAAAGACACCTTTCAACAATTCTTAAAAAAATTGAAATTTGAACATTGTACTTTTCGAACTATTAAAATAAATAATATAACAGATAATACTTCAATGAGTATTTTAATAATTTCCGCAGGTCTACCACTTATAATGCGGGAAATTCCCCCGCAAACATTGATTCACCTTAGCATGTAGATTGTATGAGTAGCCTAAATTAATCCACACAGATTATAAAATCAAATCAATCATTTTAAAACTTTCTCCAAGACGCAATTTCACAAACCGTGTGAGTGTTCAGCGGTGCTGCGTCTTCTCTCTCTCTGTCTCTCAAAATGGGTTGGACAAGGCAAGCGTCGAAACTACACTCTCGCGTTTAGGAGTCGGGACATGACAGAATTGTCACCACATTCGGGACAGCATTGCATCGTAACTAAAGTTGATAATTTTCACTTCTTTTTAAGTCTTATCAGTTTAAACATTCAAGCTGAGAGAGTTTATGGCTTCGGGAGGGGCGGATGTGCGCGTGCACGTGTCATTCAGAACACAAGACAAAGAGCGTTCTTTCAAAACAGAACATGGCAAAATAATCGTTTTTACTCGATTGTACTATTTTGGTGATCGTTGGGAGCCAAAATTGAAATCGAAATTGAAATTAAATTAATTGCACAGCCCTAATACAGAGAACAATACTGGTCCCAAAATAGAGCCTTGTGGGACTCCTGCTGGACATTCAAGGTAAGACGACGTAGTGCCACCAACACTCACAGATTGTCTTCTGTTGGACAATTGAAACCAAGCTAGCGCATCTTCTGCAAAGTTGAAGTAAGTCAGTTTAGACAGAAGGGCTCGATGATCTACTGTATCGAACGCCTTCTTTAAATCCAAAAAGACTGCACCAACACAGGTGGTTTTATCAAGAAGGATTTCACTGTTTCTATGAAGACACAGTTTGCCGTCTCTGTGGAGTGGTACTGGCGAAACCCAAACTGCATGGGGTGCAGGAGAGAATGGTTGTGGCTGAGGTGTTAATTTAGCAGCTTGGCGATCCACTTTTCTGCAACCTTAGATACAACAGGGAGGATGCTGATGGGGAGATAATTTAAAATGTTTGTTTTGTCTCCTGATTTAAAAATTGGTGAGACTATAGCCATCTTCCATCCTGCCATTTTAATTGATAGATTTATCAGATGTGTTATCGGGCATACCAGCGCGTCTTTGTGTATTTAAAAAAAAAAAGTGTGTCAAGGCCATACGCATCTTTGGCCTTTGAGAGTTTCATGGACTTAATAATGTTAGCCACTTCCAGATCAGTTATTTGCTCTAACCTGAAAACCGGCTGTCCAGGATTAATAGGCTTACGAGCTATCTCTGACGAACTAAACATTTGTGTTATTTCATTGACAGAGTTAATAAAGAAATTGTTAAATTCAGTTGCTAATTCTTTTGGATTATTTAGCAGCTCGCTGTTAAATTTTATTTCCAATCTATCATTGTCCATTTTATTTTGCTTTCCAATCAGTTTATTAATATTTTGCCATATGATTTTGCCATTTCCATTTGCACTTGTAATGACATCCAAGAAAAACTTTGCCTTGGCTTTACGTAAGGTGTTTTATTTCTCATGGAAGTAAATCTTTGCCTATCAATGGTAAGACCAGATTTTAAAAACACTTTGAGTAAGATGTCTCTTTCTTTCATAAGTATTTTGCAGTGATTATTCAGCCAGGGTTGATGGTTTCCCCTTCTTTTTACCTTTTCCCCTTTTTATAAAAGGTTCCATAACTTCTGTCATTTTTGAGTTAAATATCTGGGAGTTGGTTTCGATATCATTATCAGAGAACAATTCAGACCAATTTACTTCATTTAGAGTAATATCAAGATTTTGATGTAGACGTTTTGGTAATAAAATTGTAATGGTTATTAAATGTAGATGAATTGAATCGTTTTTTACTTAATTTTTGGGAGAAAAATAAAATGAAAGCCCTGTGGAAAACCAGCATGGTTTGTGAATAACAGATCTATTAGTTTCCGAATGGTTCGTTATTCTGGTTGGTGTTTTTATTATTTGTGTTAAATTAAAATAGTCAGTAATTTTTTTAAGAGTTGTTCGTTCCTTCTTTACATTCCAGTTAATGTTAAAATCACCCATTAAAGGGGTGGTTGATTATGATTTCACTTTTTTAACTTTAGTTAGTGTGTAATGTTGCTGTTTGAGCATAAACAACATCTGCAAAGTTACAGCGCTCAAAGTTCAAAGCAAAGGGAGTGATTTGCTTTTAAAGAAATTGCTTTCAAAGGACTACAACAAACGGCTGGTAGAGACTACACGAGCTTCCTCCCGGGTTAGTGACATCACAAACCCTAGAATTTACATTAACCCCGCCCCCTGAACAGGATTGATAGATTATCAAGACAGAATATGCTAATCAATGACAAGAAGATAACTACACATAAGCTACATAAATTAATCAACTAACCATTCAGAAATGTCCTGTTGCTTCTACATGTTGTCACTTCTTCTTGAGTCTCTCCATCTTTGTTTGACTCCTGTTTGAACATAAAAGGCTAAAAGTTTTTGAAATTTTCAGTGCATGTCTGATGAAGCTCCGCCCCCTGTGCCGGGAGCAGCAGCTCATTTGCATTTAAAGGAACAGACACAAAACGGTGCATTTTGGCTCACCCTCAAAAAGTGACTATTTTAACCCTCTGAGGTCGGCAAACGCGCCCCCGCGTTTTGCTGGATTTTCTTCACATTGTAGCACAATAAACTTAAATTACTCCGTCATTTATGGTCATACAGAAAAAAGAAATATAAAAAAAGAATCTGTGATATTTCTATGTATTTTGTATGTGTCCACTTACAATCAAATCAAAACATTGTACTTTTGTAAAATAAAGAAAATAAACAGGGTGTGCGCCTCTCCATCGCGGTAAACTTTTTTTTCTTGAGCACGTCTATAAACTGAAACAAAACTCAGCGAATACTTGTCACACATTTATGAGCCATATACCTTTATACACATGTAAGTGTGTACTTTTAAATGATCGGATTCAAACTGAAAACAAATATTCTCTGTTTAAGTAATTTGTATAAAACCAACAGGATGTGCAGTATCTAAAACGCTTGCTAATTACTTTTAATTCGACCACGCCCACTCACGCAAAAAGTGATTCACATGCAAATCGTCCACATGGAACGCGAACACCCTCGTTACCTCAAACACAAAACACCAAAAAACGTCACAAGTCTCTGCTTTTCGTCGAGTTTGGAAGACACGTCTGAGCTTACATTGGATTTACCTCAGAAGAAGAAGAACGCGATTTGAAGACAAGAAAGACAAGGTAAGAAATTCTTACTTATTAGTTTATGGTATTGTTGCATAAACTTCACATTGCAGTTGAACTGTTGCTAGATATATGGTGAATAGCCTATTATACTATTTAGACCCGTGTTTACTGTTAAAGGGATAGTTCACTTTGAAATAAATTTTTGGTATGTTTTAGCTTACCTCAAGGGCATCCAAGATGTAGGTGTCTTTTTTTTCCGCAGTAGTTTCAATTTTGATATTTTTAGGTCAAACCGTTCTTGTCTGTCAGTCATATAATGCAGGTCGATGGTCATTATCTCAAAGAGCATGCACAGAGTCCAAATTAAAACAATTCCCCGTCGTCCAAATTAAACAATTCCCCATCGTAAGTACACATTGATGGCCTAAGACACGAAACGAGCGGTTTGTGTGAGAAAACGAACAGTATTTATATTGTTTTTACCGCTTATACAAAGCCATGTCCAAGTGATCTAATCTGACGTGTGCGCAGACTGGTGCATAGATATATACACTAGATGTCGCCTTGTCTACGGCAGTTCATTAGAACGAATGTCTTTAAGGCGACATCTAGTGTATATATCTATACACCAGTCTGCGTACATGTCACACACCAGGATGCGCGCGCGCCCTCAGATCACTTGGACGTGGCTGTGTATAAGCGGTAAAAACAATATAAATACTGTTCGTTTTCTCACACAAACCGCTCGTTTCGTGTCTTAGGCCATCAATGTGTACTTACGATGGGGAATTGTTTAATTTGGACGACGGGGAATTGTTTTAATTTGGACTCTGTGCATGCTCTTTGAGATAATGACCATAGACCTGCATTATATGACTGACAGACAAGAACGGTTTGACCTAAAAATATCAAAATTGAAACTACTGCGGAAAAAAAGACACCTACATCTTGGATGCCCTTGAGGTAAGCTAAAACATACCAAAAATTAATTTCAAAGTGAACTATCCCTTTAAATACTGTTTGTGGATATCTGCTCAAACATAGATATGTATAACCATAATGTTTAATATTTTGGAGCGCGATCGCGTTTGAATGTATCATATTTTGGAGCGCGATCCCGTTTGAATGTATCATATTTTGGAGTGCGATCGCGTTTGAATGTATCATATTTTGGAGCGCGATCGCGTTTGAATGTATCATATTTTGGAGTGCGCTGTGGGTTTGAATGTATCATATTTTGGAGCGCGATCGCGTTTGAATGTATCATATTTTGGAGCGCGATCGCGTTTGAAAGGAAAAATGCACCAAACATTAGGCTTTATGTTTTTACTATTATCTCATTTCATATCATCATAACGAATGGAAACATTTGAAGTAACATAAGATAATCAATATATTTTTCTCTAGCATTGTTACTGAAATCTTTTGGAAGATTTATAGGCTGCTATAGGTTATTGTTATTATTATTTTATGCAGTACTGCACATAGCTTATGCCTACAAGGCACAACAAACATGGTGTTCATTATATTATATATTGTTGGAAACATTTGTGTGTGTTTGTGTGTATTCTATGAATTTTAAAAAGCAATTTTAACCAGAAAAATCTAAAATGTATTCCCAAAATCGTGCAGGCCTAGTTTCTCTTGATACCAGTATGTTGACTTTTTTTCTTTTCTTTCAGGGACCAGATGCAACTGAGACCTGCTGACAACATTCACATGAGTCTCTGTACATGAACATGGTAAAGTGAAAATCAAACACCTTGGAAATGAAAGGTATGTACAATGTTTTTAGGAATGGCACAAAGGTCTCTGTCTTTGGATCATTGTTTTCAATGTGCTCTTTTGTCATTTGTTGTGTATCTTTGGATTATGTTGTGTTGTAAATAAATCCAAACAATCTAAAAGCCATTATTTTTTAAATCTCCTCATTCTTTGTGCAAGGTTGCTCTGAATGACAGGGCCTGATCGCTCCTAATAGGGCCGTTAGGGGAGTGTCTTTGTCTTTCTCAGGTGTTAAAGCCTTACATATTAATGAAATGATCTCGCCTCTTCGCATAAGGCTTTTTCACACAAAACACGTCTTAGAAATTTTAAATCAATATATTGTCTTATCTGAATGAGCGGTCAGGGTGATTTTCACATAGTTTTGGAGCAAATATTCTAGGCTACGTGATACAATTTTCAAAAGTCTTGTGAAGAAATAATCAGTATGGGTTTCATGGCCTTATTTCAGTGACAATTTTTTTTTGTATTTTCACAAACCACGCATAAATGTCATTATCTCAAAACTACAAACTTTTACACACATGCTGCTGATATATTATTGTAGCAGAGTTTGTGCTAAATACAGTGTAATAAGACTTTAGCCATGACAATGTCACAAGTAACAGAAATAAGCACAAATGTCAGAGCATGTCAGAACACCTCCAGGGCCAGAAAACAGCTCAGACCCCAGAGGGTTAACATGCTTTATAATGTGGGGTATTTTTAGCTTCACATTCACATACACACAAACTTCACATACACACTCTGGGGACATCAAAGACTTATTTTACATCTTGTGAAAAGGGCATTATACCACCCCTTTAAAATTATTTCCTTGGTTTTATCACAGTGATTAAGGAGAAGTTTAAGTTGTTCATAAAAATAATTTTTTTGCAGTGGGCTTTCTATATACAGTAGGGGTGGAATGGTACATGTATTCGTATTGAACCGAGACGGTACGGGCGGTGCATGAATACACACGGAGAATACACGGTATAAAAATAAATAAAACTCGCATGCAAATTAATTAATGTAATGCGGAACTACTGTTAGATACGCGGGTTCTTTAGGGACACCTAATCTGTAGCTCCGCCTTAGCTCTGAAGCTCCGTGGCTATAACTTATGGGCTATAATCATAGACATAATATCTATGGCTATAATCATAGACAGGCTATAATGGACAGGCTGCGATGTCAAGTTTGCAATGCTGGAATATGTTGTGTGTGTGCCTGCGTGCGTGCGTGCGCGTGTGTGTGTGTTCAGAGAGGCGCGGGCGCGATCGAACAGTGGAAACATAAAAACATACTCATTTTGTTCATTGGACATCATTCAAACTGCAAAGTGTTTACTTATATTTGTGTACACTCGTAATAAAACACAACATTGTGCTTTTGTCAAACTGTAAACTCTTGTCAAACTGTAACCTACAACTGTCACCCAGCACAGTAAGTTACACATTCTACATTGATTAAAAGAAAATCAAATTTGTTTTTAATGGTAGTATTATTTTATACAGAAATAAATAATTTAAAATTCAGATGAGAATAAAGTTAGTGTTATTAAAATTTTAAGGAAAACAAATATATTGATCTGAAATATAGCAAATTAATTTTAAATTCATTCAGGTACAATTACCAAACTATCTCAAGGTCTTTTTGTCTTTTTATGAATTGAATTAATAAACTAATTTAATAAAACTATTGGCAATGCACTACAAATAAACTGGTTCTATGCCTTTACTTTATTAATAAAACTTATTTAAAAAATACAAGGCTTAAAACATTTATTTTCCTTTGGTGGAACAGCCTACAGACATGCACAATGAAAAAAAATTGCCTTCTACATTTTTGTTTTGCTTTTCCCTCCATTGTACCGAACTCGTACCGAACCGTGATGTCTGAACCGAGGTATGAACCGAACCGTGACTTCTGTGTACCGTTCCACCCCTAATATACAGTATACACACTATAACAAAAGACATTGTTGCAGAAAGTGATATGTCAACACCCACACATTCCAAAGCAATTTCACTTGGCCATTCAATCATTGTGCACTTTAGAGCATTTCTAACATACATTATTACCCACCCCATTATTTCTGTCCTTTCTAAATACATTATACCCAGGCATATTGTAAGTGTACTGTTGTTTTTGTTTTGTTTTCCTTTTCCCTTCCTCACATTTACATTCTATTAGTATTATTATATTGATAATCTCTTCCTATTTTTTTCAGTATGTGAAATATTTGTCCAATGAAAATATTCTGGATTTGAATGTTTTATGATGGGACCTTGAACCTTTTATGGACTTGAAAGGACCATTGCCAAATATTCTCCTGGTGATTTCCCACACTTCACAGAACTGAAAACTTTCACTTGCACTGATATAGCAAAATATTTTCTTGCTGTGTAAATGCATTTATATAGTACTTCATATTCTTCAATCTCTTAATCTTCGGCTGAAATATAAACTGATATTTATACGACGTGACAGAAATTCATCTGTGTAAAATGTCTGCTTTTCCAGCATGTCTCAAGCTCAGCTGAGGCGATAGAGAGATGGTTTATGAAGCAGTTTAGACCATTCCTGACTCAAAATATTTAGAATAATAATTTTGTATGATTTAGATATGATGTAATTAATATTATTAATCGATCACATGTACAAATTTAGTTTATCAATTATTTTTACGCACAGTTTAAAGAAATAAATATATAAAGGTAATATAAATACACTTTAGAATCAATAGATTAAGCTATAAAATGACTACATGTGAGCTTAAAGTTCAATTCTCTCTATACCTTTATCAACTGTATAAACTAACTTCACAACTTTTACTTGCACTTACAAGACTTTTTCTTTAGTTGTCCTCTTTCATTTACAGCCATTTTGTTTTTGCTGTGTAAATTTGTTTAAATTCCTTATATTTGTTTAAATCTCGGAATATTCTGTAGAAGAGAAGTGAATCGCAGTTTCACGCTTCCTCAGCATGTGATTGGCTGTTCGCTACTGATGTCACACCTAAACTCCTAAACTCAGGATCAAAGCCTGAGTTGACAGAGAAAGTTGATGATCATGGTACCAACAAAGCCTGGTTAGATTGGTTTGGTTTTGTCAACTCAAAACGAATCCTGTAACCTGGAGTTTGTTCAACTACCTTCATGGTACCCAGGACTTTTGTTGCACTTGAACCACGAATACACACACAAAAAAAACCTCAATTTGACCCCCATAGGAATGAATGGAATACGAGGAATGCTTCAACACACATAGAAAAACCTAAAAATGCTCAAAATTCAAACTAAAAATGCTTAAACTTTACTAAAACATTATTTTATAATGTCTACATGTGTATCTGAATGCACACTGAAGAGAAACGGACTTTAGGACCCAGAGGATATAGCTCATTTGCTCTATATAGAGCTACAGTATAAGGACATCTAGAGTCATGAAATATCATGTTATATTATTTATTTTCCACAAGAGGTCGGCAAAGACACCCAATGTAAGATATTTTGAGCTGAATTAAAAGGGTTATGCATGAAAATTGTGAGTTATTTTGAATTTAAGTTGAAAGAATGTGTGGAATGTGCTTAAATTACTATTTATTTATTGGTCAAATCTAGTAATTTAAAGGTAAATAAAAAATAAAAATAACAAACAAAAAAAATCTCCCCAAAAAATTTGCATTAAAAATAGAAAAATATTATCAAAATGAAATAAAATAAGCTTTGTGGACAAAAAAAAAAGAGTCACATTTTAGGGCTTTGGGTCATTTTGACCCGTGAGGGAAAGATTTGTTACACAGTGCGAGGGAAGGATGAGGGTTTATGTGCAAACACACAAACCATGTATGATCTGTATAGCGATACGCTATATCGTTTTTTTGTCTTCTCTATGAGGTCCTGTTTGTCATCCAGCTTGACTGTCGTTATTTGTATAAATAAAAGCTCTAAACAAATGTAACATTTATTTTCCCCCACAATTTTTGCTGATGCAGTGTATACAAATTGGAATGTATACAACTGAAAATTATGTTCTGGAATGTTTTTCATGTGCTTAATAGCTCTGGATTATATGGACTCATTATTTGGTTATTGTTTAGTATTTTGTACAGTATATTTCCTTCACACACAGATCATCATATATAAATCGCTTTGACGCTGTGAATAAATAATTTGCATATATGCAAATGAAAAGACTTTCTCCATAGGGTGCCTCATCCGCTCATGCCTTCGCCTGATACTTTAATGCGTCACATTCAAACAGGTGTGACTCAGTTGTCCAAACATTTTTGTGGCCACTGTATGTGTACGTAGTTTTAGCAAATCGATCCCCATAAATATCTTAGCATAAAGGGAGTCATGGGTTAATATTAAATAAAGCCAAACGCTTACCTTAGTATAAGATATATTCAGCGGCAAAACAGTTACCTTGAAAATGATGGTCTAAGAGATGGACCCTGCACAACAAAAGAAACCGTTTTAGTTTTCACACACACACACAACTAAATGTCTTTTAAAACTTTGATAGGATTCAAACTTTTATGCATTTTATGGTACAGGTACAGCATTTATATGAGAAATGGGGTATAGTATTCACGTATTAATGCTATGGTTCTGTGAGACCGCTCAAACACTGATGAATTATCGTGCACTCATGCT
Source organism: Leuciscus idus (assembly GCA_021554675.1). Lineage (NCBI taxonomy): Eukaryota > Metazoa > Chordata > Actinopteri > Cypriniformes > Leuciscidae > Leuciscus > Leuciscus idus. Next base: position 2,327,473 of record CM038621.1, on the reverse strand, counting down.
CAGTGTTTTATAACTCTTAACTTAATATACATGTATAGCAGTGGGCAAAAGCAAAAAATCACATAAAAAAAAAAAAAAATAGGTCTCTACAACTTAATATTACACTGTAAAAAAATACAAACAGTATCTTAAAGGTTGACTGCATGCTTTCCAATGTTAATTCAGCTCAGCCAGAGACTGTACAAAACAGATACGGTCCATACATTCATAGTCATGCTATTAAGCCCACCTAAATCCAAGTTTTCCATGTGTTCTTATAGATATTCGAAGAGTATTAAATCAAATATGAATCTCTCATCTAAACACCATGTTGTGTATTGCGTCAAAATCTAAAGTGGGCTTGTAAGGTACATGTGTGAAACCCAACTGTGCCGAATAAGCCCACTATGATTTTTTCAATGTAAAAGCTTCAGATTTTATTAAACACCTTTGATTCATTTTGACCTGCTGATCAAACAGGCCAGATATGATTTACAGTTTTACAATAGTCTCTGTTCCTCTGCTCATCATCTGCCACGACCTCCTCCTTCACTCTCTGGCACAGTTTCTTCTTATCAACTACATATTTATCTGTCAATGCATCAGGTTGGTACACAAAAAAGGCAAAGGAAAAACTTTTTTTTTTCTGTTTTTAGTACATCATTAAACCTTAAACTGGCCCTAAACAGGTAACTTAAACAACGGCCTTTACTTTCACCAGACGTGAAAATTGACATGACAGAGAATACAGAGAGTTATAAGAATATCATAGCGCTTTATTCAATACAGATCGTTTCACTTACAGTGATAACAGGAAAATAATGTATCTCGGCTGTTGTAAAGATCATTCATTATTAAAATACTGAATCTATGCACATTTTATTACTGAAGCTTGAATTTGTTATCATACTTTATTGTATAGAATATTTTTTTCTGTGGTCAGCTGATTACTTTTTTCCATATTGTTTGTAATTGCAATGAAGTCACTGTATGTTCTGTATTTATTGCCAACTTTGCTTGTCTGGCTGGAGTGATATTGATCACATGGTTTGATTCAATGACACGTTTGAGGTTTTAAGGATCCAACCATTCATGTTTCATTTTGTCTTAATAATAATTAGTCAACCTAATGTTGTACTAGAGGCACTTTAGACTGTCCCTGTCAACTTAACCTACCAAATACACCGGCTGGCTTTTTGTCAATATGAGCCTACCAGCCATTTATTACCAAGATGTCTTTCTAATTTATTACAAACCAAAAATTACATTTATTTTTGTATGCTCTCTACATTGTGTGGCAAAAAGGTGTAGTATACAGGCCTACATGTTAAAGTATAAAGAAAGCATTGTTAATAAGCTAGCTTGTTAGTCCACAGTTCAGATCATAAAGTTTGAATGACATATGATGAAATACATATATTTGACTTTAAATGCCTATACTCTGTCTTTTTTTGCAACAAACAAGAACATAAAGGAAATAATATTCACATAATACAGTCAAGTGGGAAACACTTTACTATATGGTTACACATTAATATATTTCTATATGTTCAGATTAGTTCATGCAATATGAACTATTGTGTTTGTATTTATTAACGTTAAACATGATATGTTTCTGGGGACGTGAATCTGATGATCTGCTGGGCCAGAGATATTAAACATATAGCTAAGCCATATTCAAAAATTAATGATTGAGTTATTACTAGCACTTTTATATGTTTGTCAATGACCAGAAATAAAAAAAAAATGTTTTATCACACTCTCGTTTTATGCACAATTTACTACTAAAACAATGACATTGTAATCGAAGTAGAAAAAAAGATATATATTTGTAGCAATTGTTGAGCTTTTTTATTTTTCTCCCATAGAAACCTTTCACAATAAAATGTTTTCGTCTCGTCTCAGACGCGTCGCTCTGCCTTTATCATGAACGTTAAAACATTTATCTATCTGATAACTAAAAGAGTTCAACCGCATTACAGAAATGTAATTATCAATTATGATTGGATTACTGTTATAATACCCAATGTATTACAGAGGCCGTCTCAGATTATACATTGGCTGCAAATAAATGAATAAATTGAATTAATCTTGCATGCTTCCAGTTTATTTAATTTATTTGAGAAACAGATGCTGAGGGAAAACACTTGGGCTGTGTCCAAAATCACATCCTCACTTGAGTAGGTACTTATATTGAATAAGTTATTACTTCAACGCCTCTAAAAAAGTACAGTAAGTTCTATATAGTATGAGTGTAATCCGGATGTACTACATTCATCATGTGACCGTTCACAAACCCTCTCCCGTGGCCTCATGGGACAGTGTCCATCACACACACACCTCAGAATCTCACTGGAAGTATATAGATCATACGAGGACTTTTCTCCTACTCTTTTATGAGTTCTGTGAATGCCATACTGTTTTTCGGCTACTATACAGTGTGGAAGTGTGTGATTTCAGGTGCAGTCGGGTCGTTTTCAGGGGTCAGAACTCAGTGGACCTTATATAACACTCTCAAACTATCTTAGACCCTTTCAAAGCACAGCGAACCGACTCGGTCTTGTGAGGTGGTCTGGGTACGGTGTGCTTTCAGCTGATGGTACGGCTCACTAGAAACCGGCATCGTGAACACAAACTGCTCCAGGCTCAATCCATGCAAAATCCAATTTAGTTCATCAGATGCCTCCGTACAAATCAGCTATCGGACCAGGTCAGCGAAACTACAGAAATTGTAATCATAAAAGGGGGATCACCCTTTATTCGATCACAGAGCCTCTGACTCTGAAGACACTGTTGAAAATTGCCACTTGTTTTTTTGTGCAAAGTTGAACTGCAGTATTTCTTTCTTCCATGTCACTGCACTGTTTGGGAAAAAGGGAAAGCTGATGTCATGTGTAATTGTGCAGTGATCGCCATGGTAACAGCATGAGCCAGAAAGCGGTGGGGTGGGGGGTTGCCCATCCGCAGCAAATCAACAGCACGTCCCAACCTTAACACACACACACACACACACACACACACACACACACACACACACACACACTCTCTCCATGTCTTTCTGTGACATCCATGATGCTTCACTGTGAAACTTGTCATATTTTGTACAGCTCTTCAGCGCTTCAGTCCAATGAGATGTGTGTGTGTGTGTGTGTGTGTGTGTGTGTGTGTGTGTGTGTGTGTGTGTGTGTGTGTGTGTGTGTGTAATGTTGCAGAAATAGAAACAAAGTGACCAACAAATGTACTGACGCTTGTCACGACCAGTTATAACAAACTCAAGCCAATAAAAACTGTTTGTAAATCAATATTAGCATTCCTTCCATGTGAGTTATACAACATCACACTTCGCCGATTGCTTGGTTAATATTTTAACAATGGGGCAACTGGGCATACACACACAAAACCTCAGTAACCAAACTGAAGGATAATGGATGTCATGAGTATAGAAACAGAGAACACTGATTGGCTGTTCAGTGATTGATTGTGTTTCGACACACCTCGTGTTCACAGCATCTGAACACTCGTCTCTCACGCATTTCCCTGCTTTGGAGACGATGTGTGTGTGTGTGCAGTGAAAGACATGCTTTCCCCTGGAGATCTGCTCCCACTCTTTTGTGCTCGCTCGCGACTCCTCTTACATAAGCAGATCCAGCGTGCACCAGTTCTGCTGATGAGCCTGTGCTTCTGAACACAACCAGGACTGGCATCTCAAACACAGGCTGAGCAAATCACAGATGCATTTTAGTACATGAAGAAATGCATGTGCAATCTGGTGAGGTGTTAAAGTCCCACTGTAGTCAATTTTGGACTTGGTGCTGGAAAACCAAAGCACAGAACAATAGAGACACCAATATAATAATATTCATGATCCTGAAGCTGAAAATACAGAATTATTTTAGATGAATATACTTGCACTCTGTCAGTGACTAGATGTATTTAAAATAATGTGGGCCGCTTTTTACTGGTAACATCAGACATTTGGCATTATCAGGACCAACAAATATTCCCCCATTGCATTATTATACATTATATTCAACATTACATGTAGCGGTTTAATGTAGTGATACTTAAACTCTAAAAATTAAACTTTTTCCTCACAGTAATTTTTATTTTGGGTGAATTATACACAATTTAATTTAATTACTAAAGCTTGAATTTGTTATCATACTTTATTGTATAGAATATTTTTTCTGTGGTCAAAATAATCACTATCCACGATACATATTGTTGCATTTTTGTATTGGGATACAGTATATTGAGACACCCCTACTTAAAACTCATCTTTGATCACCAAAATGACATTTAAAAGTTTTTAACTGTGAACAAAATGTCTTCATGCCTTAAAAAAAGGTTGAATGTATCTCTGAGCCGGCATCGCCTCATTTAGTATTCGCGGTTTTATGAATATGCAAATGAGCCCCGCCCCCACTCACTCACAGCAGCTCAGAGATCCACTCGCTCAACTTTACTGTAGTAAATGCTGCACAATGGGGCAAGTGGAAATGCTGGATTAATTCTGCCATATACGTGACCCCTGATGGCAAAAGGAGTCAGAATGCGCACCGGATAATTTCGATCTACAGGCAAAACAAGTGAAAAAATTACGATTTTGAGGTTTTCACAAGACCGGCTAGTTATCCCAATGCTCCAAAGAGCAATCAAACATCTAAAATGATCTATATTTGTACGTTTTCTGAGAGGATCACCTTTCCCTTGTCCATGAAAAATGATCTAATTCGCGCTGACTGACAGAGCCGAAGCGTGCGCACAAAGACTCTCAGACACGGGTGATCCCGATTTACACACATGGGCCTACACAGAAATAGAGTATTTCAAAATATCTGTCTTGCCGATTATTCACGCAAACATTATCTGCTATTTCATATGTGAACGTTTAACTGTTGGGGGAAAACATCTGACGGTACAGTAGGTCTGAATATAGGCTGTCTAATGTTAAAACAAATTTTATAAATATTTTTCCTATAAATATTTGTTTTTGATTTGGTGTGTGCCAGATTTGGTGTTGTTACCAGGGATTTAAAAGGATGGTTGCTAGGTGATTTTGTTTCAAAACCTTCAGAAAACTTTAACATGATTTTGGTTAAAGTTGACATTGCTGACTCTCTCAGGTGTAGCTCAAACAACAACTTATATTCGACATCATGATGTTTTTTTAATAGAGAATGTAAAAATAACAATAATTTGCTCATTGCGACTCACTTTGCTAGTATGGGTCACATATGTTTGAACCAGAAACTGATTCAGAAGAAGAGGAATGCGTTTTTGTATCACTCTCTACAGCGTCGGACACATAACGATAATTAATATGATTAGCCTTTTGCTTGACTATGTTATGAAACAGCTAATAATGTGCTAGTAATTTCCTATTACTTAATTATGAAAAAACAGAGATTCTAATGATTGGACCAAAAACTTCCTCACGTACTAACCTAGAACACTGTCTAACACTTGATGGCTGCTCTGTCAAGTCTTCGTCATCGGTTAGGAACCTGGGTGTGCTCTTTGATACCAATCTTTCATTTGAAAGTCACGTGTCTAGTATCTGTAAAACCGCATTTTTCCATCTTAAAAATATATCAAAATTACGCCATATGCTCTCATTGACAAATGCGGAACAGCTAGTTCATGCATTCATGACATCAAGGCTAGATTATTGTAATGCTCTACTGGGTGGTTGCCCTGCATGCTTAATAAACAAACTACAGCTGGTTCAAAACGCAGCGGCTAGAGTTCTTACCAGAACCAGGAAGTATGACCATATTAGCCCGGTTCTGTCAACACTGCATTGGCTCCCTATTAAACATCGTATACATTATACAAATATTGCTGATTACTCATAAAGCACTAATTACAGTCCTTCACGTCTATTGCAATCTCAAAATTCCGGCCAGTTGATAATACCTAGAATATCAAAATCGACTGCTGGCGGTAGATCCTTCTCCTATTTAGTACCTAAACTCTGGAACAGTCTTCCTAACATTGTCCGGGAAGCAGACACACTCTGTCAGTTTAAGCCTAGACTAAAAACACATCTCTTTAACATGGCATACACATATAAAATGATACATTCCTATTATTCAAATCAGTTAAATGATTATTAGGCTGCATAAATTAGGTCAGCCGGAACTGGGAACACTTCCCATAAATCCTAATGTACTCGTTACATCATAAGAAGAATGCAGTGGCGGGCCGTGCATTTCACACCCAAGCCTTCAGTGGTGTCCTACCCAAATTAATCCACCTCTTAATACCATCATTATGATGCCACGGCTATAGAAACCATCAATATTATACAGAAACGCAGTATAACAGGCTGTTGCATCACAGACAAGTATCTCATGCAGCGAGAATGAATGCCATTACTAAAGCAAGAAACCCTAGGGGCCGTTCACATATCGTGTCTAAAACTCTCCTACTTAGGCAAATTGTGTTTTTGTGCAAATTCTACAGGAAAGAAAACGCAAAAGCTTAAATGGTTCTTAAAAAAGTTTACCAACTGTTTTGAACAATCAAAAGTATAGTACATACATTTCTTTCAGGTGATATATACAAAGTATTTTTCATAAAAAAATTATTTAAACCGACATTTTTTATTTTTTAAATCATGATTTTAATAGTATGAAAATGTTGAAAATAGAATAAAAAAATAAATAAAAAAATTCGATCATGAATTTACAATAAAAAAAGAAATCATATTCAGAACAGAAAAAAACGGGGCCAGGGTTGACTGTACTATAAACAAATGTAGGCTAAATAAAATGGATTACAACCTACTCACCAAAACTACTGACTATCTGTACACTAAATCCATTCTGCTTTCTTTTCTCAGGAAGACTTCAGTTACACTGTTGTACAGGTTATTTGTGTGTTTCAGCTCCAGCAATAATTCCCTTTCTATCGCCATGGAGGCTAATGGCTCGACAGAAGCAGTGGACACAGGGCCAGTCAGCGTCAAACATGACGATGTGTGCAGCTGCCCCATGCTCTCAAGGAAATGAAGGAGATCAGCTGGACTTTTGCCTTCAAAGTCAGTCATGGCATACATTACAGTCAGTTCTGTTTTTAGCCGGGACAGATCGAACAATGTTGCGTGATTCTGTGTCAAGCTGGTGAAGGCTGTATTGCGGGGATTTTTTTCGGTATGTCTGAAACTGCTGGGGGTCGAGGAGGGAGAGAAACATAAATGCGCGCAGTGGCTTCATAGATCTGACCAAATTGGCCCCTCTCTCGCTCAATGGTGTCACAAAACTCATTCACCCTTGCCAGACAGAATTGTACATCCAATGTTTTGCTCTGTAGTATTGCAGAAAGCACATCTGAATACTCAAATCCCATGAAATGTGTAAAGCAAAAAGCAAAACTCAAAATCATCCAGACGTGCATTAAATGCATCAGCACAGAGTCCTCGTCATACTCCTCATGACGTTCATGTGGTGAAACAGCTCCTTTAGGGCAACTCTCTTCTCAAAAAATCTACTGGCCAATCTTGATGTGTATTGCCACCGTGTTCGTGCCACACGAGGAAGACGCTGCTGGCAAATTTCGTCCAGTAGTTGTGTGCGCTTAGGGGATCTGGAGGAAAATGCAGCTAGGCCATTTAGGAGGGCAAAAAAGATCTTGCATTCCTTAAGCTTTGAGTCAGTACTAAATCCAGTCGATGTGCATAGCACTGTATGAATAAGGCCATAGGTGCCCTCTCCTACACTTTAGCCTGCACCCCATTTAGTCCATATGACATGACCGGTGCGGCGGTGCGCCATCAAAACACTGTGCCACGACTTTATCTAGACATTCACATTCCTCCAAGAAACTGACAATAAGAGCAGCAATGTCATCGGCTCGCTTGCCACTAGTGACATCTTCAAATCTGACAAACCGCTCTATGACACTCGCGTCCGTCACATAACGCAGGACCAGTGTGAGCTGCGCCGCGTTACTCACATCAGACGTCTCGTCCACCATTACAGCGACAAAGGGTGCTTTTTTAATCTCTTCTCCCATCACTTCAGCAATGGCATTAATCAGGTAGTTTTGTATTTTGCCTGACGTCCCTCAAAACACTTTGTTCGTGGACAGGTGGTAATGTAATTCTGTGTTGTTTTCAGTGAGAAAAGAAAGAAGCTCCATATAGTTGCCTCTATTTGTGGATCCAGTGCTTTCATCTTGTCCCCGAAACGAAAGTTCTTGTTTACCCAAAAATATGACACAACCTATCAGTCTTTTCAATATTTCCCTGTTTTTCTTCACCTCTTCGTTGTGGAGCTCCGTTTCCCTGCGCACCTGTTCTCTGAGCTGTAGATCCACTTGGGTTTCCCCAAAAGTTTTCAAAAGCACCTTTGCTTGTAAGTGTCCGGCCGTGATTTGGTGTCTCGCTGCTGCTTTGGTTAGACAACTCAAGTTTGCAAACCCAGTGTGGCTCCAAACACCAAGTCGATCGACTGCAAATAACAGGCATTCCCAGCAATACACTTGGCAGAGTTCCTCGGAGGCTGAGAGCCAAGGGTACCGCTCATAGTTACTGCATTGGAAGTGGCGGGTAAACCCTTTCCCCGGCTGGGACAGGCTTGCTAGCTTTGGGGTTGGCCGAACTTTCCTTACGATGTCCCGCTTTTCTTGAAAAGTCCGTCTTGAAAATGGCTTTGCAAGTAAATCTTTCTTCTCCTCTGTCAGTCATTGTGGTTTGTAAAATAGAAAGCGTTATTTAATCGCTACATTAATATATTTGTATATTGTACAGATGGCGTTTGCGGTTTGCTCTGACTAGTAGTTATAGTACACGTTCTGAACATCCAATCAAAGGACGTGAAAAGGCCGACGTTATTCTAAGCCTGCTAGATAGCCCCAGTGTCGCCATCTCGAAATCTGATTGGTTGATTAAATCTGATTGAGTATCTGATTGGTTAAAGCGCACCGTTACATTGCCATTCATTTTTAAGTTACAGGCGCCTGCACCATTGAAGGCCCCAAGGCAGATTTCTTTGATCATGGCAACACATGATGGCTGAAATATGATTGGATAAAAGCTCTAACATAAGCTTAGACTACTGGAAGCAGCGCAACCAAGAAAAAAAGCTATGAAATGAAGAGAATAGACTATTGGGAATAATTCAATACACATTCACGGGGAAAATATATTACAATGCAAGCCAGTGATTCTGATAGTGTCTAGGCCACCAGAGACAGCCCACCACTGGAAGAATGGCATCTATACTTCTGACCTATAATGCTGCCTGAATCATAATCATACACTGTTCGCCACGTGGCTACGCGGACGCGATACATTTTTATAGGTATTATACATTTTTAAGGCCAGACAAGTAGTTTGTTGAGGGTTGATTTGTAAAAAAAGGACTACAAGCCTGCACACATATATATTCAAACGCGCATACCTACGGATTGGACACATGATGCGCATGTGTTTGCGCAGAGATAACGGATAATCGTTTGCACCTTAAAACCTATTTCCGGGAGTGTGTTCTCGAGACACCAGGCGCTGTTTTGTGCGGGTGGGCGGCCGGAGCGCGTTCAGGGTTTTCTGTTAGAACGGTGTCGTGTTAGCAACTAATATCTAATGATCTTTGCAACGGAAGTGAATCAATCAATCAAAACTAACTTTAGCTGGACAATAACTTTATCCTAGAGCTGCTGTAAAGCCAAAACAATCTCTGTTACTGTAATTTCCTATTATCTCTGTAAAGCTGCTTTGAAACAATGCATATTGTTAAAAGGTTTTTTTCTCCATCCTGCCAGCTGATGGAGTTTTGGATCTTTGCCACTGTCACCTTTTTCCACCTTTGTAGCCATTGGCTTGGCTTGCTTAGTTGGGGACATTAAATTTAACATTTAACTTAATATTCAACAATAATATTGATCTGCCTGCCTTATTTTATTATCAGAACAACTCAGAACGTCAGTGGAGAAAGGAAAGGCATATAGTTCATCAAAATACACCATACACTCGCTATATTGCTAATGTACCCGATTTTTCATATAAAATACAGTTTTTTTTTTTTGTACAGCAGTTTTAAGGAGAAAATGGTAAATGGTAAATGGACTGCATTTATATAGCGCTTTCACAGACCTATGGCCACCAAAGCGCTTTACATAGCCTCACATTCACCCATTCATACACCGACGGCGGTGTCAGCCATACAAGGCGCCATCCAGCTCGTCGGGAGCAGCTGGGTCAGGTGGAACCGGTGATTGAACCACCAACCTTCCGGTTTGTAGACAACCTACATGAACCACTGAGCCACTGCCGCCCCTGTAAATACTCATTATTGGTGTTGGCTTATGAATTCGCACATGGTTTGTCTTAAAGCATATTAAAAACACCACATAGACACATAACATTAACAGCTGGATTTCTAACACAGGGTGACTAAGATATTCACTTACAATTAAATTGAATGTTCACATTACTTTCAGGCACAGTATTTCTCCATTATTAGCAAGAAAATGTCTTAGAACAAGAATGGCTCACTTACCAAATCACTTTTCAAGTTAAAAGCCTACAATTACAGCTATTATTTACTTCTTTATTAAAACAGTTTATCAAAACATTAAGCAGTCCAGTGGCTAAAAAGGGCTTTTTACATGTCTGGTGACGCACAAACTTTAATTCACTGACGAGTCCTGCACGCTCATCGCGACCCAACCCCGATTCTGGATCAAATATTGTATGGGTGGGCATTCACAGCTTGGTTTCATCCAGACCATTGGCAGGTTTACGTGTGGGAATCATCCTGTGACCTGATTGGGTCTCTATTGCTCATTTGCATATCTCGTCAATGATGTCATGTCACTGTGTGGTTCACATAACCTACAGTAAGTGTGTTCCTTTCCCTTATTCTAGTTTGAGTTAAGGCTTGTTCACACCAGCAGCCACAAAGCAACATGATCCCACTGATTGATTTCCAGCAAAAGTGGCTGCTGACGTGACACAGTTGATAAAAGCAACTTTGAGCGACTATTAATGGGCTGAAGTCAGTGCACATAATACTCAGAGAAGTGAACCCTATGAGTCAGTATAGTTCAAACAAAGCTTTTCACATTAAATCAAGGCTACTCAACACAAACAAACTGGGAATGGTTCAGGGAACCACGGGAAACAGCTGAGCACTGTTAACTTCATAGTCTAAGTTTCCTCACACGCCCGTCTGAGCGGTCCCGTGAAGACTTGTGGATCGCTGCCATGTTTCCACTGATCTAAATATACATATATGACTGGTTTGCTCACTGCGATGTGAAGAGCCAGCAGGTGGAGAAGCACTGGGAGAGTCCCAGCACCATAATGATGTTCCCCGACCCACAGACAGCATTACTGACTGACAAAACCTGGACCCAAGACTCAAACAGAACTCGTTTTTTTAGGATATTTCTGTAAATGAATTGCTACTTCAGGCGTTGTGTGTAATGTTTATGGTCTTTTCAAGCGATATATAGAGATCATTAAAGGGATGGCTCACCCAAAATTTAAAATTCTCAAGATGTACGAATGCTCTTAAACATGAACATACAACTAGCAGAAACTGATTCAAGTATACAATAAATATTACAATACAAGCCTTTTGTTGCTAAATTGCATTATATTGTATTAAAAAATTATCATGTATCATCTTGCTCAGTGTTATAGGCATATTTTGCTGAATTAAAATAAGCATTTAACCAACATAAAAGTTGTTTTATCTTAACTGCTTCAAAATAGTTTATGCCGTTAATAAAATGATAGTTAAATCATTTAGTTACTGTACAATACCGTACAACACAACATAATCACACCAGCACAGTGATTCTGTACGCCATACAAAGCTTATATCTGCATTCATTCACTCCAGAACGAGCATTATGAGATTTGTAATACATGTTATGGTCTCGTCCGTCTGCCAATCTGATGGTCGAATATGAACGTAACTTTTTAATAAGCAGGGGTAATTCATGAAAAAAAAGAAACGTTTTTTTTAAATATTTTATTCATATGTTATGCTGTGTGTAGTGACACCAGGACTCAGATGTTTTAAAATTAAAATGACATGAACTTACATGTATAGGCAAAAACTATTTCATTACATTTTTAGGTTTCAGGATTTTCCAAACTTTGCATAAAGATGATGTTATGAAAGATATAATGGAATGAATTGATACACCATTTTACTTTCTGCAATATGTGGGTAAAATGGCCATACATGTGTTTTCCCATTCAATACAACGTATCCATACACTGCATCTAATTACATATTAATGTAGTCATGGGGCAACATGTAATAAAAAAAAAAGTGCAATAATGGGAGTAATAATTGGCAACATTTTAATAATATCATCTAATATTTCATAGGAATATTGATGTATAATTATAATTTCCCTGTTCACTCTTTGTGTCTGATGAACATGCTGTAAGTCCTGGTGTTTCTACAGGGGACGAGTATGAAATCAATACCCTGTTCTGTAACAGAAAGTCATATTTTAAATTTGAAACCCCATAACGTTTTCCTGAGATGTTGATTTATGAAATACAATTGGAAAAGTATTCAGATTTAAATGATAATTACAATATATTATCATATTTCCATAAGACTTTGATCACTAAATGAATGTCAGTCATTTTTAGAGACCAAGGAGAAGTTGTTTTCACGGGGAAACCTCCAAACATTTGGTGTGTCTGAAATCTGTGACATGTGCGGTGTCAGAGAAATTCCCTCAAACATAATGTCCACTACAGAGGACAAACGTCTATTCCTGGCTCCCAGGAGGTCAAACAAACAACCATTTACATGCTTAGGATGTTTGCATAGTACGAACATACAGGGAGACTTCAGATGTCAACACACAGACTCATAATGTAATGTTTTCTCATTCAAATCAGATGATTTCCCATTGATTCAATGGGATGGGGATATTTTGGGGATATTTAATTTAATTTTATCAATCAATAAATTCCTCTTGAAACAAACTTTGTTGTATTATTTTAATTTAATACTGTGAAGCTGCTTTGATACAATCTGTATTGTGAAAAGCGCTATACAAATAAACTTGACTTGACTTGATTCAATATAATGTGTGGGAATACCAGATGGAAAATCAGTGGTTGTCTCGCTTTAACATCATGCATTTTATGCACATTTAATTTTAACACGTTTATTTTTACATTTTTAGATGTCAGCGACATGAAACGTCAGTGAATGTCATTCATAACCACAATATGCAAATATGCACCTGTACATTTCTCCAGTGATAGTTAGTGCTGGGCGGTAACACCAAAAACCTGTAACTGTATTTTTTAAGACTCCGGTGGTTTCAAAGTAAAGTAGTTTTGTCTCTTTGCATGGTTTTAGGCCTTTATATACATCTATAATGGTTTGTAATGTCATATCAGGTTTGCTTGGTTCACAAAAATGAAAAAATATGGAGGCTCTTCTAAAGTTCCTGGATGGATGATCATGAAACATGAAATAATGCCTATAATCAAAGGTGCAGATAAATGAGATGTTTAGTGTATGTGCATTTGTTGTTTTTGTGTAGACATGTTTATTTGTCATGTTTTTTTTACCCAGCAATGTATGGTACAGTGGTGTATGTGTATCTCATGGTCATGCATATGTATTTCCATATTTTTTGTTTAACTTGTTCGTATTTTGTGTACTGTATGTAGAATGAATTAAAAATAATAATAATAAAAAAAGACAATATGAAGCATGCAGAATGTAAACCATTTTTAAAATGCAGTAAAAACAGAAAATAGATATGCTATGCCAACAGCTTTAACATTTCTGTTAACATTGTTATGCTAACATTTTAACATTTAACATTCCTTTTCAAAACAAAACATTTTGTTAGGGCCTTACATGAAATCAATCTGCCAAAACACATATATAGAATCACAACAGGGTAACAGCTGCATCATAACCACATTTAGCATCATGAGTATAGATGCTTTTACTCAAAAACTCACTTTAAAGCACTTTTGAGTATTTGTCATAACGTGCCATTTCAAACTAATGTGGCATACGAGGCAGAAAAATATGAATTGTAGCTTTTTATGAATAAGCTACATGTTTCTTAGCATTCTCATGTAAAAATTACAAACATTATTTTAAAATATACCCTAAATTGCATGTTAATTAAACCATATAAAAACACAGCAATTATTATAGAGCATGGAGATTTAAAAAATACATACAGTATGCATAATTAAAAGCGGTTTACTGCCCAGCACTAGCAGATTAGTCAAATCAGTAACAACCAAATAAACTACAATTCATTCATAATAGTTTCAAAGACCTATTATTCCTGTTTTCTGGATTGTGCAAAAAATAATAAGCCAGTCTGCAACTGATATTCTAGGCTTATCTAAATGTTAAGATTTATTTTGAGATGTGTATGTGTGCTAAATAAGGGTGAGTGTAGAGATGTTTTGTGTAGTTGTAGTTGAAGGGGAAACAGTCAGAGCTGAACCACAGATGCAGGTTTAATGTGATCAACTTCAGCTTTTAGAAAAGGGTCCATTGCCCGCAGAGGGAAGTTTTTAAGCTCAGGATAATGATGATGATGAATCTTCAGATGCACACTAGAAACATGGATGCTCATGCTCAAATGAAATGCAGAAAGAGAGAGAGAGAGAGAGAAAAAACACCCCAAAAATCACATAAGCTCTTTCAGTGGTTGGGTATGAATGCTTTCCAGCTTCTGCTATTAGCTGTAACATTAATATGTGACTATTTTTAAATGAATGGACACATGATAATTAATCTGGGTAATAATATTTAAAATGTTCAATCCTCTTCTCCTCCTGAATTTGCTTTAGATTTCAGATCCCATTTTCCTCATGTCACATAATCACGCATCGTCGCATTAAGCAATATGATAATACTGCCGTATAACTGCATACACTATTTATTAATGCAGATGAAAAAAAAAAAAAAAAAAATCATTCTTATATTGATGGTATTGTCAGAGGAAATCATCTCCAATGTGAAGATTATTTGTTCATATTTATACACCTCTATTCCACAGAGGCATCTTATGAATCGTTATGTAATTTTTGCACAAATAAATCACATTAAAACGACCAATGAAACGTTAATGTTTGAACGATTTGATATAATATATAGATAAACACACACACACGATATTCGAATCCACATAAGCGACGACATTTGATGAAACCTGCCCGAAAACAGCTCTTGTAATTTCAATAGCCTATATCTGATATATATACACGATTATTACAGTATATCTGATCTGTACACGTACCTTTCTCGATAAAAGCGTCCGCTATGAGAGATGTTTGAATACGCGTGTGGGAAATGTCACATCTCGGCTCCTGCAGCTGATTCACACAGTGAAGGGTCGCACAATTACTCCTCTTCGAGCTCTTTAAAATGGCTATATCCCCTTAGTCTTCAGTGTAGTCGGGCGATTAATAAACGAGGTCAAACATCAACAAATAAAAGGCGCTGGAAATAAAAACCGTGAGAAAACGCGTATTCCCTTTCAGCCTCAAGCACTGAGTTCATCAGTTGACACAGAGAAACGAAAATGTCAGGCGTCCTCGTTCTTCATCACACCATCATCGACTTCAACACACACACATTCGTCGTGTTTCATCTGTTAGCCGCAGAATCTTTCTTCTTCATCGGTTAATGTTTTAATGTGCTGCTGTTTCTTTCACTGCATCTGCTGCTATCCTTCTGTCTTCACAATCACACGCGCGTTCTCAGCTGTTTGATTCAATCAATCAGCGCAGCACAGGCCCCGCCCCTCGCTGTCAGTCACAAACAAGCCCCGCCCCTCGCTGTCAGTCACAAACAAGCCCCGCCCCCTCACTGTCATTCACGAACACAAGCAGCCATCCCTCACAAACATGTTTACAAAGCTTTTAAAACATTTTAAAAATGTATTTTATGTTATCTTTTAAAAGATAAATACTTAGTGAATGCAGAGAGAATGTGAAGGAGGCAAGAGAAAAGAGAAATAATTACAGAAATAGGCTACTTACGATTTATTCTAATTTTATAGCCTACTCAGTAGTAGCCGAGACACTCCTCCTGACTGTCCATTAAGGTATAGGGCAGATTATGTGCCGTAGCAACAGCTTTATGATTAATATGGAAGTAAATTAATAAAAAAAATATATAGCTTGTTGAATTGCACTACTTGGGGGGTGGGGGGTGCAATTTTTTACGCTTGCATTTTTGGGGGCTGAAATTCAACATGGTTGTATATTTAAGCTGTGCATATTTCAAATGAAAACATTTCATACACAATTTCTATATTAAAAATTCAATAATCCATATTGAGCTTTCTCTGTCACTAAGAAGATACAATTCGACACTGATGTTGAATTGGGATTGGCATTTAGAGATATTCTGAACTCTGACCCCACTCATTTTCATAATCATAATTTAGATCTAATATTGTCACATGGAATCAATGTTAATGCCGTTGAAATTCTGCAGCAGAGCGATGACATCTCAAATCATTATCTAGTCTCGTGTAAACTTCATTTAGCCAAGGCTGCAAACTAGCCGACTCCATGTTACAAATAGGCTATGTGAGACCTATCACTTCTGTCACTAAAGATTGCTTTATTAATAATATTCCTGATCAGTTTCATGTCCTCAGCATCCCAGATAGCTTAGAAGAACTTGATATTGCGACAGAAACTTTTAACTCTCTCTTTTCCAGCACTTTAGACACAGTTGCTCCTTTGCACTTAAAGGGACACTTCACCTTTGGCAAGATGATTGTGTATTTAAATTGGGTCATTTATGTAGTAGAAATGTGAAATTATTTTTGAATTTGGAGCCTTCTAGACTGAGAAAATGTGGATGAAATGTGGATGAAAAACAACAACTCCCAGAATGCACTTACTTCGCTGCCCTACGAGGCCCCTCCCACGCCTACCGGTTACAGAGGGCAGCTACTAGTTGACTCGAAACTGAAAAGATGCCGTTATATCGTGAGTCTCCGTGACAAGTCTGCCTGGATTTTGAGATCACCCAAAATGTCCGGGATTCGGCTTTGGCGTTCTAGAGTCGCCATTCATTATGTTTACTGTGGCGAGCAGGACGAGACTGAGGGCCGCGGGAGAATGGCGCGAGGCCGGTGGCGTGATTACTGATGAGCGACACCTGTGAGACTCACCGGTCTCGTGTCTCTCACGGAGGAGCGGGAATTTTCTTAGCAATGTTAAAATGCACATCAACCGATCACTTAGCGTTCATATAAACACTACATTCAGATTCACCAATCGGAATGAATTCAGTTAGATTGAAACAAAAGGTGTGCATGTAAACAATGAATGGCGACTGCAGAAAGCAAAAGCCGAATCCCTGACATTTTGGACGATCTCGACGGCCAGACATGTCCGGGAAAAAGAGGATGGTAACCCCTACTACTCAGCTTTCTCCACAGAACAAGAGCCTGTTAGCTTAGCTTCCAAAAAAAGATGGCTGACACTATAGCTGTGTCCCAATGTGAAGGCTGCATCCTCCGAAGGCCGTATTTGAAGGCCGATTGGGCGCATTTGAAGGCCGATTGCGTCACAGCGGTGCGACGAAGGACGTCCCAATTCAAAGGCTGCATCCTTGGAAGGTCGCATTTGAAGGCCGATTGCGTCACGCGGCTCGATGAAGGCTGTCCCAATTCAGTTCTGCATCCTCCGAAGTCCGTATTTGAAGACCGGTTGCGTCATCGCGACGCGACGAAGGCTACCCTGATTCAAAAGCGACGCCAAATGCGTCCTTCGTTTCCTCGTGAAAGGAAGGATACATAAATGAACACTTAGCGGCCTATCCTACCCTATTCTACCCCATAACTCATTGCGCGCCGTTGACGACAGCATTTATTTATTTATTTTTAAAGGCGGTCGAGACTAGAGATCGGTGGTGGACAGCAAATTCACATTTAAATGTAAGTATTATGTTTTCATTTATTTAAATGGCTAGCGAAACCGAGTTAAAGTTTATTATAAACTTCATCTTAACTCCTTCGTCACCATTGCGTGGCTTCATTTGTCAGGTAGTTTGAGGCAAAACTTGTGCTAATATTAGTTTAACGACCTATTTGTAATATTTGCACTAGTCTATCTCACTTGTGTATTATAAGAAATATCACTTACCCTATAAAGCCCACAACAATAAGAAAAGCAGTTGATAAGGCAATGGGGTTTCACTTTTAGGTGTTTTTGGGTGTTTTTGTAGTGCTGTCATGCAAGCTATGTGGTTTTAACCAAATTTGAGTATATAGAAATATGATTTCTTAAGTATTTTGTATGCATGTCTTGATATGTCATATTTTGCAGTGTTAACAATGCACTTAAGATTGCACCCATGTGTTAAGCTTTTTTAGAGCAATTCAGGAGAAAAAAAATACAAAGTAAGAAAGTTAATACACGCGTCTTTGCTGAAATGTATTGTGCTGTTGTTGTTAACAAGCCATGGTTCATTTGCTCTGCCCTTAGGATTGCAAGTGTCCTGGGACAGGTGAGGGTGTGAGTGGGAAAGCCACTGCTGAAACTTGGCCCTGGTTTGTCCTCAGGGCCCAGTTCAGCAGTGGGTGCCCACGGTGAGGAGGAGCCAGCACCAGCAGCACCAGCACCAGCACGAAGGCAGAGGCGAAGAGAGCAGGGAGAGGATGGACAGGCTGTTTTTCTTCTTGAGAAAATGATTGAAAAATATATATTTTTTCTACATATTCTTTAACTGTTTTCACTATTTTTTAAAAGGAAAGAAAATCTGTACATTATCTTTATGTAACTT
The DNA here is from genome assembly GCA_021554675.1 of Leuciscus idus. Taxonomy (NCBI): domain Eukaryota; kingdom Metazoa; phylum Chordata; class Actinopteri; order Cypriniformes; family Leuciscidae; genus Leuciscus; species Leuciscus idus. The sequence goes on along the minus strand of CM038621.1, from coordinate 2,308,718 downwards.
TAAATGTGTAAATAAAAGAGAATGAATTGTTCTGGACATTGTTTATTTTTTTGACAGTCATAATTTCTACTTGAAACAAACTCTTTTTTTTTTTTCAAATACAATTGGTAAATGAAAATCATTTGTTCCACAGGCTACATTAAAGTACTTTTTCCAACTATTAACAACATACGTTAAACATATCAAAATCAACAAACATTTACAGTACATAAAATAAGAAAAAAATGATGTAGACTTTTATTAGAATTTATTAGAATAATAATTAGACTTTCAAAAAGAGTAATTTCTGAAAAAAGTACTTTTAATAACAAGTTTTTAGTATCAAGAGTAAAACTAGAGGTATGTATTCTGAAGGGGAAAACACTCCTTGTCAGGGTTTTTATTATAGTTTGTATTTATATTATGCTACTCCTGCATTTTACTTCTGAATATTTTCAAGGTTGTTACATTATATACTTTTGTGTAGTTTAATGTAAAATCATATGTGAGGGAAAAAAGGTACTTCAGTAGGTTACTTCACATTTGTACGTGAATATTTAATGAAATATGCAGTTCCGAAAATTAAAGTCCCATATCAGTTTGAAAATTAAAGTCTCATATAAGTTTGATATGTCCCATATCAAAGGGCGCATCTGAAGCGTTTGGACCGGTCTAGCCTACGGAGGATTGTTCTTGTCGCCTGGCAACCGTGACAGCTGCCGATGACGAGCGCGAGAAATACTGGACTTTTTTATATTCAATTGGGTTTTATATTCAAACAGGGCTAAACCAAAAATACATGACCTGGCAGCGCCGGGGCTGAAACATCCTCACCATGTCCTCCAGTAAAATATAAAACATAAAAATGACAATAGCCAATTCTGGCTGCATAGCTGTTTACTCAATTAGGCTATATCAAATGAATTATCAGGATGGCAGCTGTCCTCTCGCACCGTTGAGGAGCGGTGATCAGAAACACCTGGTTGCGCAATTAGGAAATCCTATGAAGGCTACATGGTGCGTCCTTCGGAGGACGCATAGGCTGCATCCTTGAAGTCTTCAGTCCTTCGAAGGATGCAGCCTTCACATTGGGACACAGCTTATGTGTACATTCTGTGAGTGAGATCCCACCTTATATGGGTGGGTTGAGAACATGCAGGACAGCCCCTACTACTGACTGTAGTCTCTAGCCTCTGGCAAAAAAATCCTCAGATGACGCAAAATGACGATTTTTGCATCATCGGAGGATTTTTTCCAGACAAAAAATACATAAATCTCTTGTCCGTGGTACAACGAGCACACTCGGGCCCTTAAGAGAGCGGCCAGAAAAATGAAGCGCAACTGGAAGAAAACAAAACTAGATATTTTTCGAACTTTGTGGAGAGAGAGCACAATTGCGTACAGAAAAGCCTTAAAAACTGATAGATATTCTTATTTTTCGACTCTCTTAGAAGAAAATAAACACAACCCTAGGTATTTATTTGATACAGTGGCTAAATTGACAAGAAATAAATCTTTTACTTCTGAAGTTTCCAAAGAGCACAGCAGAAATGACTTTATGAACTTCTTTACTTACTGTATAAGATTGATAATATTAGAGAGAAAATTAAAACTATGCAAGTGTCTACTACAGTATCACATCAGGCAGTGTATTGTAGTGTCCCTGAGAAAAAAATTCCATTCATTCATTGCAATAGAATTGTAGAGGAGAGGTAGAATTGTCTAAACTCATTAAATCATCTAAATCAGTGGTTCTCAAACTTTTTACACCAAGTACCACCTCAGAAAATATTTGGCTCTCCAAGTATCACCATAATGACCAATATGAAAATACAGTAGCGTAGTAGGCCTAAGTACGTCATTAAAAGCTTGTTCGACTTGAACCGGCGCTGCACAGACCAGTCGGTTTAAGACATCAAAGTACCGCGAGAGCAATTAGAGAGCAGACGACTCCTCATGCTTTTGAATCGCTCTCGCGGTACTTTGATGTCATAGAACCGATCGGTCTGTGCAGTGCCAGTTCAAGTCAAACAAGCCTTAATTTTCCAATGTCTAGAGCAGAGGAAAAGAAACCCCAAGTGAAAGACAATAAGCCCAGAATTGATGACTCCTAGCTTTGACTCAAAGCGTGATTATCTGCTGTATATATATACACCTCTTAACTCATTGATTGGTTTGATTATCTGAATGTGCTCCACAGGTGTTTAATTAGGTTTAATTATCTGAACGTGCTTCTCCAGGATTTTGTTAATAAAACATCATTTCTTAATATGCCACATCTGGTAGGGGTTGATCTTTGAGTATTTTGATTGGATGGAATGGACATCGTGGATGATTCTGCTTAAAGGCTGGTTCACACGGGACGATTTTAAAATTGTCGGCCGATTTTCCAAACCTGAGAGACCCCACACACGGGGATAAAAAATCACAGGTCTAACAGTTTTGGTCGTACAGTGTGTGGTGCGCAGCCACACGGCAAAATCAACACATCACACACGAACCGATTTGACTCCCGAGCATTCCCAGATCAGACGGGAAATCGCGCAAAATACCTCGAGATCAAACGTGACTTCAGAGTAAACAATCATGGCGGACGAAGAGGATGCAGTGGCAATAGTTTGTAGTTTGTTTTTAACCGAAAAAAAAAAACGTTATCAAAAGAAAAGGCGATGATCTCTGACGTCCACCGGACTTTCTGGTGCGCCATGCCGCCGGCTGTTTTGATTATATTTCCCGGTGTTTCCTCGCCGCCTCGTCACCTCGCTTTCTGATTGGCTACACTCCACAGTCCACAGGCTGCGTGCTCGGGGGACACCACACACGAGAAGAAATCGGGCCAAATAAATCCAACATGTTGGATATCCCCGATTTGAGATCGGAGCGGTCCCGACGTCCTTCCGAGCAGACGAGAGCAGTCTTAACACACCACACACGGCAGGAATATTTGATCAGATTATTTTACGATAATCGGAGCATCCTTAAGATTGTCGGAAGGGGTGAATCGGGGCTAAAATCGGCTTATTATCCTGCCGTGTGAACTAGGCTTAACCCTCTGATGGATGGTTTACAGGGTCTTTTTGACCCCAAATGACTTTTGCTCAAATTAAAAAAAAATTTCCCTTTGTCCAAATGGTATGAAACCTTCTACGGCTCTCCACACTTTCTAGATCTACAAAAAAAAAAAAAAAATTGGAATGATATCTGTTTTTATGTTAGCGTGACAAAAATTGTGACACTCGTGGTCTTCGGGGTCTCTGGAGACCCCGCAATCAAAATAGACAAAATTCATCATCAAAATCAGAAACAACGCAGAACACATCGACAGAAATGGCACAAATAAAGTGGCACACTTCCACCAATGCAAAAAACATCCACAATGCTAAATTATTTTGCTCACAACACGCGTACACACACACACACACACACACACACACACACACACACACACACACATAGAGGAATACATTTTTGAGACTATAAAAACTGTTCTCTTATCATTTGTCAAATAAAATCATCCAAAATGCAGTACCACCACAAAAATAAACTGGTGACACTGACACATTGAAAATGTGCACACACACACACACACACACACACACACACACACACACACACACACACACACACACACACACACACACACACACACACACACAGACACAGACACAGGAACATTTGTAAGGCTATAATTTGTCAAATAAAATCATCCAAAATGCAGTACCACCACAAAAATAAATTGGTGACACTGACACATTGAAAATGTGCACACTCACACACACGCACACGCACACGCACACACACACACAGGAATACATTTGTGAGGCTATAAAACAACTGCTCTCTTATAATCTGTCAACAAAAATTCTAATCATTGAATTTGAACCTTGATTCTAATCATAATGTAACATTAAAAATGCTAAACTTTGACAAAAATATTTTATTTTTGTTATAATTGTGATTTTATAATATTTAGATATGAATCCAACTGAATCCAACTTGTGAAAAGATATCTTTCAGGTAGTCAAATAGCAAATAGCATATAGTGGAGCTCTATAGCCATCTAGTGGTTAAAGTGATTTAATTTTTTTTTTTTTTACTGCATTTTCCAAAAAATGGGCATAAATGTTACATTAAACCATTTAAAATTATCCATGTTATCCCCATGAATGAAAGTTAGAAATCTGGGTCTTTTATAAAGTGAATTTTACATCAAATGCTGTTTTTTTGTAAAAAGCTTATTTAAATAAATATTTATTTATTTATTTATAGAAATTTAAAAGATATCATAAATTCTCCAAAAACTGCACAAATGTTGAGTAAAAACATTAACAAACAGAATAAAATTAGATTTGTAAAAAAAAAAAACTTATCTTGTTACAAAATTAAATGTTATTGTCTGGGGTCTCTGGAGACCCCAAAAAACACGAGTGTAGACATAAATAAAGACCATCAGAGGGTTAATCTTGTGTATAAATATGAGGCTTCGTCCTTAATAAACTTGAGAATGTGATGGTACTATACTGTCTCTTCTCTTTCATTCTCTGCAGATAGTTAACAAAACAAAATTAATCTAACTATCAGTATTCAGGCCAGTGCTGTAGCAATGCATCACTTCTTTTCCATGGTGTTTTCACTGCTACCCATTATTGGACATGTGAGCGTTACATCTGCAGAAAGTCCATTCAGCAATGGCCAAGATTTCGCATCTGAGCTGACGGTGTCGAATGGAATGAAGTGGGGATCGTGGGGGTTTAAGGACATGTGTCCAAGTGGAAAGTACGCCGCAGGGTTTAGTCTGAAGGTAAGTTGGGCATTGACTCTATTTTGCTAATGGGGTGGAAGAGCGCTTCAAAGGTTCAAAACTCTTGAGTTGCTGTTTGTCATTTGATTCCATGGAACTGCACCTGCTTAAGATTTAAGTGTCTATAATACTGAAGAGCATGAAGATAACTCTTACTAAGTGATGGGTTATTTACTTTTTCAAATGGAAGATTGTTTTGTTGTTTAATGTCATGATGTGTCATTGCTTTCCTGTAGCTCACACAGTAGAGTGTTGGCGCTTGCAACGCCAATGTCATGGGTTCAATTCCCAGGGAAAGCAAGAACTGATAAGATCTGATAAGAATGTAAATGTGTACCTTGAAATGCAATGTAAGTTGCTTTGGATGAAAGCGTCTGCCAAATGCATAAATGTTTTAAGGTGGAAAGACCAATTGATGGTGATGATACAGCGCTCAATGGGATTCGTCTTCACTGTATCGATCCGTCCAAAGTACCATCAGACTCACATGAATACACCACCATTGAGTCCAAAGTAGGAGGGTAATGAACTCAAATTATTAAAGGTCCCATGACATGCTACTTTTTGTAGGCTTTAATATAGGCCTTAGTGGTCCCTAGTACTGTATCTGAAATCTCTTTCCAAAAATTCAGCCTCGGTGCAGAATTATAGCCACTTCAAGCCAGTCCCAGAATGAGCTTCCTTCAGACGGGCCGTTTCGGTGTCTGTAGCCTTAAATGATAATGAGGAGGAGAAAGGCGGCGCAAGGTGGAGGGTGGGTGTGGCCTTGACCATCTTGCGCAACGGTACCGTGGCGTGCATGTTTACGTTGGATATATTGCAATGGCACGAAGACACGCAGTCGTTCAAGCATTTCAGTTTGACCCAGAATCTGATCCAGATGGAGAAGCAACGGATGAAGAAGTTGCAACTCAGCGGCTCCAGCAGGACGTTTCCGAATGGTTAGTTTAAAATATTATGTCTGGATACGGTACTTTATTCGGATGGTTTACAGTTATTATCATGTAGCTAACGCTAACCTACTGTTGCCTTTTCATGAGAGATCTGTAACGTCTGTAATTTATCTTATTACAATTACATCAAGCTCTGCGATCTTGAAATGCGGATATCGCGCGCGCCATATAACCAACAGGAAAACGGTTAACGTTATCCAAATAACAAAGAAGTGTACAACACTCGCGTTACAGTATGTGTATTCACACACATAAACTGCATAGCTGCATAGCTAATGTTACAGCCACATTCTACGTGTAACAATCTAGGTAACCATAAACAGTAAAGCAACACACTTATATATCATTAGTTGACTTACTTGTCCGAGGTGTGTAGCTGAGCCAAAGAGAGTGATCCAGACTTTAGTTTCAGACGTTCAGCAAGCCCAGCTCTGTATTGACCCTTCGGTGTTCATTTGTACATCCAATTATTGAGCAATTGTTATGCTTCGCTCGCTCAAAAGCCATGATATCTCTCGTGGACAAACTAAAATCGCGCACGCGCGTTCCTACTTCCTAGCTCATTTTCTCATGGGCGGAAAATATATTCTCTGGGCGGGCAAAGCAGAGACAGGGGAGGTAACATTTCCTCCTTATGACGTCATAAGGAGGAGATTCAAGATCAGCGCGTATGAGCCTCCATTTTCTCAAAGGCAGAGAAAGATAGCAAAAGCTCGATTTACACCGATTGAAATTTCTAGAAACTTGGGGACCATATACAGGCTAGGGGAACTCATATTAATGTTAAAAAACCTCAGAAAGTGAAAATTTCATGTCATGGGACCTTTTTTGACAATAACAATTGACTTGATCAGGCAACCTCTTTGTGTGTTTTCTTCAGCTGGGGTGGCAACCTCTTTGTGTGTTTTCTTCAGCTGGGGTGAGTGGACAAATGGTGTCCTTCTGGAATCTTGAAATCTTTCCGGCTGAAAGTTGAATCTTCCCAAGGAGATGGAGATGATACGGCCGCAAACAACATCAGGTGAGTGTGTGGGAAAGGGATGTTATAACTTATAGCACCATCTCTTACCCATCCTGGTTTTATTTGACTATTTAAGGACTCAGTTTTCCCCCATAAACTAACTCAGTTTAGTTAATATCACACTCACAGTCGTGCTGCTGTTCAAGATTGTAGTGATTAGGTGGGCGTCGGCTGCAGGTGATCATGTGACTGACATTCAATCCAACAGCACAATTACATATTTTATCATAATATTGTCACATCTGAATTTTTTCCAGGTTCTACTGCACTGGAGGTGCTGTGCTGGAGGGTGCCGGCACAGACTGGGGTGAATGGGGCTTCTGGAGTCCAAAGTGTCTTGGAAAAGGAATCTGCGGCATACAGACACTGGTAGAAGAGTCACAGGGAAGTGGAGACGACACCGCTCTCAATGACGTGCGCATGTTCTGCTGTCCGCTGGTGTGATTAAGGTGACATGATCGCAATCAAAAACTCAGACTGACACACTGCAGATCAACTAAATCTGTTTATTCTTTCAGGTGTAGGAGGATGACGGCAAGAAGACCAAATGGATGGTAATTGATCATCATACTATGATAAACTAACATGAACCATGTCATACAACACTCATTACACACATTTTCAAGGGATAATGTAAAGTCAGCCAGTCACTATCACAAATTAAAGTCTAACCAGATGATCAGGACGTTTACATCCCTTCTATTACTGAAGTTGAAATGTTATTCTTTCTTGTAGGTTGGTGATTCTTCTGAAGACTCCTGAACTTCTGCTGTCAGTCAAACGGTTGCCAAATATCAGCAATAAAGACTTTCTAAACAGAACCTTGTAGTTTCGCGTTGTTTTGCACAACACTTTACATCAGATCATTCACTACATTGAATGCTAAATAAGTCACTTTAGACCATCTGCACTAAATTGTCTTTAAATCCATTCATGCATTCCCTGAGAATGACCGGCGTAATCTACAGGAACACTACATTAAATTAAAGTGTAATTGTCAATCCTGTTACCCTAAACATTTTGCTTTTCTAAAGAGATATACTGTGTGTATATATATATATATATAGATTTTTTTTTTTTTTTAGCTAAAATGGCACAATGCATATTCAGAAAATGATTTGATGCAAAACAAATTCAAGCCTCATTTTAAAAGATATTAGAATTTGAAATTTAATTTATCTTGGCATAGTTAAATAACAAGAGTTCAGTACATGGACAGTGAGTCTCAAACACCATTGTTTTCTCCTTTAAATCTCGTTTTTGAAAAACACCCCTGAAAAATAGGTGAATCTCCACATAATACCGACTGTGACGCAACATTTGGTATCATTAATATGTACGCCTCCAAAAATGTGCATATGCCAGCCCATGTTCAATGCCAGGCGGAACTGCACAGTCAAATGTCAACAGGCGTGGTTGAGGTTTATCTATAATCGGATACCGCAACAGTTTAATTCGAAGTTGTTAGTTTGCTCTGCCCATTTCACCACAGACTGTTTTTCTAACCTGGGACAATATCAAGCAGGCTTCTCTCAGCGTCTCATACTGAAGAAGGGGGCAATTCCAACTATATTCCAGCAAGTGGTAAGTAGTGATTTACTACGGAAGTAGCGATCAACTTCACATCGTTTCTCTTAGTAGGATGAAAATAATCGTACTTAAACTGTGATTAATATATTATATATACAGAAAGCGATCAGAGAACAATCTCTTTCCAATCGCCCAAGCTGTCAATCACACAGTGCGAGTTTATCTGGACACTTGCCAAAACTCGTTGTGAAATCAATGACGCTGTTACACTGCAGAACGAAACTCTTACTGTACTTACCTCATGTTTGCCTTGGTGAAAGCATTAATGAGAGTACAGAAACTGCGTTGCAATGATAAGATATTTTTTCACGCGATCAACAGACTGTTATCTGCTCAATGCTCATCACTGCAACCTTTTATGTGATGGGAATAGATCTAAATACTTAAACTTCTCACAATTCGTTAATCCCGATAGCTGTAATAGTAAAAACGTGTAATAGTAAAAGTTTTCCAGATAGTTCCACATGTAATGCTAGATATTTCATATGCAAGCATGTCAGCCAATCACAGCAGTTTACACAATCAGTTTACACTGAAGTCTCACAGCAGACATGCCCCTTCAAACAGAGCGTTCAAATCAGAGGATGAAATCAGGCTAGGAAATCAGGCTTTTATTTCTAAATTATAACAACTTTTGATCTAAAAAACATACTAACATTATAAGGGCACCCCAGGAAACATTCTAAAATAATAAAATAATCCATGCAATGAATACTTTAGTATTTGAGAAGATTGCCACAATCAAGAAGCAGTTATGTATCAGTAATTAAAGAGCTTTTGTTATGTTTGGATGGGTGTTGTATTATGTTTCAGTTCTGTGCCTCAGTTTTCTGTTTCAGTTAGTCTCCTAAGCTTACAAATGATTTAAGTTGTCACAGGTTTTTCTCTTTTTTTTTTTTTCTTTTTTTTTCAGTGTCAGTTCTACGTTGCGTTTTAAGTTAGTTGTCCTGTTTCCGAGTATCTTTTTGTCAATAAAACAAAGACTGCTGTATTTGGAGCCTTTTCTCCTCATTGCAACCAACTCCAATACATAGAGTTGTAATCACTCATCTTGGTTGAGTTTACTGTTGAGTTCAAGAACATGAAGAGGCATCCAGCTTGCAAATGCGAGGCCTTGAGAAGGATTTTGTAAACTTGGAACCTGCGTCAATCAAGAAGATTAGAACCTAACTTCTGTGGTAAACAGTATGAAAAGACAGAAGAGTTGATTGCCTCTTTGGATACTGATACGTCATTAAACACCTAGAGATGACTACACCTTTGATTCAAACAGTGATTGTATTTTATACTTTAATGTTTTATTTGCATTTACATTTTTGTTTATTATATAAAGAAAAATAAACCGTTATTAAATTTTATTGATTACCAAGACTGCCTACCGAGGCTTTGATTTTTAGTGTTTTAAGGCTTCAGGATGCAGATCAGATGGAGGATCTGCGCCTAGACACGACCACAACACATGATGTAGTCAGCCGGATCTGTGTTGTTTGTCAGAAAATGAAACTCGATATTATTGCTCATTGAGCTTGTGCTCAAACTTTAATGTCTGAACCAAGCGGCAACCTCCCCGTCTCTCTCTTGAAACCAACACGGAAGTGAGTTAAACTGCAATTCATTAACTGGCCGCTTGGCCTGGCTGCAGAAGTGAGTCAAATCTGTATCTCCCTCATGTTAAAATTACCAACTTTACAGCAGAAAAAAACATGTTTACAGCCTGGATCTCTATGTGGCTTTGGTCTATATAGCTAATTTTGCCCTTCATAACAACTGTGAGGAGGGTGAATTTTTTTATAACTCGTCCGTTTAGTTGATTAATATTTAAATTTAAGGGTGTGGCCACTTGAGTGACAGATGGATTGCCGCTGTCAATGCTAGCCGTTTGTCTGCTGTTACTAGCCGTCACTTCACCTCAGCAAATGTTAGCTGCTGAACTTGCCTTCTCTGCAGTGTTTGTGCTTTTTTTCGGGATTATTTCATAAAATGTAATACTTGGGTACAAAGCCCACGTCTTTGGATTCCGTCGTTATCGTTTGAGAGAACAACCAGCGCTGTATTTCAGTTGTTTTCCTCTGTGAACATGGATGGATGTCTGACAATTTCTTTGCTTTTTGGGGTTTTCAAATTTAAAACGTCAATAAAGGCTTGTTCGTTCTGCTATCATGGAACAGATGGATTATAATATGCTTATGTACTGTCAGATGAAATCATGCAGGCGTCGGCGCTTTCTCCGTCCGTGCATTAAATGCACATGAATGAGCGCAGATTTTCTAGCGCATTTACTTGCACTTCAAAGGCAATATATCTATGGTTTAACGGTTTAACCAATTTGAGAGGCGGCCAAAATCAGAATTTAAAATGGACTGAATAAGCTCTCTACGAACTTGAGCGATGCCGCGCTGACGGACCATGAAAGAGTGACTGACATGTAACGTTATGCACATAAATCACTGTCACGCACAAACACTCTCGAAGTAATACACAGTCTCACTTGTAGCCATGTCTTTTAACTATTATAATATTTCGAAGGGCAAAAATAGGAACTTTTAATTGGCTTTACATCATCAGCTAACTCGATCACGTCGAGCTAGGTGATTTCAGATAGCCAGGCTCATATCTATGGCCAGGCTTCTTAGCTCCACTCACGCCCCGCCTGTTTGCCTATTTTCTGTTATCCGGGAGTGACGCAAGGCCAAGATGGCGACGGCTGGCTCCGCCCACTTTAGGCTTCAAAAATGCTCTTCAGAAACCTACGGGTGACGTCAAGGACACTACGTCCATATTTTTTTACAGTCTATGGTCTGAACCAACATCATCACAACAAGAACTGCCGCTTTCTCTCTTGCTCACCTCCTGCGTCCACACCCAGTCCTATCACTTGCTAGTTCCCTCTGCTGGTCTCCTAAAAGTATTACAGCTTATTCATTGCATATCAACACATCCCCCTTTCTTTGAAACTGAGAACAAAAACATACTTTAACATATGTAAATAACACCTGAATCGTAAACAACCAGATTCACATTTTCTTTACAACCTATATATATATATAATTATTTTTTTTAAACACACAAGATGAGAACATCACATTTCCAGTCAACTGATTCACAGATCGAGTCTGACTGGTCTTCTGACTTGACGCTCAGATCTCCTTAGAACAGGTGACCCTGCGTGACATTCACTTGTGTCCACATGCACACATCGCTCCGATTTCAGTTCTGGCACTGTTTCTGCATGTGACACAGAAGCACTATCATCTTCTGTTTCTCTGAAAGTCTCTTTGGTTCTGAGAAGGCGCTCGTGATAGCACATCTGCCAGCACTAAATGCTTGCCTGGTGTGTATACAAGCTCAAAATCATACCGTTGCAGTTTCATGATGAGCCGCTGAATCCTCGGTGACATCTCATTGAGACTTTTTTTATGATTGCCACAAGGGGGCGATGATCTGTCTCAACTGTGAATGTGGGAAGCCCATAGACATAACAATGAAAGATTTGTAATCCATAAGCTAGTCCAAGACATTCTTTCTCAATTTGAGCGTATCTTGTTTCAGTCTTAGTCATGGATCTAGAAGCGTAAGCAACTGGCTTCCAGCTATCTCCTTCTGCCTGCAACAAGACAGCTCCAAGTCCGTCCTTCGACGCATCTGTTGAAATCTTCTGTCTCTTGTTGGGATCGAAATACGCAAGAACGGGTGCATTTGTCAGTGTTATCTTTAGAGCATTACATTCTCGCTCATTTCTTGATGTCCACTTGAACTCATTGTGGAGTCATGGAGAAGTTCTCTCAATGCTGATGTTTTCACTGATTTGAACTTTCCAATAAAATTGATCATCCCCACTATTCTGAGCACCCCTTTCTTGTCTGTGGGTCGCGGCATGCCCAAAATGGCTTTTATTTTATTTTCATCTGGCTCTATCCCTCGAGAAGAAAGTTTGTCTCCAAGAAACGTTATTTCTTGCACACCGAATTGGCATTTAGCATGGTTTAACTTTAATCCATTCTCACGCACCCTTTGGAGCACTTTTGTCAGCCTTTCATTGTGCTCAAGTAGCGTGGATCATTTTAAGGTGTTTAAGATGATCACCACATCATCTACATAGCAACGAACCCCTTCTAGGCCCTCTATCATGTTGTCCATTGCTCTATGATATATTTCAGATGCTGATATAATGCCAAACGGCATTCTCAGGAATCTATACCTCCCAAAAGGTGTATTGAATGTGCAGAATTTGATTTGCCAGAAACCCTGTGCTGCATCTAGCTTGGAGAAAGACTTAGCTCCTGCCATCTCACTTGCGATTTCCTCCCGTTTTGGTATCTGGTAGTGCTCACGTTTTATGTTTTGATTTAAAGGTCCCGTATTATGCCCCTTTTCACAAGATGTAAAATACGTCTCTGATGTCCCCAGAGTGTGTATGTGAAGTTTCAGCTCAAAATACCCAACAGATCATTTTTTACAGCATGTTTAAATTGTCCTTTTTTGGGGCTCAGAAAAAATGCGCTGCTTTAGTGTGTGCCCTTTAAATGCAAATAAGCTGCTGCTGGACGACACAGGGGGCGGAGCTTCATGAGCTTGCGCTCAGTCTCTCAGGACCGTCATCTCACGGAATGATGATAATATCAGAAACTCTCAGTAACGGTGTTCATTTTGAGTCGGACAATAATGCCTACAGAGTCAGAGTGCTGTATAGAGATGGAACAGGTATAGTTTAGTAGTTTAATTACGGTTATTATAACGTATTTGTCATCTGCTTGTTTGTATCCATTATTTATTAATAGCCTACAAGTCTGCTGTTTCGGACCAGGTCCGAATGATGATCAAACATATACTGATGAGTTTAATAAAGTTTATTGTACATCACACAAAAGATGAAGCATCAGTTTTACTTCAGAAAATCACCGTAAGAGCTGAGTAAACAAAGTAAGTTATAAGAAGTGTGCAAGTACATAAACGAATTTCGGTAGAGTTGAGGGAGCATTCCTGTGGGCGGAGGTTAGTCAAAAAACTGTTCTAGTGACGTCATTAAAGAAGGAAGTAGAGGGATGTAGTCCAAACGAGCCGTTCGATGTAGGCGACTTCTGTTAAATAAAATATCTCGCTTGGCATTGAACTTTGAGCTTTTTAATTTTACAGATATTATTTATGCTCTAACAGCAACATTACACACTAACTAAAGTTTGAAACATGGGATCACGAAGAACGGGACCTTTAAATCTCCTGGATCCATGCATATTCTCAGTTCTTTGCTTGCATTCTTTTTGTCAACGCATACCATTGAGTTAACCATCCTTTCCAGTTCCTTTTTGAGGCGCTCCCGAAGTGGAGCTGGAACTCGCCTTGGAGCATGGATAACTGGAGTTGCATCCTCTTTGAGTTTGATTTTGTATGTGCACAGAAGGCATCCTAGACCTTTAAAAACGTCAGAGTAACGATGCACAATGGACTCAACTGTTCCTGTTTGAGCAGTTACTGCTTCTGTGCAGTTGATGTGGTAGACTCTTCTTACCAGGTTCAATTTCTTTGAAGATACACCACCGATCATTGACTCCTGGCCCTCAGGTACAACAAAGAACAGTACATTGTGGCTTTTGTCCTTTACTGTTACTTTCAGTCTACACTGGCCTTTGCTTTCTATGTCTTTTCCGTTGTAGTCTTTCAGTTGCACTGGTTTCTTGGTTATTTTAGGCTTTTCTTTCATGGCCTTAATTTCTGTCATGCTGATCAAGTTTGCTTGTGCGCCTGTATCAATCCTTAGTGCCACTAAAGCTCCATTAATTGGCAATGACACAATCCATGTACATCCTCATTTTCTAAGTGTTTAACATTTTCCTCTATGGCATCATTTTTTACATTGTCACATGACACCATGCCGACAAAGAAAGTCTCACTGAGGTCCATATCTTCAACTAGCCTCACTGACTTTTGATATTGTCTTGCAAAATGTTTTTTTCCATTGCATTTCAAACATCTTTTGCCATAGGCAGGGCACTGCCGGGGCTCATGTCTGCTACCACAAAGTTTGCAGGAATATGCTGCTAAATCTTCTCTGTTTTTCTTTTGTGGTGTAAACGTTCTCGTCTTATTTTTGACTACAGCTACATTGGCACTGTCATGTACTGCAGTGGCATTCGCTTCATTAAACGTCTTGGCATGCTGTTGGGCTAATTCACTTGCATGACAGAGTCAGTTTAGCATCTCTTAGAAGCCTCTCCCTTATCCTTTTATCTTGGATTCCGTAAACTATCTGATCGCGGATCATAGAATCTTTCAGATCTCCAAAATCACATGACTGCGCTTTAAGCTTCAAATCAGTCACAAAGCAATCAAAAGTTTCATCGTGCAGTTGCATCCGTGACCGGAACACATACCTTTCATACACGATGTTCTTCTGTGGAGAGCATTATGCACTGAATTTTTCCAGTATGGTGTCGTACCTTTCTTTGTCTTCATCTTCGCCAAACTCGAATGTATTAAATACTTCAATGGCTTGGGGACCCGCTACTGTAAGTAGCAAAGCAATCTTCCTGGCGTCAGGTTTATTGTCCAGTCCTATGGCAGCCATATACAACTGAAATTGTTGCTTAAAAGACCGCCAATTGTTGTCCACATTACCCACCAGTTTCAGTCCCTCCGGTGGCTCCAAAACATCCATTTTACGTGTTAAACTGAAGCTTGACAAATCGTTTTACTCCTGGTACCATGTGTTGTTTGTCAGAAAAATGAAACTCGATATTATTGCTCATTGAGCTTGTGCCCAAACTTTAATGTCTGAATGATTCTGGCACAGTTTGTGATATTCGCTGCACGAGCGTTTGCAGTCTGTCCCATCATCCTCTGCTCTGGCCTTCCTCTCGTTCATGTCGTCCACGAGTGTCTTCAGTCTGTCCAGGTGATGAAGAGCTCTGAGAAAACAGACAAAGGAACAACAATGAACAGCAACAGACGAGAGCAACGCTGCTTCGCTGAGATCACATGACTCTCCTGGCAGTTTCTTCTGTTTCCTCCTGAGGAACCTTATGAAAAATACAATCACAAAACAAAAAGAAATTTAAAAAAATGAGTAAGAGCTCAGTTCAGTTCTCATATAATGGTGTCGATGCAGGCAGATCAATAATATTGTTATAATTAAGATAGTCAAACCTAATTAAACACGTGTGGAGCACATTCAGTTAATCAACCCAATCAATGAGTTAAGAGGAGTATATACTGTATATACAACAGATAATCATGCTTTGGGTCAAAGGAGTTGTCAACTCTGGGCTTGTTGTTTTTCCACTTTGGGTTTCTTTTCCTCAGCTCTAGGCTACTAAGCATTGGGGTTTATTGACGTATCAGTATCTAAAGAGGCAATCAACTCATCAGTTTTTTATACGCCTGTTGTTTCCCACCGAAGTTAGGTTCTAATCTTTGCCTTTTCATGTCCTTGAACTCCAGTAAATTCGACCAAGATGGCTGATTTCCTTTTAAGGTTCTAGAAGTAGAACCACAAGCTGTGTCCCAATGTGAAGGCTGCATCCTCCGAAGGTCGCATTTGAAGGCCGTTTGCGTCACTGCAGCGCGACAAAGGCTACCCTGATTCAAAAGCGATGCCAAAAGTCTCTCTCTCCAGAAACACAACGGGTCCTTCTCAGTCATGCTTTGCAGGAGCTGCATGCACGGGGCATTCGGGTGGTATGTGTAACAATGGATGGGCATGCCTCCAATGTCAGCATGTGCAACCAACTTGGGTGTGAGCTGAAGGGAGACCCACGAGAACCGCTTTAAACCATTTTCTCGCATCTAGTGACTGGCGAGAAAGTATTTGTAATGATGGACGCTTGCCACATGCTCAAGTTGGCACGTAATATGTTGCAGGTAAATGATGATCGTTGTAGACCTATTTGTAAAAGTTATGCCTCTGCTGCTAAAAGTTATATCTAAATATTGTTGTCTGTCCATTTGCACAGTTATGGCTGGACGTGATGATCAACATTTTGCTGTTTGTACTGTTTGAGCAGTGACTGATTCTTACTTTGCAGGCATACAGTCCAATTGCAACGACCACCGGACAGATCAAATGGAGGTACATCAATCATCTCAATGATGTGCAAAAAAAAGATGGACTGCATGCTGCCAATAAAATTACAGACAAACATGTTTACTTTGAGAACCACAAGATGAGGGTGTCCCTGGCTGCAAAGACACTGAGTTGCTCCGTGTCAGTGGCTAAGATGCTCCTAACTGCTTCAGATTTGTTTATATCTGATTTGTCTTGTATTCAGTGTGTTTTTCAGGTCCTAGATGCTTCTAAATGGTATGTATTACACAACTGCAACTTTGTGCTGGTGTCAGAAAGATGTATGTATGTTGATATGATGTTCTCTTGTTTAAATGTTTTTCAATATGCAGTTTTGTTTCTGTTGGAATTATCTTGTATTCAATGTGTTTCAGGTCCTAGATGTTTCTAAATGGTATGTATTATGGTATGTATTACATCAAGTACATGTAGGTGTCAAAATGGTAGGTATTGGTGGGTATTGCATGTGTTGTTCTCAAGTTCTCCCAGTTCTGCCATTACATTGTTCCAAGTTATTGTTCCATTGTCTACAATTATACTGTATAAGTTAAAAAAGAAACTGATCCCATTCCTAAACATGGATGCAAACTAATTATCTATTCGTCCTGGTAGCGGTTTACCATTTTCATTCTCTGTGAGTTTGCACCCCTGTGATAGGCACTCAAGAATGGCTGATTACACATTACCGATGGATGTGATGGAAAATTCACTTTACTGCTTTGAATGAACAAAATCACATGGTGCTTTCTTGGGGTGTCTTGTTTCGCCATGATCAGAGTAATACAACTTTTTTTCTCTTGCAGGTATTTGTCAGTCATCGGATTTGTCATCAATATTGACACGTTGATGCTGATGATTTCTGAACTGCTACAAGTTCAGTGGTATGTGCTCACCTACAGGTTCAGCCAGGATCACTTGGAGCTCCTATTTAATTCAATCAGAGCGTCAGGTAGGGTTTGTGTTTTAAATTACAATAAATTCTGAAAATATACCTAATGAATTACTTAGTTATGTCTTGTGAGTATGTATGACTGTTTGTATTGTTTTTGTATGTATTGTGTGCCTGTTTTCCATACAAAGCGGCTGGAATAACAATCCATCGGCACGCCAGTTCCAGGCCATCTTCCGCTGTCTGATGGTTCGGTGTGGTGTCTCACCTGGTGAGACAGGCAATGTGGCAGCCCAAGATAACACTGTGTCCCTGTCTGCTGTGGAGATGTCCTCTGCTGAAACTGCTGAAGAGCACCCATCTCCATTCGCCCAACATTTCGGCCCTTGTGTATGACCACAGTTATCTCCCCACTCGGTTTGGTGGTCTGGTGGAAAATGCTCTGGTCTACATAGCAGGGTTTGTAGTCCGGCAGATTCTACGAAAGCTGTCCTGTGATGTGTGCCATGTGAGCTTGGTCAGAGATGCTGTACCATCTTCATTAGACAAGAGCTACCACCTTCTAGCCCTGAAAAACAACGGCGGCCTAGTGATTCCATCACAAGGCACAGTGAAGGTTTGATTTTATTATCTTGTTTTTTTTGAATCTTTTAATCTTTGTATATTAAAGCTGCCGTCGGCAACATTTTTTTGATCATATTCAGTGTAATCGACACTATAATCCGACAGAACAACATAAATAAGGTGGTTTTAGAAAAAAACCGAGCTTCTAACTCCACCTGGAGCGTGTTATTTGTTTTGCAAAAATCCAGCGCTCCCGCTTCATCAGGTCCAATCAGCGCAGGGGGGTGTGAGATCTGACTGTCAATCACAGGTCGTGCACACGCCACAGATCCCCCCTCAAAAATCTACTAACAAGCTTCCAATTCCTCGGTTATTGCTATCTATGGATAGATTAGCCAGGGCAGCCTACCTCCGAGTCCATGGTGTTGATAGATGCTGAAGAGACGGACGCGTTCACAGAAAATCAGGTACACACGCACAGTGACGCACTGACGAGCACGACCTCGATGGGAGGGTGCTCGCTGGTAGTGGGGAGGGGCATGAGAGTTGTAAACATTCAAAATTTTGGCTAATCGACCCAATCTGCCAGACTTGCCGACGGCAGCTTTAAGGTTGCTTTGTTCTTATTTTCTCTGTTCTATAAAGTGTCTTTGAGCACTGTGTAAAGCGCTATATTAATATAATGCATTTTATTTATTATTATTATTATTATTATTATAAGGTGCTGCGAGCAGAAGAGAGGGTGATCCGCCGAGCTTCAACAATGCAAGATCCTAAGGTGTCGACAGTCACACACATCGGAGAGGAGATTGTCACGGAGGATGTTTTTCTGCTTGGGGAACACATTGAGGAAACACAGTTTGGCATCGAAAACCATCATTCTGACTTCTTGTCATTGGTTGTGTCTGTGTTTCTCAAGATAAGGCTGCACCACATTGCCAAACTCACCTCTCTTGAACTGCAGAAAGAGAGCACGAGAAAGAAGCTCTGCAAAACAGTCCTCTATCAGGGGTTTTAGCTAATGCAAAGCTTTCGTGTGTGTGTGTGTGTGTGTGTTGGGAGGAGGGCTGCTAAATGTCAAGGGCTGGGAGGAGATGGATGCAGAAGAATGTGGTAGTACATTGTGTGTGTGTGTGTGTGTGTGTGACAGAGAGAGACAAATATAAAAAAAGCTTCAAGTAGACTCTAATATAATAATATAGCTGCGAGCAGCGATTGCGGGCCCAAGCCGGTGGCACCGCCACCCTGGTGCCTTTAGTTACACTAAAGGCACCGGGGTGGCGGTGTCACCGGCTTGGGCCCTCCATCGCTGCTCGCAGCTATATTTATCCCGATGAGATCTATATGTGTGCTGAGTTTCATATTAATTCATGCAAGCTAGTTTGATCTATGGACCAAGTTTTTGGACCCCATTTTAGGGGGCGCTGTTGAGCCCCCCTGCCACGCCCGGGTACCAGCTTCAGCCAGGCCCTGATGGCCGCAGGTTCTGACCTGTGTGCAAAGTTTCATGGGTTTTCGAGCACGTTAAGGGCCCCAAAAGCCCCTGAAACCTTGAAAAACAATTATAAAAGCAGTCTCTCCTAACAGACAAATCCCCCACACCCCACACACACACACAGAGACACAGATACAGAGAGAGAGAGAGAAAATTCTCCAAAAAAACCCACTTCAAACCAAAATATCTGACTTCCTGTTGGTCAGAGCTAATGACTGTAAATTAGAAAGTTGTCCGGCTCGAGGAGACCAATATACATACCGATTTTTGTTAATGTAGGTAAAACTAATACCCCATTTTTGACTAAAGGTGGCGCTACTGAGCCCCTCACCACACCCGTTTCTGAAACTTTGCACATGTCTACTAGGTAATAAATGTAATGTGTCTGTTGAGTTTCATGCAATTTCAAGCATGCTAAGAGTCTCAAAAGCATCAACAAAGAATATTTAAGTTTGATGCGTTGCCACGGCAACAGTATCTAAGATTTCAATAATCCTTTAACAGGTCTACATCTGCCGTGTGTCTACATTATACACAAAGTTTGAAGCAAATCGGGTAAAAATAAGAGAGTGATTTCAAAGCATTTTGAAAGTGACACACTTCCTGCTGCCAGTTGGTGGCGCTATAACTTTGACTCACAATAGTCACATCCATGTGATCGGCCTCTTACAACGAATACACTGCTGAAGTTTCATCAAGATCAGATAATGTATGCTGAAGTTATAATACACTTCCTGTGTCCCTTATTCGCCATAAATTCGTTTCCTCGCCACGGCCAAACCGTTCGAGATAACGATGGCGGTGTAAAAGTGCACCATCATTTTCTTAGGTAAGCTGAATTTCTTCAGCTGTCGCAAGAAGTACACCCTCTGCTGGGCCTTTTTGATGATGGAGGTGATGTTCAGCTCCCACTTAAGGTCCTGGGAGATGATTGTACCCAGGAAACCACGATGACTTGAGAGTCACACAGAGTGATGAGGGAGGGTGGGACTGTGTTCTTTCTAAAATCCACGACCATCTCCACTGTCTTCAGAGTGATGAGCTCCAAACTGTTTTGGCTGCACCAGGTCACCAGATGGTCGATCTTACACCTGTAGGCAGACTCACCACCAGAGATGAGCCCAATGAGGGTGGTGTCGTCCGCAAACTTCAGGAGCTTGACGGTCTGGTGACTGGAGATGCAGCTGTTGGTATACAGTGAGAAAAGGAGGGGGGAAAGAACGCAGCCTTGAGGGGATCCCGTGCTTATGGTCCTGGAATCAGAGATATGTTTACCCAACTTCACATGCTGCTTCCTGTCCGTCAGGAAGTCAGTGATCCACCTGCAGGTGGAGTCAGGCACGTTCAGCTGAGAGAGCCTGTCCTGCAGCAGGGCTGGGATGATGGTATTAAAAGCACTGCTGAAATCCACAAATAGGATCCTGACGTAGGTTCCAGGGGAGTCCAAATGCTGGAGGATGTAGTGAAGGGCCATGTTTACTACATCGTCTACAGACCTGTTGGCTCTGTAGGCGAACTGCAGGGGGTCTAGGAGTGGGTCTGTAATGTATTTTATGTGGGACAGCATAAGACGTTCAAAAGACTTCATAACCACAGAGGTCAGAGCTAAGGGTCTGTAGTCTTTTAGTCCTGTGGTCCTTGGTTTTTTGGGGACAGGGATGATGGTGGAGGCTTTGAAGCAGGCTGGCACATGGCATGTCTCCAGTGAGATATTAAAAATATCTGTGAACACGGTAGACAGCTGATCAGCACAATGCTTTAACCCTCTGAGGTCTGAGCTGTTTTCTGGGCCCTGGAGGTGGTCTGACATGCTTTTTTTCTGTTACTAGTGACATTTTCATGGCTAAAGTCTAATTACACTGTATTTAGCACAAACTCTGCTACAATAATATATCAGCAGCATGTATGTAAAAGTTTGTAGTTTTGAGATAATGACATTTATGCGTGGTTTGTGAAAATACAAAAAAAAATTCTCACTGAAATAAGGCCATGAAACCCATACTGATTATTTCTTCACAAGACTTTTGAAAATTGTATGACATAGCCTAGAATATTTGCTCCAAAACTATGTGAAAATCAACCTGACTGCTCATTCAGATAAGACAATATATTGATTTAAAATTTCTAAGACGTGTTTTGTGTGACAAAGCCATATGCGAAGGGGCGTGATCATCTCATGAATATGTAAGCTAACTGCCCTATTAGGAGCGATCAGGCCCTGTCATTCAGAGCAACCTTGCACAAAGAATGAGGAGATTTAAAAAAGAATGGCTTTTAGATTGTTTGGATTTATTTACAACACAACACAATCCAAAAATACAAATGACAAAAGAGCAGATTGAAAACAATGATCCAAAGACAGAGACCTTTGTGCCATTCCTAAAAACATACCTTTCATTTCCAAGGTGTTTGATTTTCACTTTACCATGTTCATGTACAGAGACTCATGTGAATGTTGAAGTCAGCAGGACTCAGTTGCATCTGGTCCCTGAAAGAAAAAAAAAAAAGAAAAAAACTGTGAACATACTGATATCAAGAGAAACTATAGGGCTGCACGATTTTGGGAATAGATTTTAGATTTTTCTGGTTAAAATTTCTTTTTAAAATTCACAGAATACACACACACACACACGTTTCCAACAATATATAATGAACATGAATATAGGCCTTGTAGGCATAGGCTACGCAGTGCTGCATAAAATAATAATAACAATAAATTAAATCTTCCAAAAGATTTCAAGAACAACTACGCTAGAGAAAAATATATTGATTATCATATGTTACTTCAAATGTTTCCATTCGTTATGATGATATGAAATGAGATAATAGTAAAAACATAAAGCCTAATGTTTGGTGCATTTTTCCTTTCAAACGCAATCGCGCTCCAAAATATGATACATTCAAACCCACAGCGCGCTCCAAAATATGATACTCAAACCCACAGCGCGCTCCAAAATATGATAGCCTACATTCAAACGCGATCGCGCTCCAAAATATTAAACATTATGGTTATACATATCTATGTTTGAGCAGATATCCACAAACAGTATTTAACAGTAAACACGGGTCTAAATAGTATAATATTCACCATATATCTAGCAACAGTTCAACTGCAATGTGAAGTTTATGCAACAATACCATAAACTAATAAGTAAGAATTTCTTACCTTACATCTTTCTTGTCTTCAAATCGCGTTCTTCTTCTTCTGAGGTAAATCCATGTAAGCTCACAGCGTGTCTTCCAAACTCGACGAAAAGCAGAGACTTGTGAATTGTTTTGGTGTTTTGTGTTTGAGGTAACGAGGGCGTTCGCGTTCCATGTGGAGATTTGCATGTGAATCACTTTTGCGCGAGTGGGCGTGTCGAATTAAAAAATAATTAGCAAGCGTTTGAGATACTGGACATCCTGTTGGTTTTATACAAATTACTTAAACAGAGAATGTTTGTTTTCAGTTTGAATCCGATCATTTAAAAGTACACACTTAAATGTGCATAAAGGTATATGGCTCATAAATGTGTGAGAAGTATTCGCTGAGTTATGTTTCAGTTTATAGACGTGCTCAAGAAAAAAAAGTTCACCGCGACGGAGAGGCAGAACGCACACCCTGTTTATTTTCTTTATTTTACAAAAGCACAATGTTTTGATTTGATTGTAAGTGGACACATACAAAAGTAGAAATATCACAGATTCTTTTTTTATATTTCTTTTTTCTGTATAACCATAAATGACGGAGTAATTTAAGTTTATGTTGCTGCTATGTGAAAAAAATCCAGCAAAACGCGTCGGCGCGTTTCTCGACCTCAGAGGGTTAAGGTGGATGGAGACACACAATCCGGCCCAACTGCTTTGCGGGGTTTCTGCCTCCTGAATAGCCGGTTGACTTCCCCCTCTGAGATGGAAAAAGGAGGAGAGGGGGTAGAGCTGACCGGGGGGGGGGGGGGGGGGGGGGTTCTTTAGTCTCTCTGTGTACATCCGTTTAGCTTCTCGCACTTCCTTACTAAACCTGTACTTTAACGCCCTGCACCCGGCCCTGTCACCAGTCCTAAATGCCTCCTCCTTTTCCAACCTTAGCTGTCTAAGTTTAGCTGTAAACCAGGGTTTGTCATTATTATAACTCACCCTGGTACGTGTTGGTATACAGCTTTCTTCACAGAATCTTATATAGGATGCCACCGCCTCTGTAAACTCATCTAGGTTGTTAGTAGCAGTCCTGAAAACATCCCAGTCAGTGCAGTCGAAACACGCCTGAAGATCCTCTACAGCTTCACTGGTCCATTTCTTTGATTTCCTCACTACAGGTTTACAGAGTTTAAATTTTTGTCTGTAAGCAGGAATCAGATGGACCATCGCATGATCAGAGTGTCCCAGTGGAGCGCGTGTAACGGTGTGATAGGCACAGCTAACTGTGGTGTAACAGTGATCCAAAGTGTTCCCCTCTCTGGTTGGACACTTTATAAACTGTCTGTATTTGGGGAGTTCTTGGCTGAGATTTCCCCTATTAAAGTCACCAAGAACAATAACAAGGGAGTCCGGGATTGTCTGCTCCCCACAGAGTATCTGTTCGGTCAGCGTGCGCTGCGCGTCCTGCACATTGGCCTGGGGCGGAATGTAAACACCGACCAGAGTGAATGAAGCAAACTCACGGGGGGAGTAAAACGGTTTACAGTTTATAATAAAAAATTCCAGATCAGGAGAACAGTGCTGATGAATCACTGTCACGTCAGTACACCAACCATTGTTAATATAAAAACAGACACCACCACCTTTTGTTTTGCCGGAGAGTTCTTTGTCCCGGTCCGCTCTGTACAGTTGGAAGCCAGCCAGCTGCAGCGCGGAGTCCGGTATCAATTCACACAGCCACGTCTCCGTGAAGCACAGAACAGAAGATGAATAAAAGTCTCTGTTTTTCCCCACCAAAAGCTGAAGTTCGTCCAGTTTGTTGCACAGTGAGCGCACGTTGGAGAGAAATATTGCTGGTAGCGGTGTGCGGAATCCCCGCCGGCGAAGACGCACAAGCGGCCCGGCTCTTTTTCCTCTCCTGCTGCACTTCACAGCGCGACCAACAGCAAGAGAGCCCTTCACCAAAAAGTCCAATAATTCCATTGATGACGCAAGGAAAGTGGGAACTAAGTCCACTGGAGTTGTTTCCCTGATGTTCATGAGCTCTTCTCTGGTAAAAGAGCACCGATAATCACAGCCAAAAACTGAATTAACACATAAAAACAAAACAAAGCGCACCTAACACCGTGGCTGCTATACTCAGCGCCATCTTTGATTTGAGAAAAAATATAAAAAAATAATAATAATATATATATATATATATATATATGTGACATATGTGACCAATCACAGAAAGTAGGGACACAAGTCGGTTCTGGGGCATTTTGAGTTATTCACAGATTCTGAAAGTGTAGTCTCCAAGCTTTCCAACGATGTGTAACACATGGAAATCTGATAATATTTGGAGAAGTTATGGCCATTTGAAGGTAGGCACTCAAAAAAGCTCAAAGGGGAGAAAACAGCCTCAAACAGATTGTGAAGTTCTCACCTCTCTCTCCTGCTGGGAGTGACAATAGGGCTCATTTACATCTCATTTAGATAAGCCATACCCCCTGTAAAGCTCCCCCTGTAAAGCTGTAAAGCACAGGGGGGAGCAGAAAGGTCAGGAAAATGTGACCCGTCACGGAAACCAGGGACACAAGTCGGCAGCACAACTTTCGAGCAAAATGAGAAAGAAGCGGTTTTTTTTCAAAATTGGTGATTTTCGTTTTTTGCAGAATCTGTTAGTTGAGATCACGAAGAAGCCTCTCCATGTTTGAGATAGCAGTATTGGTATATTTAAAAGCGTACATTTTGATGTTGAAATCGGCTTGTTTTTCGGAGATTCTAGCACGCAGTAGGGGCGTGTCATTGTCGGTTTGTATTTCCATACTGAATAAGCCGGCGTGGCTACTTATTATGCAGCGCTCTGGCCGGCTCTATCTGATTTCAAAATTCAATGAAGATGGACGCCAATAACATTACGATGTCCAGCAATCGATTTAAATAGTAGGTTACATGGGGTTTAATTTGTCGTTTAATGAGATGTAGCCTAATACATGTTGTCAGTGCCAATACATACATCCGCCAATACAATTAACGTGTATATTAATGGTACAGTGGTAGAGCTCTCGCCAGCCATGTCAGAGGTTGAGAGTTCGAATCTGCCCTTGTATAGGTTTTTTTTTTTTCTCGTATAGTTTTTTTTTCTCTCATCAAAACGATTATGTTCATCAGTGGTTGTATATCAAGCAGGGACACGCAAACGTTTGAATTATTTTGTTATTTCAACAGAACGAATAGAGAGTATCCGCAACGCAACGGATTGAAGCGCGCGTCGAGTGAAGACAATGCAGTGTGTGCGCGAGCCACACGAGTAAACACTGTAGCCTATCTGTGCCACTGAACGCAGCGGCAACGAGCACTTTGATCACTTGATTTAAAAAAACACATTTCAGCGCTAGTATCTTATTTAAAAAAAGAACGAAATGAATGCTCTGCCAGTTAACTGGAGATGTTTTATTTAGAGAATTTGTAGAATTGGTACATTCAGGGGGGAGGGGGAGACGGGGGAGCTTTACAGGGGGTATGACTTATCTAAATGAGATGTAAATGAGCCCTATTGTCATTCCCAGAAGGGTGAGAACTCGCCAATCTTTATGCTGCGTTCACACCGGACGCGAATAGCGCGTCAAATTCGCGCCTGCCGCGTCTAGTTTGACGCTTGACCACTTTGTGTTAATTCGCGTGTCTAACGCGCGTAAAAACAAAAGTTTGAAGCGAAATTTACGCGCGTCAGAGGTGAAAGTTTTGGCGGCCATCTTTTTTAGATGTTTATCGAGCATTAAAATTAGCATTAATCGAGAGAGTCACCGCTCGTATATGCTCTGGAGAGCAGAAACAGCTGCGTAGGGGACATCGTCGCTGTACTCGGGTCCACCAGACCCTCCAGAGGGTTTCAGGAGTTTCACAATTTGCTCCAGGAGCTAGGTTTGGTGGACCTAACGGTGAGGACGCTGACGAGGACAGCGTAGGCCGTAAGGCCTCGGCCTCGAGTGGTCGCTGCCTGACGAGCCCGCGCTCTACAGCCCGGCGCGAGGTTCACCCTCGCCCGCACCCACCTAATCTGTCATTTATTTTTGTTTTGATAATAAATGGAGCCAGCCTCCAAAAGTGAAACCTGTCCTGTGATTTTTATTTTTATACACTAAATTGTGTTTGTTGTCTTTACATTAGAATAATAATGTTTCATATAATCTAGAATAGATATGGAATAAATAGCATTCAATACAAAATGAGTATCTCTCATATATTGAAATCGAGTTTTTATGTGAAAGATTTGCTTTGTTGTGCATTTTAGTCATATTATAAAATAATTTATTGAGGCCAAACATAAAATAACATTATAAACTGTCACTTCACCACGTGACAGCAGCAAGCAGGCTCCTGATTGGTTAACGCGGCGCGAATTGACGCAGAAGTTCAGATTTTTCAACTCGGGCGGCAGACGCGAATTCGCATCAAACACGAGAATGCACAAAAAGCACTACATAAAACATTCGCGAGTAACGCGCTTAACGCGCCAGACGCTCAATTCGCGCCATTCGCGCGAACTTGACTCGCGAATGAGGCGTATTCGCGTCTCATTCTACGCCTCATTCTCGCCGCAGGAATTTTTACGCGCGTAACGCGTCTTTGCATTGACTTAACATTGAAATCACTCGCGCCTGACGCGCAATTCGCGTCCGGTGTGAACGCACCATTAGAAGCAGATTTCTACCATTTCAGTTTTTTTAAGTGCCTACCTTCAAATGGCCACAACTTCTCCAAATATTATCAGATTTCCATGTGTTACACATCGTTGGAAAGCTTGAATGCTACACTTTCAGAATATGTGAATAACTCAAAATGCCCCAGAACCGACTTGTGTCCCTACTTTCCGTGACTGGTCACAAATGTGCCATCAAAGAAAAAAAAAGAAAAAGTTTGCAAACAGTCTCTTAGCATCTACCGATAAAACTGTATAGGCAACTCTTGTGTACACTGAATAAAAAATAAGATAAACTCTAGACAATGTTCAAATCAAAAACAGGATGTGCTATGTGATATATATATATATATATACAGTATGAGTAGGCTATGAATCCAAGTATGAATCAGAATAGATTTTATTGCCATTGTCAATGAAAGGTTTTACAGACTAGGAATTTTCTTCGGTGTAGCCTACTCGTGCAACATGAAACAATATTTTGCCGGCTTATTCAGTATTGAAATACACACCGACAATGACACGCCCCTACTGCGTGCTAGAATCTCAGAAAAACAAGCCGATTTCAACCTCAAAATGTACGCTTTTAAATATACCAATACTGCTATCTCAAACATGGAGAGGCTTCTTCTTGATCTCAACTAACAGATTCTGCAAAAAAACGAAAATCACCAATTTTGAAAAAAAAAAACGCTTCTTTCTCATTTTGCTCGAAAGTTGTGCTGCCGACTTGTGTCCCTGGTTTCCGTGACGGGTCACAGTTATAAGTACTAACTATAATACACCAAATGTCAAAAAATTATTAATGACTTTGACCTTTTGACAGGTTGAACTTCCGGTATAGGGGATCAGGGGGTTAACCTTTGCCCTTCCTAGCCATCGATCATGTGGTTTGACAGTTAGTTTTACCTATTGACCCGGCTAGCCCTAGATCATGTAGTTTTGACAGTTAGTTTTGCCTTTTTTTTAGTAAGCTATTTTATAATCATTCAACTTTTGTGAGGTAGATTTTCATTTATATTATTTTAAAAGAACAGAATGTTTTTTCAACGTTTGTGTGAGATACACTTCACAGTTTTTTTTTTTTTTTTTTTAGTTTCACAGTACAGCCCATATACACTCAGGAATATGGAGGGAGGGGGATCCTGATATATAACAGTGTCTTCAAACGATCAAAAACCACATTAAATATAATAATTGGTATAATAATTATTATAATAATTGGTTGGTATAATAATTCATGGTTTTGACAGAAGCTTTGGGCTTTTGAAGTTGGTATAATACGTCTTGGTATTGACAGAAGCTTTTGGCCTATTGACCTTACAATTATATTTAATGTGGTTTTTGATCGTTTGAAGACACTGTTATATATCAGGATCCCCCTCCCTCCATATTCCTGAGTGTATACGGGCTGTACTGTGAAAAAAAAAAAACAAAAAAAAAATGTGAAGTGTATCTCACACAAACGTTGAAAAAACATTCTGTTCTTTTAAAATAATATAAATGAAAATCTACCTCACAAAAGTTGAATGATTATAAAATAGCTTACTAAAAAAAATCCACTGAACCAACCATTTCAGTTTAAATAAAATGGAGTCACAAAAATGCAATGATTTTAAAGTTGTAATACAAAAGATCCCAGAGTGTTTACTGAAGGGCCTCTTGTGTTGATATGCAATGAATAAGCTGTAATACTTTAGGAGACCAGCAGAGGGAACTAGCGAGTGATGGGACTGGGTGTGGACGCAGGGGGTGAGCAAGAGAAAGAGGCAGTTCTGATCAGTGTTGCTAAGTCCGCTTATTGTAAACGACTTTGGGCTTGTTTTTCTGTAAAGTCGCTTACAAATATTGGTAGTCGCGGGTCGCATTTTTTTGGGCTTGTTTCTAAAGTGTAGTTGCTTATTTGGGCTTGATCCCAGCTCCATAATAAGTTGTCAACGTAGGAGTTTGTCTAGCCTGTTCTCTCTGTCCCTCCCCTTTCCCCATACACACAGGAGACAGCAGAGTTTTTTCCCACCCACATCCTGCTTCTAATTGGCTCTGACCCAGATGGCAACGAGTACTAGCCAATCAGAGGCAGAGCAGGGCAATCTGTTTTTTTCTGGTTAGGAAAACGTCATCAGCGAGTGACGTAAACTATAAACTTAAATGAATGCGCGCGAGTTGCGAATGATGGTGACTGACTGGACTGTAGGAGAGTTTTTTGGAGGAACAAATGCCTGGGAAAAAGTGGGCGAAATACGGGAAGAAATATAACAAAGACTGGGAGAAAGAGAAAGGAGTAAAAGAAAAGAAACAACCCGTCGTGGGGGACGACCCAAAAGCACTGTGCAGAGTATGTAAGTGTGAAATACGTGCACACCATGCGGACCTCGTACAACATGCTAGCACAGAGAAACATTAAAAAAATGCAGCACCGTTCTCCTCAATGAGGCTTACGGTCATTGGGTTCGCGGTTTCCCAACAGAACGAGTCAAGACAGAGAGCTGAGCTGAAGGTAGCCACTTATGTAGCTTGTCACACATCCATTAAATCAGTCGATCACCTTGAGGAGTTAATGTGCTCAACTTGTGATAAAGACATCAAAATGCACCGGACAAAAATGCACGGCATTAATTAACCATGCCATTGCTCCGTGTATGTTCACAGAACTTCAGAGGGATATTGGAGGTGCTGATTACTCACTTGTTATTGATGAAAGCACAGACATTTCATCTGTCAAGCAACTGTGTGTGGTAATCCGCTACTTCAGTATGACACTGAACAAAGTTTTGTCCACCTTTTTGGGTTTAATAAACTTGGAGGGTTAAACAGCAGAGGCTATTGCCTCTACTCTGACCCGTTTTCTACAGGGCCTTCCTGCTCAGCTACTGTTCGGACGCTCTTGCTTACTGCTCCGCGCTTTGCTCTATCGCTTTTACATTTTTATCTCCTATATTTTTATATTTTATTTCCTTTTATCACCTAATTTTAACTTCAGCAAATCAGCACAGTGCTCAGACGACAAAGTTTGGATTACTACAAAAACGCATAATTCTTTTACCCGACCAGCTTACATTCCGGGGAAAGGAAAACACAACTGCCTACACTCATAAGGATAAGAGAGAAATTGCCTCTTCTGGTTCAAGAATCTACTTGCTGCACTAACTGCCACAGACTTTTACAAAGGATTGCAGTTCTTGAAACAAAGTTACTTACGGGACCATCAAACCAGGTGGAGCACACAACAGAGCTTCATCATGGACACCCTCAGCATACAGCCGGTGAGTCCCATGAAACTAGTGCTCCTCGACAGGTCGAGAAACAAGCCGATCGACTTACAAATCGATGGCACAAACAGGGAGCGAGACCCAAAGGCACTCGAGACATCAGATTGTCACGAGCCTCACATATTACCGCAGTAGCATCCTCTACCCCAGATACAGCTCTGACAAGGATTGCAAACACTGGTCACCTACCACTGCCTATACATCTTGAGAATAGATTTGAAGTACTAATGAATGTAAATGAGGAACCCCCAAATGTGATGAATGTGATAGAACACAGACTGAATGGGCCAGTAGCTAACACTGATGCTAACTGGCGCTCAAGGTTGAGCAGACAGCGGCACTCAGCTCAGAGCGCAGCCGAGCCCAGGACTCTGATAGTGGGGGACTCCATTAGAGCTGAAACAACTAATTAAAATCGATTATTAAAATAGTTGTCAACTAATTTAGTCATCGATTAGTTGCTAAATAACTTTTCAAGTTCAAGTTCAAGTTGAGCTTTATTGTCATTCCGCTACATGTGGGGACATACAGTGGAACGAAATGTCGTGCCTCGCAGGACCATAGTGCTACATAAATACAGACATACAACAATGAAGTAAAAAAAACACTATAAACCTATACACAACTAACCTACTGACAGATTTAACTATAAGTATACTATATATAAGTATTTACCCTATACAACTAAAAGAATAAAGGATAAAAAATAAAATAAAAAATAAAAAATACAAACTATATACTTCACAAAAATATTTACGCTATACAAATAAAAATAGAAGATACTGTAATATGTGCAAAGAGAGACATTTGAGTCAGCAGCTGGTTGGGGAACAGTGCAGGATGATATGTAGTGCATGAGCATGTAAACATATATTGCAGAGTCTTTTGTGGGATTGTGTACACGCAGCAGTGTGTGTAAAGTGTCCATAGTGCAGATAGTGTAAATTTGCCGTAAGCGGCTCATTTCGTGCATATTTTAAATCTGTGGTGACCAAAGTGTGGCAGTAATGAGCCACCGGAGGTTTTACTCAGCCAGTACAGCAGGAGAAGTAGCGAATAGCCAATAGCTAGCCTTGTTTTATGTCACGTGCTTCCCGCACAGCGTCTCTGCAGCATTCAGCGAGATGGCGGAGGCAGGCGGCAGTTGAGTAAGCTCGAGAAAGAAAAAGAAAAAAGCGGAGGATAAAACTAATCGAACGAAGTCATCCAAAGTGTGCAAAATCATGGGAGAAGAGAAGTGTCACACCATGAAATGTAAACAGAAAAAAACAAGCAATGCATTCGGCAGTTTAGGATATCGCACAAGATTTGTTCTTATATGCCCTGTCAAGCGCGCCCTGTTAAACTGACAGGACTTAAAAACACATGCAAATGATACTTTCACTCTATGATGGTTAAACTCTGCAATTAATAATTTTTTCTCGGAACTAATGTTTTGGTAGGAACGAAAGTTTACATCGTATGTTTCTCCGGAATCAGCCAGCGCGAAGGACATCTATATTGCTGGCGTTTGCCGCTGCTTGCCGCTGAACCGCGTCATAGCTCATTGCCATAAAGTTGAGCTACTTTCAACTTTCTGATTGATTTCACAGCATAAGCTATAAAGCTGTTTCCCAGGTATAAGCTGTGTGTTTACAGGAAACAAAATAATAAAATGCAATTTACTGCAACTGTATTCTGTTTTATTCTTATTCTTCGTGAAAATATGTTCTGCAAGATTCCTTAATAAGCTTTGTTCGGGATGTTA
Source organism: Leuciscus idus (assembly GCA_021554675.1). Classification (NCBI taxonomy): domain Eukaryota; kingdom Metazoa; phylum Chordata; class Actinopteri; order Cypriniformes; family Leuciscidae; genus Leuciscus; species Leuciscus idus. Next base: position 2,276,547 of record CM038621.1, on the reverse strand, counting down.
AACTACTTTAGGAGCCCTAAGGACTGCCATGGTAAAAACATTATTTGAAATCTCCTTGTGAAATTTGCTAGAGTACGTATGGGTCAGTGTTTTAATTGGAGAAGAGTTCGACAAAGGATTACTAACACATAATAAAACACAACTCCAGGTATGTTTTTGATGAGGATATGACAATGCAAAATGGTTAAAATCTCTAAAAAGTCTATGTTGAATGATAAAGACCCTTTGTTAATAATTTACTTGGGAAAAAATGGGAAAAACTAAGATATAAGTACATAAACCGATTAATCGATTAATCGTAAAGATAATCGACCGATTAATCGATTATCAAAATAATCATTAGTTGCAGCCCTAGACTCTATAATCAGAAACATTAGCAGCAGGGATACAACTACGTGCTGCCTTCCACAAGCAACAACTTCTGGTATAAACAGGGAACTTCAGAACATTCTGATGAAACATAAGACTGCAAATCGACTCATCATTCATGTGGGGAAGAATGATATTCATAAAGAGCAGTCAGAACTCCTTAAGAAGGATTTCAATGAACTTTGAACATTTTTTGAAACACTTAAAAGACTGAAAGTTCAAACATTCATCAGTGGACCACTCCCAGCAAGAGGAACAAACAGGTTTTCACGGTTGCTTGGGCTTAATACATGGCTGCAAAAAACCTGCAATATAAAAGGAGTGAACTTCATTGACAACTTCAATCTTTTCTGGAGTCAGAGACAACTGTTTCATCGGGATGGCCATCACCCAAACAAACTTGGTTCAAGAGTGTTAAAGGACAATATCTACTTCTCCCTCAATCATCCTTCTGCAGTGTGTGTCAATCTGAACGACACACACACACACACACACACACACACACACCTGAAAACAGTATGAATGACCACGGGACTTCACTTAAGCAGCAAAATGGACATGCGGTTGACATATCACACAAGGACAATGATAACACTACTCCGCCACAACAACCTCTGCTCACAGACCCAATCTCAGCTGAGCCCTGCCCACAGAGCTCACCACAGACAGACATATTAAACCTGCTCCAAGATTCAGCACCCAAGAACGACTTCCTGGAAAACAGCCAGGGAAGCCAGGACAGCATATTACAGCCTCCGATAACACCTGAGCAACAGCCCCTTTCACCAGACACGTTATCCCTCTCTCCAGCATCCCCACTTCTGTGTTTCTCACAGAAAATGGAAGAACTGATGCATGCTGGAACCAAACTATCCCACTCTTTTGCTGCAAGCCCCCAGATACCAACCAAAAAACGGCAGGCACCTCAACCACCAAAGCCTGCGGGCCCAGCTCGCCCTCGCCCTCCTGTGAGAGCTCTTTGGCCTCTGCCACAACGCCAGGGCCCACACCCTCCTCTATCTGCTCGAGGTGAACCAAAAACAACTGATACCAGCTCTCAGTGATATGTGTTGGGTCCCTGCTATGATAACAGTAACTTTCTCAAATGTTTACAGAACAAGCGGGAACCCAGTGTGCCTGTATCTTTCTCTATTGCTGTTCTATTACAAGATAGAAAGTCTAAGGCCTTCAATAGCCGTACAGCAAACCCAACTAATCTGGTGCCTATTACATGTCAAACTAAGATTGCTGTGGGGACAAAAAGTAAGACTGTTAAGTTAGCACTTTTAAACATTTGCTCACTTAAAAATAAATCACTTCTAGTCAACGACTTAATAACCACAAACAACCTGGACTTTATGTTTCTAAATGAAACCTGGCTAGAAGACAGCTGCAGTGCAACAATCCTCAATGAAACAGCCCCTCCTACCTTTACTTTTATGAGTGTCTGCAGAGCTGTAAAGAGAGGTGGGGGTCTAGCTGCTCTTTTTAAAGATATCTATCAATGTAAGCACATATCATTTGGGAATTATCCGTCTTTCGAATATCTGGGTACTGTGTTAAAAGATGCTCCACGCATTTTACTGATAATTATTTACAGGCCCCAATACTCTCCAGCCTTTGCTGAGGACTTTACAGAACTGTTATCAACAATTACCTCAGAGTTTGACTGTTTTGCCATTGCTGGAGATTTTAACATTCACATAGATAGTGCAGAAAACAATATGGCAAAAGAAATCAAAACTGTTTTAAAAACTTTTGATCTGACTCAGCATGTACATGGACCCACACACAATCGTGGACACACTCTAGATTTACTTATCAGTAAGGGTCTAAACATTTCATCGATTGTTATTAAGGATGTAGCACTGTCTGATAATTTCTGTATTTTCTTTGATATATTGATCTCTCCTGCCACTGAAGCTAAATCTGTGTCTTTCAAGAAGAGATGCTTAAATGAGAACACTAGTGTACTATTTATGAAGGCTACATCCTTAACACCAAGCATATCTGCAGACTCTGTTGATTTTCTCCTTGATTCTTTTAACTCAAAAGTTAAAAGTGTAATTGATGATATTGCTCCTGTTAAAGTCAGGAAGAAGAGTGGCAGACAAAAAGCACCTTGGAGAAACTCAACAGCAGTGCAAATTATGAAAAGACAATGCAGAAAAGCAGAGCGCATGTGGCGGAAGACAAAACTTGTAGTCCATTATAACATCTACAAAGACAGCCGCATGCTTTCAATATGGAACTAGGCAAAGCAAGACAGACTTTCTTCTCAAATATTATAAACAGCAATTTAAATAACACACACACTCTTTTTGCTACTGTAGAGAGACTGACAAACCCCTCAAGCCAGATTCCCAGTGAAATGCTCTCAGACAACAAGTGCAGTGAGTTTGCTTCTTTCTTCTCTGAGAAAATCAATAATATCAGAAAGGTGATCAGCACATCCTTGAGTTGCGCTGAGGTCAGACAGATCAGACCACCTGAGAAAGTAGTTACTATGTCTGATTTCAAAGAAATTGATGGCAAAATTGTGGAAGAAACCGTACAGCACCTTAAAACATCAACATGCGCCCTTGACACACTTCCCACATCTTTTTTCAAAAGTGCATTAAACAGTTTAGCAGATCTTCAGAAGTGGTAAATGCCTAATTTCTCTCTTGGAGTTTTCCAAACTCCCTGAAAAGTGCAGTTGTCAAGCCCCTCCTGAAAAAGAGCAATCTGAATAAGACCATATTAAGCAACTATAGACCGATCTCAAATCTTCCTTTCATAGGCAAAATCATTGAAAAAGTTGTCTTCAATCTGCTGAACAAATTCTTAAGCTCGAATGGATACTTTGACAATTTTCAATCTGGTTTCTGACCGCACCACAGCACAGAGACAGCGCTCATAAAGATAATAAACGATATTCGCTTAAATACTGATACAGGCAAATTATCGGTGCTGGTACTACTCGACCTCTGTGCTGCATTTGACACTGTCGATCATAACATACTTCTTGACAGGCTGGAAAACTGGGTGGGGCTTTCTGGGATAGTCCTAAAATGGTTCAGATCATACTTAGATGGGAGAGGTTATTATGTGAGTATAGGAGACCATAAGTCTGAGTGGACATCCATGACATGCGGAGTCCCTCAAGGCTCAATTCTTGCGCCACTCCTGTCCAACCTGTATATGCTCCCAATGAGCCAAATAATGAGAAAGAACCAAATTGCTTACCACAGCTATGCAGACGACACACAGATCTACTTAGCCCTATCGCCTAACGATTACAGCCCCATTGACTCCCTGTGCCAATGCATTGACGAAGTCAACAGTTGGATGTGTCAAAACTTTCTTCAATTAAACAAAGACAAAACTGAAGTCATTGCGTCTGGAAACAAAGATGAAGTTCTCAAGGTGAACGCATACCTTCACTCTAGGGGTCAAACAACTAAAAATCAAGTCAGGAATCTTGGTGTGACACTAGAGTCAGACCTTAGTTTCAGTAGTCATGTCAAAGCAATAACTAAATCAGCATACTATCATCTGAAAAATATTGCAAGAATTAGATGCTTTGTTTCCAGACAAGACTTAGAGAAACTTGTGCATGCTTTTGTAATATATTTGTAATTGTAGCGATTCTGATTCGTCAATTTAGCTCAAAGGAATTATTAATTAATTTATAGGGAATTCGAAAGAATCACTTATTACAACCGAGCAAATGACTCGTTCACGGTTCATTTGAACTGGCTGTAACTATCAGCTCTGCAATGGATATAAATATCCAAACTATAGTGAAACACTATTTGTTAGCCGGGTAACTTAGATCAGCAGTTTAAGACATTAAATTTGTAAGCACATAACACAAGTAACACTTCTCTTTAAAATACAAACAAGACTTTATTGATTATTCTAACACACAAACACACGCACACACATTCATACGAGTTGCAGAAAGAAAGAGAGAGTGAGGAAAGAATGAGTTTTAAGAGTGAGATGATGAAATCCCAAGTTTCTATATGCACTTATAAGACCTGACCTGAACGAACCATCACTCAGTAATTTAACACTTTTTTTGTTTCTTAGGCGGGTAATTAAATATATATCAATGCGCCAGTTCAGCTTAAGAGTCTGGAGGCTACTTGCTTGTCTTTGCTCCTTTTTGGGATTCCCTTCATTGCGTAAAAGGGGTTTTCCAGGTTCGTGGCTGGCGTCTTCCTCCTGCTTGGATAGATGTCTGGGGCGGCCAATCACGTGGTGTGCTGGTGGATGAATGAAAGTCTTTGAAGCTAGAAGCTGGCTTTGCAGTCGAAGGGTGGACCGAAACTTTATCGCAAAACTTAACTTAGAACCGAGACTCACAACGAAAAAGAAAGGAAAACTCAGAAAAGAAAGAAAATTGAGACAAGAGTAGTTAGATGGCTTGAATGAAGTTGTTTAACCCAGTGGTTCTCAAACCTGTCCTGGAGGACCACCAACACTGCACGTTTTCTTTGTCTCCCTAATCAAACACACCTGATTCAACTCATCAGCTCATTAACCCATGTGATAATGAGCTGATGAGTTGAATCAGGTGAGTTTGATTAGGGAGACAAAGAAAACGTGCAGTGTTGGTGGTCCTCCAGGACAGGTTTGAGAACCACTGGTTTAACCCATGTTCTTCTGATCTTGATTTGGGTTCTTTCGTCTGCGCGTTTACATGGTTACTTGTCTATCTTCATCTTCTGCGTCTGCCCAAAACTTTGTTCGGGTCCTAATATTTTAAACTCAATGTTTGTCCAGCCTCCTGGATGAGTTCTGACCAATTAGACACTTGCTGAGTCCCAATTCGCCTACTTATACTACGACCTAAAAGTATGTACTTTTTTTTGTGAGGAAAAAGTACATACTTTTGAGTGTGTAGTAAAAGAGTATGCACGTTCTGGGACATACTTCAATGACGTCATGCAACGTGAACGAGAACGTGGTTGCCTAGTTACGCACACCGCAACTGTTAACAAAACATTTTACATTTCATTCATTCTTATATGTCCAATATAATTTTATTTACTATTTCCATCTTTTTTTCCACAATACATTTACAATGTGTTTTACCAAATTGAGGAGTGAAGCAGGGCGTCGTCGTAGATCAACCAAACGCAGGTCGTTTGTGAGGCGGCTGGTTCTGACGTTCATGTGCAATGTGTGTAACGAAAGCTACTTTTTCTGAGTTAAAATATTTAAAGTTTATAGTATAACTACTGTTTAACGTACTTTATACAGTACTTAAGTATAATACTCAAAAATACCCCGATGAAAATGAACCATGCTTTTTACTATAGTAAAAGTGTAGTAACCATGTTTCTTTGGTTGGACTGATAGAGTTAACATTTGTACAGCCACAGTATTACTACAAAAAAGTCAGTGTGGTTAAACTATGGTTAGTGTAGTAAAAGGTGTTTCATAAGGGTTTATAGTAAGGTATAAATCTAAGACAGAAACATCAAAAGAAATACATAAAAAAGACACTTGCATGACACTGTACTAGAGCCTTATTATTTATTGTTTTGTAGCCTGATAACCCCAATGAGGCGCTCAGTATCTTCATCGGACCCTACACGATAAACACGGTACTTTTTTGGCACAACATAAACCCATTAATATTACGAGACAATAAAATATAACTTTAATTAGGGTTAAACATTTGAATTCTTACACTTAAAAACTGAGGGCGCATCTCCGCTGCTGCATCCGGCTGCCATGTTTACATCACAACCATCACCGCAAAGCAGCTCCTCCCTCCCGCACGCAATGGGTTGTGGGCAATATTAGCCATTAGAGTGTGCATTGATCTGCACTTCAAATTTGAACCGGAAATAGTAGACCATCCGGGTATCTTTGGAATACTCATTTCAACATACTATGATTTGGGGCGTACTAATTCTAGTTTCGCATACTATTTAGGACGGACGCATGTGTCTTTATTGGAGAGGTGGCATTTTCTTCACTTCTCATCGTAAATCAGGCGTTATCTGTGATCTCCTTACTCTCCAAGCTCTAGCAAGAGAGTACAGAGGCCACAGTTTAGACATCATTACTATTATAAGAATACTAAACATTTTACACAGATTTCAATCAAGCCATCTTTTGAATTAAGAACATACAATCGTATTGGTAGGAAACAAGACACACTTTCATTCAAACCTCTAATAGTTATAACAAATCATGACTTATATATGGGATCTAAGCATATTAGACACACACATAAGTGGTAGACACAATGTAGAATTATGTAGTTGCATGATGTTTGATTATAAGTCCATCGAAAATTGTTCTGGGATGATTTTATGTATTGTTATAGGTAAAATCTCAGTTCTACCAGAAAGACTCGGGAGAGTTATTTCAATAAACCATACATTTATTGACAGCTCAGCAAGCTGATAATCTACAAAGTCATTTGGCGTAGGCCCCGTCCGTAGTGCATAGTCCGAGAGTATCGGATCTGCAATTCCTGCCTAAAGATGAAGGCAGGGGCGCAGCCGACCCCCCTCCTGGGAGGTATGGACGGGACCATCCTGGTGGTGGTGGGGAGGATGGGGGTAATCGTCGCTTCAGTATCTGCGAACTCAAACATGTGTAAGTACCGTGCTTTTATACAATAAGCATAATAATATGATTGGATAGAAGTGAAGCAATAAGTGACGTAATAATTGAGTCTTCCCAGCAGAACTTATGCTAAAGCTTTCATTTCTTTGTGGCTTGAAGAGATTTTACACCCTGGGTCATTCAGAGGTCCTTAAGAAGAAGGGGGTCTGTTTTGTATATCTGTCGTGGGCTCGAGCGACTTCTGCTGTTATCTTGATCGAGCACCAAGCTGTGCCATCTCTGAACCAATCAGTCTTTCCAAAACAATCAAACGCTGACAATGTTCTTCCTTTAGTTGGGCTCATCTCTTTGAAGCTTGCATGGCCATAAAGTTCTTAGCTGGGGGTTTTCGTTGGTTAGCGTAGTCTGGCTGGAGCCTGATTTTATGGCTCTGGATTGGTGATTTGGGGTCTGGAATGCTGAGTTCTGTGTGGAATTATGTTTGAACAAATCACCTGGAAGATTCATTTGTGTTTGATTTGCCTTCAAATCCTACAACACACTGCACCAGGCGGTGGGTCCTTGACAGTGGAGGTAAGTAGTACAGGGGGTCTAGTGGTAGTAATGGGACCCGATTGGACCTCTGACCCGATTGGACACAGCTGTCACAGCGAATGCGCATGCGTCGCGTCTGAATGCGTTGTTGTTTTTGGAGCTCTATCGATTTGATTTATAATTCTTGATTTTTCTCTTTAAACTCACTTACAACGAACATTTTCTACTTTTCCTCACTGATAAGCACTACTGCTCAAACCTCATAGTTACAACGCGGACTGTTGAGCAGACGCATCTCAAGCCTATTAGTGATCCAACGCTGGATACTCTTAAAGGTACGTCCGTGGATCACGGCTGAACGCGTCTTCTCCACACTCACTTACAAACAAACATTTTTTTTCGCCTATCGTGCGTGTACTCTACACCTCTACCACTAAAAAAAAAAAAAAAACGGATTATATCCAAGACTTCAGTCATAAATTAGTATTAATATTGATAGCATCACTGGTAGCTTCGTTGCTAACTCACTGTCCATCTGTTAAAATGGCGAATATATCAGATGTAAGTAGTCTACCTTTTGGTGCAGGTGAGGACACATTTGAGCTGCACACACTGCAGTCTGAGCTGGAAGCTGTTGAGAAACAGATCCACAACCTTTTATTGAGACAGGCCGAGCTGAGAGACCGGTGTTTAGCTCTTGAAACATCACGCGCCGATGCACACAAATCAGTGTTTAACGTTACTAACCCGCTGACTCCGACCACGTCTACTCCGTGCGTTCCTCAGCATCGGTCGCGATCAGCCATGGTCTCGTTCACTCCGGCTCCAACACGCCACCACAAAGCCTGGGTGGTTCCGCAGCGGAAGACGCGAGTCAGGTTTAGACCAAGACTTTCTCCGACCCTCCCGGTTTTCGAGTTATCCACACAAAACCGCTTCTCCTCTCTTCGCGAAACAGAACGCGATGCTGTGATCATCGGCGATTCCATCGTTCGGCGCGTACACGCTACGTTAGGTAAAAGTAAGGTGCACAGTCACTGCTTTCCTGGTGCTCGTGTTTCTGAAATCGCTGCTCGCGTTCCCGAGATCCTGAACGGTGACGAGCGCGTCGGAACTGTGGTCCTGCACACGGGAGTGAACCACATCAGGCTGGGCCAGACGGAGATTCTGAAGAAAGACTTCAGGAATCTGATCGATACGGTACGCAGCACATCGCCTGAAACAACGATCATTGTGTCAGGACCGCTTCCCACGTACCGATTAGGGCATGAAAAGTTCAGCAGATTATTTGCGCTAAATGAATGGTTAATGTCATGGTGCAATGAGCAGAAACTGCTCTTTGTAAATAATTGGAATCTGTTTTGGGAGCGTCCTAGGCTTTTCCGTGCTGATGGCTTACACCCAAGCAGATTCGGAGCGGATCTTCTGTCGGATAACATCTCCAAAATGTTAAATACCCTTTGACTAGTAACCAAAAGTCCAAATCATAGTCTCTGCTGCACCAATTTAACTGATATAAATACTAGTGTAGAACATTGCATAGAAACCGTATCTATTCCTCGTTTAGTGAGATCAAATAATAAATCTACTGCAGGATCTAGGAAAAATCTAATTGTTATTAAAACAGAAAATGTTGCTATTAGTAAACAAAAATTATTTCTAAAGCTAGGTCTTCTAAACATTAGATCACTCACACCTAAGGCACTTATTGTAAATGAAATAGTCATAGATAATAGCTTCGATGTACTTTGCCTTACTGAAACCTGGCTTAAACCAAATGATTATTTCGGTCTAAATGAGTCTACTCCATCTGGATACTGTTATAAGCATGAGCCCCGTCTGATTGGTCGTGGCGGCGGTGTTGCAACCATCTATAGAGATATTCTCAATGTTACTCAGAAAACGGGTTATAAGTTTATTTCATTTGAAGTACTTGTACTAAATGTTACGCTCTTAGATGTTAGAAAAACATCCCTATTATCTCTAGCCTTGGCTACCGTATATAGACCGCCAGGGCCTTACGCTGATTTCCTAAAAGAGTTTGCAGATTTTCTCTCAGACCTATTAGTCAATGTCGATAAAGCATTAATTGTTGGAGATTTTAACATACACGTAGATAATCCAAATGATGCGTTAGGGGCTGCGTTTACAGATTTATGTAAATTACGCGTAATTTTCTTTTATTAAATCCAGACAAGACAGAGGTAATACTTATCGGTTCCAAAAACCGCCCACAAAACCTCGCACAATACAACTTTAACATCATAGGATGTCCTGTTACTTTATCCTCTACAGTAAAAGACCTAGGTGTTATACTCGATTGCAACCTGTCTTTTGAAAATCATATTTCATATGTTACAAAAACTGCCTTTTTCCACCTTAGAAACATTGCTAAGCTACGTAATATGCTATCAGTTTCTGATGCAGAAAAGTTAGTTCATGCATTCATGACCTCGAGACTAGATTACTGTAATGCTTTATTAGCTGGTTGTCCTGCATCCTCAATAAACAAGCTACAGTTAGTCCAAAATGCCGCCGCTAGAGTTCAGAAAATATGATCATATAACACCGATTTTATCATCACTGCATTGGTTACCTATAAAGTTCCGTATTAATTACAAGGTATTGCTACTGACTTATAAAGCCCTAAACGGCTTAGCTCCAGTCTATTTAACGGATCTTCTATCGCCCTATAATCCATCGCGCTCTTTAAGATCACTAAATTCAAGGCTTTTGGTCATACCTAGGATATCCAGAACCACCAAAGGAGGGAGAGCATTTTCACATTTGGCTCCAAAACTCTGGAATAGTCTTCCTGATACTGTTCGTTGCTCAGACTCGCTCTCCCAGTTTAAAACTAGATTACAGTCGCATCTCTTCAGCCAGGCATTCATATAATCTTACAGTTCAAACTACAATCCGGCCTCTAGCTCATAAATGCCAGAGGAGAACTGGCCCCCGACTGAGCCTAGGTTCTCCCAAGGTTTTTTTTCTCCATTAGGTCACCTGATGGAGTTTTAGGACACCATTAGGTCACTTGATGGAGTTTTTCGGTTCCTTGCCACTGTTGCCTTTGGCTTGCTCAGTTGGGGATATTTTGGGGATATTTAATTAAATTTTATTAATCAATAAATTCCTCTTGAAACAAACTTTGTTGTATTATTTTAATTTAATACTGTGAAGCTGCTTTGATACAATCTGTATTGTGAAAAGCGCTGTGCAAATATACTTGACTTGACTTGACTTAATGGGGCACTGGCTGGTTGATGGTGGTTTCACAAAACTGAGGTTTAGGGGTACCAACAACCTAGTGGAGGTAGTGGGACATGGAATAGGAGGGACATGGAATAACCTCCAGCACAAGCTGGGCCACTGATGAGAGCTGTTTGGATAGAAGATTGTAGATGTGGTCATTGTCACTCAAGAAATATCTCCAGTATATTCTTGTTCATTAGTAAGTAAATGTGTACCTTGTTTTGTTTCAACAGCTGATACTTTCTCCATGACAGAGGAAAGGAACATTTGATCTGGGGAAATAAATGATCAATACAACACTTGCATAAATCATTGGTGACTTGCAATTATTCCCCAGTTCGGCTGTTTACTTACCATTCTTCATCCTTTCAGCGATGTCCATGGAAACCGTTAGCATGACAACATTACCTTTGCTGTCTGCCACATTAATGGTTACGTTGTCTATTTTGTTTTTGTGTTACACAGGGTAATGCAGGTTCTTTATATATCCTAAGGAACAATGGGACCATAGCCAACACCTGTTCCATTCATTATTACTAATAGTTAGCAACAAATGCAATTACCCTTTTAAGTCAACTTTCAATCAGTTTTGGCTCAACTTTAATTAGCAGTGATTTCCATTGTTTTTAGTGATTAAGTAGCTTAATGTATTAACACTCTTTTGAGATGTGTATAAGTGGTGTTTTGGAAGGGTGTCAAGAGAACATATTGGATATATACTTTAGCAGTTTGACATGGGTGTTTCTGCTAATACAGAATGATAAAAGTAATGTATATAAAAAAAACAAAACAATTCCCTGATGGGTGTGTGTTTTTCTTTAAGAGGGTTTCAGCAACAGGATTCACAGTACCCTCCAGCTGAGCTCTTTTTAATACTCACCATTTATTCTAATTTTATAGCCTACTCAGTAACAGCGGCTCCTCCTGACTGTCCATTAATGTGTAACGAATGGACTTAATCAAAATGCTCTAGACATCATAAACCTTCCCCCTCTCCCCTGTTGTCATCGGCCCTCAAACCAGTTCTCTTCAAAGACCGTTATCACCTCGGCTCTCCTGAACGATCTGAGCAAGACACTGGGTCTGCAACCCTCAAAGACAGCACGAGAGTCCAGACGACACGAGCCATTTGGTCAAAGACTATAGAGACAAACTCCAATACACAAGGACATTTACTCCATTCTTACCTACAAATTTTCCCAAATGTTTATAGTATTTCTCCTGTGTGTTATGCATGTCCCTATGTTTTATTAGCCTAGTTATGATTCTTTAGTTATGTTAGAGTAACTTCAAATGTTGATATCCAAAGATGATGTATCACTCTTCAAATCTCCTCTTTCTTGGTATCAAAAGAATCCTCTTCTGATTTTATAATCAATGGTGTACAATAGGGGTGTCGCAATATACCGGTGTTGACGATAATCGTGATATTCAAAGCATGAAATATCGACATCGTGTTAATTTAGAGTGTGACAATATACCGGTATTGGCGATAACCACAATGTTTAAAATGAATAGGACTCTTATGATAACATGACACGTAAATACTCCAGCGCCAGTACCTGGTTGACCTCTCAGGTGGCAGTATTGCACCCGCTGACACCTGTCAAATAAGAAGACGACGCAGCGCTCGTCCGCGCTCGCGCAGCTAGACTCTGTCCACACCCGAAAAAAGTAAGCTCGCCAGTATTAAGAACAGAGTTCTTCGGCTTCAAAGAAAACAGCACCTTAAAGGTGGTCGCACACCGGACGAGAAGCGCAGCGCCACGTCTTTAAAATTCGAACACATTCTCTATGAGTGTAACGTACACACACCGGCGGCCGCGGCGCCCAGCAACGGCTCAGGACCATGTTCAAAATCCTGCTGCGACACAGAGCGTCATTTACATCGTTTTATATTAACTTTACATTATTTTTGTCTCAAATCATCGTAAATGATTTCACCCTGTACTGCAATATACATTTAATTTACATTAATTTACAGAAATCAGCTGCTTGAATGAATTGCTGATGTTATCGGATTTTCAGGTGATATTCTCAATTCATTCAGTTAACGGACGCTCTGAGGTAAAGTGTTCAGATCACAGACTCAGCAACTATTATTTAATTGTACAGTGTAATCATAACATAGTACAGACATTATCTCAATTCCATAATGTCCTTAAACAATGATATTGCTGGCCATAAACTGAGACGCGCGTGCGTGTGCGATACCTCGAGTTGTCATAGACGCGACGCGGCTATTATTTTACTAGTCATGGAATGGGAAACGTGACATTAACTGTTAACAGGGGGTTTCTGTGTTCATATATTAATAAAGGGTGATTATTAAAATTAAGAACCCCGTTTTCTTTACTCATCTTATTTTTGTATTTGTATTTGCACTTGATTTTTTTTATTCAAATCTGCTATCTGCATGACTTTATTGGCGCCGGTGCAACAATAGGTTTAAGAGCTTTTCAGTTCTTCAGGAAACCTTCAGACAGTGTTTTGCTCAGTGATAAACTTCACATGCTTGTCTTCCTTCACAAGAATTTGCCATAGATTGAGTACGCAAGAAGTAAAAAAATGCATGTGCCTTGTCTATCAGTATCCTTATGTTTGTTGGGTAAAAAAGAAAAACTATAAACAAAGTAAAAATGAATTTGACTGATAACTACCCGAAATAGATTCTGTAGATATCGCGATATATCGATATCGTGAATTCTTTTGGCCACAATAACCGTGGTGTGAAAAATCTAATATCGTGACAGCCCTAGTGTACAACATATTAAGATAAATTGCATCATAAATATTTTTACCATACTTTTGTGTAAAGACTGCACAAATTCTCCATGCCACCATGAACATGCAAATGGGGATAAGATGAGCAAAGACTTTCTCCCGGTCATCTATGATTGGTCACTTCTCCAAATGGGTGTGAACTGATAGGACCCCTTTAAGAGTATCTGATTAGTTCAGATCTTGGTGAATATATATCATTCCATATTAATGGAAACCAATAGAGACAGATTAGGGTTAAAAGAGTCATGTGGACAACATTAACCCGTTCATGTGTGGTCAGGGTTATTTCCCTGATTTTAATGCTCTTAACAACTTATCTGAACGTTTTTTCAGATGTCCACTTGACAGGACAGTCTACGTTTTTGGTTTTAACTGAAGAGATACAGTAATAACACAGCAATACTGTGTGTATTTAACAAATCAATGAATAAAATGATATAAAATCATGTGAAAACTATAAAATACATACAAAAAATGCAAAAGCAATTGAGTTTGTTCCTGTTCGACGAAGAAGAATGAAGAAGAACTTCATATACAGCGAGTTGAACGTCGCATTTCCGTTCAAGGTTTATTCATTGGTGAATGGATCATCTTATCGAAATCTCTATCATGTCTCGAGTAATCACTTAATCAGAGGAAAGACCTCAATGAAACAGCTTGTGAACAATGTCACGTAATGTTTTAGTTAGCTAGAAAAATTAACATTTTGCTAAATTATACCATATTATACACCATATTACATATTCATTATAATTTGTACTCTTCTTCGATATTTAAGGTGTTATTGGAATAAATCTGTAAAGTAATGTCTCTATATTAATGATCGTGAGCCAGCAGTGAGATTAAAGCGTGTTATGCTCTGTGGGTTGTAGGAAAAAGTCAAACATGAATACACTTCTTCAAACCTTTAGTGAACGAGTGTGTGAACAGGTCAGATGAGTTGGACATGTGACGCACACACACACACACACACACACACACACACACACACACACACACACACACACACACACACACACACACACACACACACACACACACACACACACACACACAACTAAAGCTCTTCCTTTGACCTCTTCTTGTGAGTCTGTTGGACACTTCAATGGGGAATGTGGATGTTCATTCTGAGTACAGAAAGGAGTCATTTTAGAAAAGACAAGGGTTTACCCTTTTGATACAAAGTGTGATTTAAGAAGTCACAGTCAAACCATGCATAGCAACACCAAAGGACACACTGCATGTATTCTGGAGCACATGCATGACTAGCTCAACAGTTATACGGTATATTAGCAATAATGATTATTTTCATCCTTCATTCTGAACCCTGTCTGAAATGACTGGTGTCCCCTGTTATGATTGGTTAATGTCATTCCATCATTTACAGACAAAGCATTATGAAATGATTCTCTTACGGTTTGTGATGCTGCTGTCAGATCAATACAGTTGCTGCTTCATGTCTCAACTAAAGTTTCTTCACAAACTGTGCATTTCCCCTGTGCACTTCAGCGCTATACATAGAGATATATAATATATAACAATAACTATAATAACTGTAACGATAACTAATCCAGATTACAAGTAACCCAGTTACCGGATTTACATCCAACACTCAACACATTACAACACTCAATACTCAATGAAGCTTTATGTTGATTGTAACTGTCACAGTGTTGGGTTTGTGTTCCCCGGGTGTCCAGTAGATGTCCTCCTTCCCCGGTGTCACTTACATCATGAACTACATTTCCCATCATCCTGTCCGGCTATCACGATCATTGCACTCAGGTGTTCCCCGTCATCATTGCACTCAGCTGTTTCCCCTCACCTTGTTAGTGTCTGTGTATATATATGCTGTTTGTGTCAGTGTTTGTCACGGAGTCCTTGTATGTATCACACCATTTCCTTAGTTGGGTCGTGTCTGTGTCTTGTTCTTTTTGGATTGCTTCTTTGGATTTTGACCTCTGCATGGACTGGATATTGATGTAACGGATTTCCCTTAATAAACACATATTGCATTTGGATCTAAATTACCTCTGTTCTTGTGTGGATCGTGACAGAAGGACTCCGTCGCCAAAAGATCCAGCGGTATGTTTTCCGGTGTTTCTTCCCCAGCCACCGAGCGGGAGAGAAGGATTTGTTTTGAGGGAACCCGCCTTGTCATTTTTCGCGGGACCCGTGGAGGCCGCAGTAGAGGAGGTGGGCGAGAGGAGTCCCGACACCACTCTCCACTCTGGCCCCTCTTCGACCCTGGGTTGGTGATGTCCAGCCCAGGGCCCCATTCGCCACGGGTTCCGTCCAGCACAGAGCCTGTTCCGGTGGTCCCAGTTCCGGTGGTCCCAGTTCCGGTGGTCCCGAGTCCGGTGATCCCGAGTCCGGTGGTCCCAGTTCCGGTGGTCTCAGTTCCGGTGGTCCCAATTCCGGTGGTTCCGGTTCCGGTGATCTCGAGTGCGGTGGTCCGGAGGCGGAAGACCTCCAACCTCCCCAAAGAACCGGAGGCCGTACCCGTGCAGCCCGTGCAGTCCGCAGTCGTCCCCGAGCAGACCGCTGTCATCCCAGAGGTCATGCCCGTGCAGCCAGCGGTCATCCCAGAGGCCGTCCTCGGGCAGCACGCTGTCGTCCCGGAGGCCGTGCCCGAGCAGCCCGCTATTGCCATAGCGGCGGAAGGCTTGTTGGATTATTTTGATACGCTATTTAAAATCCTAGAAAGTACCAAGACTGTCCATGGCACGTCTGCCGAGCCTGTGTCTTCGGACAAGATGGCCGCCGCGAGCCTGTTCATGGCACGTCTGCCGAGCCTGTGTCTTCGGACAAGATGGCCGCCGCCGAGCCTGTTCATGTCACGCCTGCCGAGCCTGTGTCTTCGGACAAGATGGCCGCCGCCGAGCCTGTTCACGTCACGCCTGCCGAGCCTGTGTCTTCGGACAAGATGGCCGCCGCCGAGCCTGTTCACGTCACGCCTGCCGAGCCTGGGTCTTCGGACAAGATGGCCGCCGCCGAGCCTGTTCACGTCACGTCTGCCGAGCCTGTGTCTTTGAAGAGGATGACCGCCGCCGAACCTGTGTCTTCAGACAAGATGGCCGCCTCCGAGCCGGTGGTATCTGTTCCTGAGCCTGAGCCGGTCGTGTCTGTTCCTGAGCCGGTCGTGTCTGTTCCTGAGCCGGTCGTGTCTGTTCCTGAACCTGAGCCGGTGCCTGTGTCCGTTCCTGAGCCGGTGCCTGTGTCTGTTCCTGAGCCGGTGCCTGTGGTGTCTGTTCCTGAACCCGAGCCGGTGGTGTCTGTTCCAGTTCCTGAGCCGGTGGTATCTGTTCCAGTTCCTGAGCCGGTGGGGTCTGTCCCTCCCGTCCCGCCCTGGTCTGTCCCTCCCGTCCCGCCCTGGTCTGTCCCTCCCGTCCCGCCCTGGTCTGTCCCTCCCGTCCCGCCCTGGTCTGTCCCTCCCGTCCCTAGTGGAGCGTCTGGTAGCCGCTCCTTAAGGAGGGGGTAATGTCACATGCCTGTCCTGTCTCGTGTAGCACATGTGGTGTTTGTGTTCCTGTCACTGTTTTGACCCCACCCTCCTTGTTATCTCATTATTGGTTTCATTTGCCCCACCTGTTGTTCCTCATCACCTGCCTGATTTGTCCCTTTTATAAGTTCCTTTGTGTTTGCAGTCTGTGTCGGATCGTTGTCTTGTACACGTCTCCTGTTCCCCCGTGACCCTGTTTGGTATGTTCATTTTTGAAGTTGTGGTTGTTTTGTATTTAGTTATGTTTTCCCCCTCGTGGGTTTTGTTTTGTGTTTAGTGTTTCTTTTGTAATAAATATCGTTTTTCCCTTTGCATTTTGAGTCCTCACCTAGTTTCTTTAGATTTATGTGACAGTAACTAGTGATGTGTGTGTCTGAATGATGCCGCAGCTCTATATATATATTGTGTGAAATATAGTTTTTTAGTGGACTCAAATAAAATGGGTTTACAGTAATAATATGCTCACATTGCTAGCGCAGTATGGCCTGGTTTCACAGACAGGGTTTAGATCTCAGGTTTTGTAGAGGAAAGTTGAGTGTCACTCAGAGTCAAGACCATTCAAGACCACAGAGCAAAATCCTCAGTGTTAAAGTACACAATTCAGAATCTATATGAGCCCAATCTACAGAGAGGACAAAGTTACACTAGTATAGTGTCACTATATACCAACGGATTTAATCACTCAGTTGATCAGAACAGAGGAAGTTAATAACCACAGGAGGAGCTGATGATGTTTAAAGGAGGAGCTGTAACTATATATAATGAAGAGGAAGACTGACAGAAACAGAAAATGGCTGATAAGTGTGATCTGTGTCTGCTGGGACTGATCATTCTCTCTTCACTTCTCACAGGTAAAGAAATCTGTATTTTCTCTAAAGACATTTAGTGGAATTAGTCTGGAAAGAGTTCATTTGAACATGCTCAGTTTATTCTTGCACACATTCACGTTTTGATCTCAAAGTTGTGTATTGAAACACACAGATCATACTGTATTATTCCTGATACTGGACATAGTGTCACTCAAACATCTGATGATGAAGAATTATCTTCATATTAAGAGTGTGTCAGTGATTTGAACAGCTCTCTGATAAAGACTAATAGTTTATTCTGGAGAGTGTGTTGTTTGCTTTAAATCAGGAAAAAGACTATGATTTAAAACTTCTGCTTTTAATGCTGGTATGTTTTATGGTTTCATGTATTAATATATATTATAATGATCACTGAGATATACTGTGTTTCAGGAACCAGTGGAGCGTTTGAGAATGTGTTCATCAGTTCTGGTGAAAATGTCTCTCTGTCCTGTAATAAAGCTCTTTCTGACTGCAAATCAACTACATGGACCTACAAGAACAGATTCAGTGATTCAGCAGGAGCTGAACTGATTACTTTAGGGATAAAGAAGAACGACACAGAGAGACATGAGAGACTGAGTCTGGAGTCTGACTGCTCTCTGAACATCAAGAACGTCACAGGAGAAGATTATGGATTATACACCTGCCAACAATATGTGAATGACAGACAACAAGGACCTGTTGCTTTTGTTTATCTGCATGTTCTTCATGGTAAGTTTATGATTATGTGGTCAATTTAAAAAGGGCAGATTCTCCCTTTAAACTCAGATGATGATTGAAGAGTCCGTGATTTGTGTCATGTGTTCAGTTTCAGTGTCTCCATCATCATCATCTTCATCCTCATCATCTTCATCATCATCATCTTCATCATCACAGACTGAGATCAGTCCAGGCCGCTCTGTGACTCTCTCCTGTCAGTTGTCTTCAGTCGACTGTAATTATTTGGTCAGTTCTGATGGAGTTGAGCTGTTGTGGGTGAATCAGACTGGTGTTGATCTGAAGACAGACTCCAGATATCAGATATTATCACCATCAGCTCCAGATCAAGATCGCTGTATCAGCATCACTCTGACTACAACACTCCTGAATGAAGATGACAACAGAGAGTGGAGATGTCAGCTTACTCACAGAAATCAACTCGAGACCTCAGTCAGATACACTGTCAAGTATTCAGGTGAGAAAACACTCTTTACTGACAGATTTGTGAAAACTTCCACAGATTGGCTCTACTAGAAATGATATTCATCATTTCTGTGATGTGAAGCTCAAGTATTATGTGATGATGATGTTGTGTATATGTGGCATTATGTGTTGAACTGAACTAACAGACGTGATCCACAGATCCAGCTGATACAGCATCAGAAACTGAAGTCAGTGTGACTGCTGGATCATTATACAGAGGTACGACACGTTCATTTATACTGACAGCTTTATAACATTAAACTATCAGTCAGTCTGTAAATGCTTCATCAATAACTGTTGATAGTTGAATACCCTTGACTTCAGTCATGTACAGTTTCTCTTCTTCCTCTCATGTTTCCTGCAGTGATTGTGATTATTGTTAAGATCGCAGTGTTTGCTGCTCCTACTGTGATTCTTCTTCAGATCATCTGTGCAAGAAGAGCTGGTGAGTTTTGAGCCGCACACAATCTGATGATTCACACTCATCTGATCTGGAACAATCTGCAATCATGATAAAAACACATACGAGACAGTTAATGCTTTTATTTTGCAGGGAGGAAGGACTCGAAGCACCCAGAGGAAATAGAGATGCCGACAATATTAGAATAAAATACTGATGAGTTTAGAGCCAATCTGCAGCAATATTTACAATAGCAAAAACTTACAGAGGATTGTTCATTGTTTTATTTTCTTCTTCTCAGAAAACAGAGAAAAAACTCTGAGCACTTATAGTGACATAATCAAGTTTAGATTAAAATGTGGGGGTGTTTTTACATGTAAAAGCCAGATTTTATTTTCATTTATATAGATTTTATGGATATATTTGCCTACAATGTTGAAAGTCATTCTCTTGCGCTTTCATATGTAAACTGCTTTAAATATAATATTAATACAGTAATGGACAGACTCAGACTGTATAATCTCTCTCTGTTCTGTGTGATGGAGCTGATTTGAGGATTCTTGGATCTTCTCTGTTCGTTCCTGTTTTTAGCATCTTTTTTCATTTTGAATGATTGCTATAATTTTCTTAATAAAACCTCTGCAGTTGTGTTTAATAAGTCTCCTTTCCTGAGATGTGTGTTATGAATATGTTAATTCCCCTTCATGAGCTGGTAATGTATCTGTAAGTCCACTGAAGCGAGTTGTAGTTGAGAACCCGCTTCAATAACCGAGAGCTAGATATTGGGTCTTAAACACCTCACGACACCCTGAAGGACCCACTGAGAGGTCAGACTTGAAGCACTGTTCCTGAGATGCTCTTCTTGGTGGTTAACTGTAAGCAGCAGACAGATCCAGCAAGATGAGAACTGAGGATTCGGAGGCTCCTCTTGCCAGTCTCAGAGCCTCAATAACCGAGAGCAGGGCAGTCTCAGTTTAGTGGCGCTTCTGAAGCCAGACTGGTTGTTGTCCAGGAGGATGTTCTGTGTCAGAAATGTAGATAGTTGGTCGAAAACGACTCGTTCAAGTGTTTTAGCAAAGTGGTCCAGAAGTTCAGGGAGGCGGAAGTTAAATCAGTGGTGCTTGAGAAATACATCCCAGATCTTCCAGAGCATTTGTAGTGTTGATAAAGGAGTCTGGATCTGATATATTTCTCAAGGCTGGAGAGAGTAAAGCAGAACGTTATAATCCATGTGTAGAAACTCCCTGAAGACAGTTAATATCTGCTTTAATATCTGCTCATGTGCAAATGCAGGTTTAGTTTTTTACCAAGCTGATGATAATAATTACTGTACTACTTTACAATACTTTTAAAATCTGTTTTATAATTCAGGAAACTGCTAAAATAAGGAAGGGAGACTAACAGTAATGCTCTCGTGTGCAAAAGAATATCTTATAAACTGTGTTCAGAGCAGATGTGTGTTGAGATAGTGCGGTTCACAATACGCATGTAAAGCAACACTTCACTGTGGCATCGTGTCTCTATACAGCAACTCTAGCAGGATTTAATCACTCGGTTGATCAGAACAGAGGAAGTTAATAACCACAGGAGGAGCTGATGATGCTGTAATAATGAAGAGGAAGACTGACAGAAACAGAAGATGTCTGATAAGTGTGATCTGTGTCTGCTGGGACTGATCATTCTCTCTTCACTTCTCTCTGTCAAGGTTCTCCTCTGACCAGAACGGTCAGTCTAATCTGTCTATTTTAGTGGTGTTTTGTTCTTCCCGCTGTTCCAGAGTATCCTTGCTATTGTTTAGTATATTTTCCCCCTTAGTTTTCTCTGCTTATTCTGGAGCAATGTAGCTGTTATCTGATTGGCTTGAGTAAACGGTGGGTGGAGTCCACTTATCTGTGGCTTTTTCTGCATGTTGACGCTAGAAGTGTTTCAAAATCCACAGATGCGTGCAGTGATTTACAAATGCAGATAGCGGTTCACAAGTAAATGCCAGGCAGAGTTGTGTTTGTGACAAAACACATTTGTTTAACTTTTTTTATTTATTTGTAAATCTCATTTTATTTACTTGTGAGTTTTTTCTTTTGGGATATTTTTATTTACTTGTGAGAATTTATTTGTGAATCTCAATCTATTTATTTGGAATAATGCAACAATCCTAACCCAATACTTTTACTTTGGGACTTTTAGGATATTGGAAATTTCAGTGAAACTTAAGGTGTGTGAAAACCCGTACACGTCCATACACTTGAGATGCACAGAGATGTTCAGATACAGGACATTTCACACACTAGATGTGTTCAGAGATTTCAAGTATACCAGCAATTGCTGATGTTGTAATGTTTAAATCCTGGTAAGCATGAGGCCAAGAAAATAGTCAGTTCTCAAAGATTTATTAAAATCCTAAAGCAATCCAACAGTGTCAGATGTTACATAATGGTCAGCATGTACAACACATTTCAACTCTTACTCACTACACCTTTTATAGGTGACAACATGTCAAGTCAAGTCAAGTCATCTTCATTTATATAGCGCTTTTAACAATGTAGATTGTTTCAAAGCAGCTTTACAGAGATAAGCGTATAATTTAAGGTAACAGAGATTGTTTTGGCTTTATAGCAGTTCTTTAACCCTCTGGGGACCAAGCTGTTTTTGGGGCCCTTGAGATGTTCTGACATGCTCTGACATTTGTGCTTTTTTCAGTTATTTATAAACATGTTAATGGCAAAGGTGTAAATTCACTCTATATAGCACAAACAGGCCTACCATAATATGCGAGCAACATGTATGTAGATGTTTGTATTTTTAAGAGAATAATGTTTATGCGTGGTTATTAAAAAAAATAAAAATGAAAGTTGCTGAAATAAGACCACAAAACTCATACAAAATATGTGCCCACAAGACTTTTGACTAATGGATGTTGTCCCTTTCAGTTCTAGCTTCAAAATTATGTGAAAATAGTCTTGCTTTATCGTTCACAAAAAAAAATACATTGATTTAAATGGTGTAAAACAGGTTTTGCTTGGAAAGCCAATATGCGAGGGGGAGGAGTAGTTTACACCTTAGTCCCACCCACTCTGCATAATGACTCTGCATAATTAGCCATTCATTCAGGTGTGACACTGACTGAGCCACAATGCAAAGACAAAATATATATTTTGAAGAAGACTTATATTGACCATTTAAGATTTTGCTTACATCTATCTTGTAAATATGTTTTGCTATTTTATTAAAAAGGTTACAATTACAACAATAATTACAATTTCAGCAATATTTCTGCAAAAAAGTACTCTTTCTTTGTAAAAAAAAAAAAAAAAAAAGATTATAGGCCTACATTTTATCATATGTATTCATTAGTTTGAATATAGCCAACATTGGAACATCTTAGTCTATGACTTTATTTTTGACAAAATAGTATTTTATATAGGCTATATGAGCAGAAAAGCTTATTTGATGTGACAGTATATTCTACAGTAAAAACTGTACCCAAATCTAGTCAACAAAATGTTGTCTTTCATACTTCGCCTAACTGTAACGCAGTAACTGTAACTGTAAAAGCAGTTTATTCTTTCACACACAGACGCGCGATTCATATTTAGGCTAAACACTCTTTACAAATATGTACCCTTCAATCATCTCACAGAAACGCGATTCATATTATAGAAACGCGATTCATCTTTTTGTTTACATAAGCCTACAACGTTATTCCATAACGTTATTCCACATTAACACTTGAGAAAGGATAACTTAGCCTACCTCACTCCTCAGCGGCATCTGCTCCTCATATCAGCACGGAAAATTTTCTCCATAAGGTAGGCTATATTATGCCTCTTTGTTTACAGCTGATGTGGGGGCGTTTCACAGACTGAAATGGTTCTCAGAATTTGCGTTTGAATAGCACGCGCTCTCCGGGGCGTGGTCAAATTACTTTTGAATGGCTCCTAATGAGCTCGACTGGAGTCGCTCTCTTTTTATACAGATTACAGAAGCTGATAATATTTGTTTTTTATATAAATTACTTCATTTAAAAGCTGCGATCTCAAGCTTTATGCCCGTGGGTCTGTTTGCCTGTTTGACTGAATTTTCGCGGAGTTATAGATAATTTTCGAACGCGTTTCAAATGGGAGTTTACTGACAGAGAGAAGGCAGAAATAGCATCATGTTAGTTTTTCTTTATTTGTCAAAAAGCAAAACACTTTATTTGTATTGTGAGTATACAGAAAAAAAATAGAAACTGAACAGGATCGATTGATGTATTACACGAAAATGAAAGATCAAAATTAACAGAGCATTTTGTGTTTATTTTTCATTGCTAAAAAAAAAAACGAGCAAAACGCGCGGGCGCGTTTTTGGTCCCCAGAGGGTTAATAAAGTTATTTTCCAGCTAAAGTTAGTTTTGATTGATTCGCTTCCGTCGCAACGATCATTTGTTATTAAATTAGGGGCCGCTAAGACGACACCGTTCTCTCTACACAGACTTTAAACGCGAACCTGTGAGAAACGCTGATGGTGCTCACATGCGCATTAAGAATTGGTTCTATAGTTATGTGCGTTTGAATATATGTGCGCAGGTTTGTAATTCCCTACAGACCAAGCCTAAACAAAGTACTGGTGTTTCCTTATAATTTTTGATACAGAATTTTATTTTATTTGATCAATTCGGGGTAGATACGCGAATTGAGTTTCCCGACGACGCTTTATCTGTAGAGTGGTAAAGGGATCCTCCATAGGGAGAGAGTTGGCACTTCAGCACTGCGTTGTTATCGGGTCCAGACGCAGGTCCTTCATCAGATCTGGATACGGCCTGGATCCGGCAGTCTGCGGGAAAACCTCGGGATAAACAAAGACACTAAAATTAGCGTAGATGCCATTCTTCTTATGATGTAACGAGTACATCAGGATTTATGGGAAGTGTTCCCGGTTCCAGCTGACCTAATCTATGCAGCCTAACATTGAATTATAGAAGTCTATATTGTGTTATGTGTATGCTAGGTCAAAGAGATGTGTCTTTAGTCTAGCTTTGAACTGACAAGAGTGTGTCTGCTTCCCGGACAATGTTAGGAAGACTGTTCCAAAGTTTTGGTGCTAAATAGGAGAAGGATCTACCGCCAGCAGTCGATTTTGATATTCTAGGTATTATCAACTGGCCGGAATTTTGAGATCGCAATAGACGTGAAGGAATATAATGCGTTAAGAGCTCGCTCAAGTACTGGGGAGCTAAACCATTTAGTGCTTTGTAAGTGATCAGCAATATTTGAAAATTGATGCAATGTTTAATAGGGAGCCAGTGCAGTGTTGACAGAACTGGGCTAATATGGTCATACTTCCTGGTTCTGGTAAGAACTCGAGCTGCTGCGTTTTGGACCAGCTGTAGTTTGTTTATTAAGCGTGCAGGACAACCACCCAGTAGAGCATTACAATAATCTAGCCTTGAGGTCATGAACGCATGAACTAACTGTTCCGCATTTGTCAATGAGAGCATATGGCGTAATTTAGATATATTTTTAAGATGGAAAAATGCAGTTTTACAGATACTAGACACGCGACTTTCAAATGAAAGATTGGTATCAAAGAGCACACCCAGGTTCCTAACCGACGACGAAGACTTAACAGAGCAGCCATCAAGTGTTAGACAGTATTCTAGGTTATTACGTGAGGACGTTTTTTGTCCAATAATTAGAATCTCTGTTTTTTTAGAATTTAGAAGTAGGAAATTACGAGTCATCCAATTTTTTATATCAGCTATGCATTCCGTTAATTTTGTGAATTGGTAAGTTTCGTTAGGTTTTGAAGAAATATACAGCTGAGTATCGTCGGCATAACAGTGAAAGCTAATGCCATGTTTCCTAATTATATCTCCTAATGGTAGCATGTACAGAGTGAACAGCAGTGGTCCTAGTACTGAGCCTTGTGGTACGCCATACTGAACGCCATTCATTTACTGCTACAAACTGATAACGGTCAGATAAGTATGATTTAAACCATGCTAATGCAATTCCACTAATGCGAACATAATTTTCGAGTCTATTTAAAAGAATGTTGTGGTCGATAGTGTCAAATGCAGCACTAAGATCGAGTAACACTAATAGAGAGATACAACCACGATCGGATGATAAGAGCAAATCATTTGTGACTCTAATGAGGGCAGTCTCGGTACTATGGTACGGTCTAAACCCGGACTGGAAATCCTAGCAGATATCATTTCTTTCAAGAAAGGAACACAGTTGTGAAGACTGCTTTTTCTAATATCTTTGACAGATAAGGTAGATTTGAGATCGGCCTGTAATTGACTAATTCTGTAGGATCAAGTTGCGTTTTTTTAACAAGCGGTTTAATCATAGCCAGCTTAAAGGTTTTTGGTACGTATCCTAGAGACAAAGATGAATTAATGATATTAAGAAGAGGATCTATGACCTCTGGAAGTATTTCTTTCAGTATCTTAGTCGGTATAGGGTCTAACATACATGTTGTAGATTTAGATGATTTATGTGTGGACTACATGTGGACTACAGCGCCATCTCCTGACTAATACACAAACACTACATTCCCCATTACTTAAAACTGTAAATCACACCCAGGGCCGTGTGGACTTTACAGTTCCCTTTCAGTCGGGTAACGTTCAACTTAGTCGATCGTACCAACTGATGGGATCACGCCAGGGAGCCAGATGTCTTCGATATAGTATACAAATCAAGCCAAATGAGCTTTGGCAGGTGTGCAATCCACGCCTCGCCCTGCAGCGCGGGTATAACAGGGAAGTGGATGCACCCACCATAAATTTTTTTCGCTTCGGAGCCGATCGTTTGTTATGTCGATATCTCTGAAAGTGTACTTTAATAACAAGCCTGTGTGTGTCGGCACTTCTTTTGGAAGCTCTCCCAGTGCTGACGTTATAGTGACCAGGATGGCTCCTCCCCCCTCGCTACCCTTGAGTGTGGCGCGACGAGTGGTTATACGGCGATCCCTCCGGTGGAGCGGTCTGTTTTGGCACACCTGTGTCCGGCGGCCGCTACATCCGGCTCTGGAGAACCGTGTTTCCTCTCACAGGCTCTGGAGTCGTTGTCTGCTTTGTCAGACGCGGCTTATGGAGCCTGTGGGCAAGCCACCGCCTCTATGCACGCCTCTATACACGCTCTGTAAGGCAACCGACAAGTGTGGCAACCTGCGCGATCGGTCTGGCAATGTCCACTCTGGTGGTTCAGCAGCGCGATCATTGGCTCGGTCTGGTTAATATGTAGGATGCGGACAAGGTTCGGATCCTGGATTCCCCAATTTCCCAGACGGGGTTGTTCGGCAACGCTACAGTGGGTGGTGCCCAAAAGCCTTTTGTAGCTCAGTCGCAGGTGGAGGAAGCCCGACACACCCTGCCGCGACGACCTGCTGAGCCTCTCACCCCGTCGCTGCTAGCAGTCACTCCACCACCCCTCTAAGGCAGCTCAGCCTGTTAGGCCCCCGCCACAGCTCGGGCCTCAGCATAGAGCTAGCCGTAGGCAGGCTGCCCAGCATGTGTCCGATCTTGCCAGTCCAGGAGCAAGAGTAAGCGTCCCTGATACAGGCCACCCAGGGTTGGGGACGAAAGTTTCTCTGGTGGTTGTCGTCCCACCATTGTCTCTCCGGAGTACAGTGGTTTCCGAATCACCAAAGGGACAGAAATTCTCAATCCTGGGTTTCAAGAGGTTCAGATTATCAGACACCCCAGATCAATCTGGCCTGCCTCAATCCCCTATTGTGTCACCAGTTGGCAGACGAGTACGGTTCAAGGACCCAGGTTTGCCTCCTCCCGTACTCAGTGCCACCAAGTGGAGGCAGGTTCGTGTGATACGTACACAAACCCCCCTCCGGACCGCCTTTGGGCCCTCCGGGTTGGGTCCCTGCCCTCCTCTTCGCTGCCCTCCTCCTGATACGTCAGTGGTGCCACGAGCCCCCCTGGTACGGTTTCTGCAAGCCTGGAAAGACCTCTGTAGACCACCCAGCTGGCTCCTGAGCACCATTGCACACGGCTACACGATTCAGTTCCACCGGCACCCACCCAGATTCGCTGGCGTTCGCTCCACGGTTGTGAAGAGCAGATCTGCCCCAATCTTGCGTGCGGAAATTGCTGTCCTACTGGCGAAGGATGCAATAGAACCGGTATCTGTAGCTGACATGAAGCGAGGGTTTTACAGCCCTTACTTCATTGTGCCAAAGAATGGAGGTAGATTAAGACCAATCTTGGACGTACGCATCTTGAATCGGGCCCTTTACAAGTTCCCGTTCAAGATGATAGTACTCAAGGACATATGCAGATGTGTCCGTCCAGGTGGTTTGCAGCGGTAGACCTGAAGGACGCGTACTTTCACGTCTCCATCCTGTCGCGACACAGGCCATTCCTGAGGTTCGCGTTCGAGGGTCGGCGGTATCAGTACAAAGTCCTACCCTTTGGACTGTCTCTGTCCCCCTGCGTCTTTACAGAGCTCGTGGAGGTGGCCATTTCTCCCTCGAGAGAACAGGGCGTTCGTGTCCTCAACTACCTCGACGACTGGCTGATACTGGCTCAGTCGCGGGGAACAGTTGTGCGAACACAGAGACTTGCTGCTCCAGCATATCAGTCTATTGGGTCTTCAGGTCAACTGGGAAAAGAGCAAGCTCACCCCCGGGCAGAGCATCTCTTTTCTCGGTATGGAGTTGGACTCAGTCAAACAGACAGCACGTCTAACGGAAGAGAGAGTGTAGAGGTATACTTTATGTCAAATTTGAGTGATTTATGACCCCTAAGCCCCGCCCTCTTTTTGACGTGGGGATATTCCCACGCTAGCTCCTCCCACTTATGGGCTGCACGTACACTGTGGGAAAATCGGACTTGTGCCACGCCTCCTTATGGGTTGAACACCTGAAGCGTGGGAAAATTTCCCAAGCTCAGTAGTTCTAAACGGTGTTGTTCAAAAAATTATATAAACTTTTTAAGAAATGTACAATAAAGACATAGTCAGAGATGAGATCAGTGTTTTTATTTATTAAAGAAGACAGATGTACATTCATTACATATGAAGTGTTCACCACTTTTAAAACATCAATGAAATAAGTTAAAATTACATTTTTCTCTAAAAAGAGTTATTAAAAAATTAGTTAGTGTTATTTTAAGATGTTAAAACATTAAAAATTCAATGTTCAGTCATTTACAGAAAAGTAAAACAAGTTAAGAGAGTTTTTTCATTTACAAAAAGATCATAAAAAAAAAAATTGACTTGTAAGCATTTAACTTTCACACAGTATTTGTAAAACTTTTACATAAAACACAAACTAGTTTAAAAAGCCTTACGTTTTTACATACCCAATTGTTAAAGACTCGGAGTTTAAAGGGATACTCCACCGTTTTTTCATATTAAACTATGTTATTCCCTTAACTAAGACGAGTTGATACATACCTCTCTCATCTCAGTGCGTGCACTTAATCGCTCCAGCGCGTGGTGACACTTTGAAAGCACTTAGCTTACCCCAGTATATTCAGTGGTATCAAGCAGCAATGAATTTAGAAGTGACCAAACACATCAACGTTTTCCCTATTTAAAAACAGTTACACGAGTAGTTATACGACCAAGTATGGTGACACAAAATAAAACGTGGCGCTTTTCTAAGCGGGTTAAAAAGGATAACTATGATGTATGGCATACATTACTTTGGGTTAAAAAGGATAACTATAATGTATGGCGGAATAGCACTTTTGGAAGTACTTCGACTCGGCGCAGTAAAAAGTCACGCCTGATCTTCTTCCCACTAGGAACCCACTAGGAAGAGGATCAGGCGTGACTTTTTACTGCGCCGAGTCGAAGTACTTCCAAAAGTGCTATTCCGCCATACATTATAGTTATCCTTTTTAACCCGCGCTAGAGCGATTAAGTGCACGCACTGAGATGAGAGAGGTATGTATCAACTCGTCTTAGTTAAGGGAATAACATAGTTTAATATGGAAAAACGGTGGAGTATCCCTTTAAAGATACATAAGTGTTTCCTTGTGCTGGAGTGTTTCCTTGTTTCCTTGTGTGTTTCCAGTGTAAAAGAACGTCCACACAGTCCGGAGGTCTGGCAGGAATGACAGTCTGTAAAGGTTGCAGAGAGACACACGCAGACTCCACCCCTACCCCCTCCCACAGCAGGTGTTCCGTGGGAAAAACAACAGCCATTACCACTTCCTAAATAGAAAACGCGTCTGGTCAGTTCGCTGTCCAAACTTAAATGACCACTGAAAGACGGTGCAGTGGCCCGAACAAACCACACCCCCTAACACACCCCTCTCAAAGCTGAGAGGTCAATCTCGATTTAAGGGTGTCCCTAAAAAATGACATCCCTCACGTCGATGCCCCTCCCACAGCGTGGCAGTCACATGAGCTGTTTAAAAAGGAGCGCAAACACGACAAGAGATACTTGTGGTTTTATTCAAGTAGAACACTATGGCTACGTCAGACCCCAAAACACCTGAAAGAAACATTGATGAAGCTATGGAGGATTTGACCTTAGTGCCGCGGAAAAAACATGGACCCTGTTTAACGCGATTTCTCCACGAGCCGGCGGAGCGCAAGTGAAATACTTTTCACTTGTCTGGAGGACGTGCGTGTACATATGATTTTGACAAAAACAATCGTGAAGTCAGATTGGTTAAAGGACAATTCCGGTATTTAACACTTTGAGTCTATTTTGTAGTTTGTTTTGGATGAACAAGAGTGGTGGACAAAGAAATTTTGACAATGGTTCCTGTCTCGACTTTTTGAATTGCCGGCCCAGGAACAGACACCACCGGCTCAGACACCACCGGCTCAGACACCACCGGCTCAGACACCACCGGCTCAGACACCACCGGCTCAGGAACTGGAACTGGCACCACCGACTCAGGAACTGGAACTGGCACCACCGACTCAGGCACTGGAACTGGCACCACGACTCAGGCACTGGAACTGGCACCACCGACTCAGGCACTGGAACTGGCACCACCGACTCAGGCACTGGAACTGGCACCACCGACTCAGGCACTGGAACTGGCACCACCGACTCAGGCACTGGAACTGGCACCACCGGCTCAGGCACTGGAACTGCCACCACCGGCTCAGGCACTGGAACTGCCACCACCGGCTCAGGCTCAGGAACAGACGCCACCAGCTCAGGCTCAGGAACAGATGCCACCGGCTCAGAAACAGACGCCACCGGCTCAGGCTCAGGAACAGACGCCACCGGCTCAGGCTCAGGAACAGACACCGGCTCCGGGTCAGGAACAGACACTGGAACAGACCCAGTCTCTGGATTGGCCGAAGCTACGTGAACAGTCTCTGGACCGGCAGACCTCCTAAACCTCCTCCAAGCATGTAACACCGTCAATGAGTAGAAAAGGAAGACTACCTTCTTGACCGTGGCAGGAGAGATGACGGGTAGTTCTGGGATGGTCTCTGGGATAACAGCGGACTGCACTGGGACGGCTTCTGAAACAACCGCATGCTGTACAGGGACGGCCTCCAAAACGACCGCACGCTGCACAGGGACGGCCTCTGAAATGACCGCATGCTGCACAGGGACGGCCTCCAAAATGACCGCACGCTGCACAGGGACGGCCTCCAAAATGACCGCATGCTGCACAGGGACGGCCTCCAAAATGACCGCACGCTGCACAGGGACGGCCTCCAAAATGACCGCATGCTGCACAGGGACGGCCTCCAAACCGACCGCACGCTGCACAGGGACGGCCTCTGAAATGACCGCATGCTGCACAGGAACAACCACCGGGGCGTTGGGGAGATAAGAGGCCCTTCTCCTCCTCCTCCGTCCTTGATGGCGAGGTGCAGCCTCAGTACTAGACGAGACCAGCGGCGAGGACTTTGAACTGGACAGCACCAGCGGTGAGGACCTTGGGCTGGGCGGAACCAGCGGTGAGGATCTGGTGCTGGACGGAACCAGCGGCGAGGATCTTGTACTAGACCAGTCCGGCGGCTCCGGATCAGAAGAATGGCCAGGCGGAGGACGGTGTCGTGGAATTTGTCGACCACCTCCTCCCCTGCAACCTCCCCGAGTTCCGGAGAACTTCGCCAGACGAGTCCCCAGAAACAACTCACCATTTCTGATGGACGAGTTCGCTGAAGCCTTAGCCGCTGCTGCTTCCTCAGTCTGCTGGGCCCATAAGGCAAAACATTGAAAAATGTTTAGTCGAGGCGCTTCCTCCCCGACCTGCGAACCTCCTCTCTGTGGTCCCCTTCCTTCCCCATACACAGGAGAAGGGTTACGGAATCCCGAACTGCTGGATCTATTCATTGTGACGGAGTCCTTCTGTCACGACACACATGAGGGAGACAGTAGATCCAAGTGCAGTGAGATATTTATTGGGTAATCCGTGAAACGTAATCCAGTCCAGGCAAGTGTCAAATACCATACAAGCAATCTAAACAAGAACAATGAACACAAGGAACAAGCAGGAACAAACCAAGAAGTGTGAAACATTAACAAGGACTCCGTAACAAACACTAACACAGACAGGGCATATATACACACAGAACTAACAAGGTGATGGGAACCAGCTGAGTGCAATAATCAGATAAGTGACAGAACAGAATGCTGGGAATTGTAGTCTAATGTGAATGACACTGTGAGAACGAGGACCTCTAGTGAACCCCAGGGAAACACAACCAGACACTGTGACAAAACCCTGTACACGTCCATACACTTGAGATGCACAGAGATGATCAGATACAGGACATTTCTGATTACACACACTAGATGTGTTCAGAGATTTTTATATATATATATATATATATAGAAGTATACCAGCAATTGCTGATGTTGTAATGTTTAAATTCTGGTAAACTTGAGGCCAAGAAAATTGTCAGTTCTTACAGATTTATTAAAATCCTAAAGCAATCCAACAGTGCCAGATGTTACATAATGGTCAGCATGTACAACACACTTCAACTCTTACTCTACACCTTTTATAGGTGACAACATGTGGACTACAGCGCCATCTCCTGACTAATACACAAACACTACATTCCCCCATTACTTAAAACTGTCAGTCACACCCAGGGCCGGGTGGACTTTACAGTTTTATAAAGTCTTTACAAATGGGACTTTACAAATGCTTATATAATATAAGCATTTTAGAGCTTATAATATAAATAATGCTCAACGTTAAGTATGAAGTAAATTAATGATGATCACAAACAATCGCTAACAAATCTGGATAAACTACAAATCAACAAATAAAGGAGAAAGATGTGTGTATTAACTTTCTTACTTTGTAATGTTTTTTTTTTTTTAAGTTGTCCCATTATTTTTTTGCCTGTATGGGAGTTACCCTCCCCAGCAGATCCATTTTCTCCAGAATTGCTCTAAAAAAGCAGAAAAGGGTACTTATGAAAAATATTAACACAGGGGTGCAATCTTTACATTACTGCATTGTTAACACTGCAAAATATGACACATCAGGACATGCATACAAACTACTTCAGAAATCATATTTCTGGATACTCAAATGTGGTTAAAACCTTTGTAGACATAGCTTGCATGACAGCACTACAAAAACACATAAAAGTGAAACCCCATTGCCTTATCTACTGCTTTTCTTATTGTTGTGGGCTTTATAGGGTGAGTGATATTTCCTATAATACACAAATGAGACAGACTAGTGCAAATATTATAAATAGGTTGTTGTCTTTCCTTCAAGCCACGCTGGCGGAGTTTTTCACCCCCGTAAAGAAATGGTCATTTTCAGACCGCAATTTTATAAATTGAGTTGTCTGATCCTTGCTCCCTGAAACAATTATTAAACTAATATTAGAAAAAATTCTGCCTTCAGAATTTACAAGTTCTGCCTCAAACCACCTGAGAAATGAAGCCACACAATGGTGACGAAGGAGTTGAGATGAAGTTTATAAGAAAGAAAAACTTGTGGCTTTTAACTGTGGTTTCACTAGCTATTTGAGTAAATGAAAACATAATACTGACATTTAAATGTGAATTTGCCGTCCACCACTGAACTCTCGGCCGCAATTTTTTTTTTATAAAAATCGTGTCGTCACCGGCGCGCAATGACTTATGGGGTAGAATAGGGTAGGATAGGCCGCTAAGGATCCATTTATGTATCCTTCCTTTCACGGGGAAACGAAGGGTGCATTTGGCGTCGAATCAGGGAAGCCTTCGTCGCGCCGCTGTGACGCAATCGGCCTTCAAATACGGCCTTCGGAGGATGCAGCCTTCGCATTGGGACTCAGCTAGTGTCTGCCACCCTCAAAGACAGCTCAGGAGACCAGACGGCACGAGCCATTTGGTCAAAGACTATAGAGATAAACTCCAATACACAAAGGACATTTACTCCATTCTTATCCACAAACTTTCCAAAATGTTTATAGTATTTCTTCTGTGTTTTATGCATGTCCCTATGTTTTATTAGCCTAGTTATGATTCTTTAGTTATGTTAGAGTAACTTCAAATGTTGATATCCAAAGATGATGTATCACTCTTCAAATCTCCTCTTTCTTGGTATCAAAAGAATTCTCTTCTGATTTTATAATCAATGGTGTACAACATATTAAGATAAATTTCATCATAAATATTTTTACCATACTTTTGTGTAAAGACTGCACAAATTCTCCATGCCACCATAAACATGCAAATGAGGATAAGATGAGCAAAGACTCTCTCCCGGTCATATTTGATTGGACACCTCACCAAATGGGTGTGAACTGATAGGACTGAAGAGTGTCTGACTAGTTCAGATCTTGGTGAATATATATCATTCCATATGAATGGAAACCAATAAAAACAGATTAGGGTTAAAAGAGTCATGTGGACAACATTAACCCGTTCATGTGTGGTCAGGGTTATTTCCCTGATTTTAATGCTCTTAACAACTTATCTGAATGTTTTTTCAGATGTCCACTTGACTGGACAGTCTATGTTTTTGGTTTTAACTGAAGAGATACAGTAATAACACAGCAATACTGTGTGTATTTAACAAATCAATGAATAAAATGATATAAAATCATGTGAAAACTATAAAATACATACAAAAAATGCAAAAGCAATTGAGTTTGTTCCTGTTCGACGAAGAAGAATGAAGAAGAACTTCATATACAGCGAGTTGAACGTCGCATTTCCGTTCAAGGTTTATTCATTGGTGAATGGATCATCTTATCGAAATCTCTATCATGTCTCGAGTAATCACTTAATCAGAAGAAAGACCTCAATGAAACAGCTTGTGAACAATGTCACGTAATGTTTTAGTTAGCTAGAAAAATGTACATTTTGCTAAATTATACCATATTATACACCATATTACATATTCATTATAATTTGTACTCTTCTTCGATATTTAAGGTGTTATTGGAATAAATCTGTAAAGTAATGTCTCTATATTAATGATTGTGAGCCAGCAGTGAGATTAAAGCGTGTGATGCTCTGTGGGTTGTAGGAAAAAGTCAAACATGAATTATACACTTCTTCAAACCTTTAGTGAACGAGTGTGTGGACAGGCTGTCTTTAGATGAGTTGGACATGTGACGCACACACGCGCACACACACACACACACACACACACACACACACACACACACACACACACACACACAACTAAAGCTCTTCCTTTGACCCTTCCTCTTCTTGTGAGTCTGTTGGACACTTCAATGACCCATTGGTTTTGTGGTCCAGGGTCACAAATGTAAATATTATCAGTAAAATAATAATGTTTTTTGGTTGAGATTTGCACATGGAGGACTTGTTATTCTCTCACTGACAGAAGCTTTTACTTAGCATCGACCCGATCTGCTTATAAAGTCATTACGCCAGCACTGATGCAGTAAATTAAATCAGAATATTAGATCAAATGCTTTTCCTGAAACCTGATCATGTATATCGAGTGGATTGTAATGTATCTCAAGTGTTCACAGTAAACAGAATGAGAATATGAATGCGCATAAATATCACAATATAATCCAATGTTTGAATGTATTCAATAACATTTTATATATAATATAGGAAACAGTGTAAAACAAAAAAAAAATAATAGCAAAAAAGTAACTCACTTGATTAAAAATCATACATTTATAATATTTTTTATACATGACATGATGCATGAATTATTGTCACAAATATGTACACATATTTGCAACATGGAGATACAATTTTAAGCTTGAATCTTTATGCATTTTGAAAATATATATATATTTTTTAAATATATTTCAATCTATTCAACTGTTTTTCATATATAGTTGAATATATTGCATTTGTGTATGGGGAATAACTTCCCAAACACTCAAATGTATTATCTTATTTTTATTTATTATTGCAAATGAAAGGATACAGACATTAACAGTGAGAAGAGAAAAAAAAATTAATAATAAAAAACAAGGGGGGTATACAGACATCAAAAGAGATTATTGAATTAGGCTACACAAATCAATACAATATTACATTTTGCCAATATAAAAAATGAAAGGTTCTTTACAACAGACTCAAGGATATTATTTATTTTAGAAACCTTTGAGTTTAAAGGTTTTGACATTTTCTTAAAGGAAGAAAAAAGGGACTTTATATCAGAAGAGAATATTGTAAAATCAGGATTACATTGAATGGTTCTGGCTTTATGAAGTTGAAACTTGCCCAGAAGACAAAGTAATTATACCGTATAATCAAGATTAACATCATTAGAATGAAAAGATCGTGCTTTAGGGAGGGTTCTAGGAGTTGAAGAAAGAGCATTTCTAATAAATAAGTTGTTGCATTTTTTATCGAATGTATTAACACCATTGATTGCAAGAGTAGGAATATAGTTGTTTAAACAGTTGTATCTTAAATGCGCTTTAAACAAGGTTCTCAAACTGACAGGAATACTTTTAGTCACCTTTTTAAAATCTCTTACTGAAATCACAGCGACTTTCAGAGACATAAACTCAGAAAAAGAAAGAGTTTATTTTTATTTTTAAAGAAAAAGAAAGAAGGTCTCCTTGAGCACTAAACAAATCAGAAACAAAAAGAATATTTTGATCCACCCCTTCTTTGAAAAAAAAGTGATTTGTTCCCACACAGTACATTTTCATTATTTCAAATAAGACACATGTGTGGGGAGAAGTTATGTCTGAAAGCAATCTTCCAGGATTCTAGAGCTTGTTTATGAAAATTTGAGAGTTTAATAGGTAATTTGCTGCACTTAAAATTACAAGATAATAAAAATTAAAAGGTCACCACAGTGTTTAAAGATTAAGTTTAACTCCTTGTTACTTCTTATCAAAGATTTCCTTTGAACACATTCTGTTTTATTTTTCCAAATAAAATGGAATAGCAGAGAGTCAATAGATTTAATAGTTTTCTTTATCAACATATAGGGAAAGAGCCAGGTAAACTAGGTGTGAAATGCCCTAACCCAGCCAGCAACAGTATTTGTTTTGGTTTTATCAAACCTTGGTTGAACATTGTAATGAAGACGTTCTGAACCTGATCTGCAAATATCGACCCCAAGATATTTTACCTGATGTTTAACTTTGATACCATCAACAGAAACTTTATCTGAATCATTCAAAATTTCACTTTTCATGGGATTTACCACCAATCCAGAAGATTAAAACTGCTTAGGGCACCAGAGATTTGTGAATCATTTTTAAGAAAGAGCCAAGTATCGTCAGCTAACTGACTAATTATTAAAGTATTCTCTCCAATATTTATACCCTCAGTATTTGAGTGTTTTATATAGACACTTAGAAGCTCAGGGGCCAATAGAAAAAGAAAAGGAGAGATGGGGCATCCCTGGCGAATACCTCGACCCACGGGAAATCGGGGAGAAGTGCCGGAAGCTGAGGAGACACAACTGTTAATCCCATTATAAAGAGTACGAATCATGTTGATAAAGGAACTACCAAAACCAAACTTAGAAAGGGCTTCACAAATAAAGGAATGCTCAATGCTTTATAGAAGTCGATAAACAAAATAATAATCTAGAATATCTATAATTAATCTAATATTATTAGAGATATGTCTACGTTTTAGAAAACCAGATTGAGTGTAGAAATTATGTCTGCCAAACAAGGCTTGAGCTTTTCATCATATATAGAAGCCAATAACTTATAATCAGAGTTCAAAAGGGTGTTCGGGCGCCAGTTATCTAAACATGGTCATTAGGCTTGGGTAGAAGATAGGTGAGACCTTCTTTCATGGATTTTGCCAATTCACCTTTCATTGAACACTTAATAAGGGCTTCGTAAAGAAGATGTTTAATAGAGTCCCAAAATACTTAAAAAATTTCAAAAGGTTATTTGGCATTCTTTTTACCATATTATAAAGATAATCTATATTAAAGGGATCCTCACAATTTTTTTCTGTTTTGGTAATTAATTTTAGGAATAACTGATTGAATCTTATGAAAAAAACAAAGATGAAGCAAGAAGAAATATACAAATTTTGATAAAATTTAAAAACATGGGAAGAAATCACTGAGGGGACATTAGATAATGTATTATTAATATATAGAGAAGATGTTTTTTTGTTTTTTTATTACTGCCGCATTTCTTCTCTAGGTTGGCAGATTTTTTGGCACCATGCACCATTTAAGAAATTTAGGGTTAAAGGCAGGGATAACCCTTGGTGTTCCACAGCATTGTCTGTTCTTATGAGCGGGATACTGCTTGGGCAAAAGCTAGGCAATCTGACTCAGTTTCTGATTGGATTTGTTTTAGACAGCTTCGGAATAAATGTAAATGTACAGTCGCCATTAAGAAAGCTAAAGCTGATTATTTTATTGCAAAAACTACGACAAATTTAAATATTTTTTGGCAGAATATAAAGTATATAGCAGGGAACAAAAAATTATCTGATTTTCCTTCATGTATAACTATGGATTACACTATCATATCTGATAAAGAGCAAATACTTAAACATTTTAATAAGCATTTTATTGACTCTGGGTCATTATTTGAGTCACACAATTTTTTTGCGCTCAAATAATGACTTTGTTAGTGCAGAAACTAGTTTTAAAAAGGAGTTCACTTTTCAAAAGCTCTGATGTCCATAAAGCACTTAAATCGCTTGATATAAATAAATCACCAGGCCCTGATTGTGTGGAAACTATCTATTTGAAAATAGCAGCTGATATTATTTTGACCCCTTTAACTTATCTTTTTAATCTTTCAATAGATACTGGTGTTATTCTGGAAATCAGCTTTTGTTGTTCCCTTATTAAAAGGGGGAGATCCCACTATACTTGATAATTATAGGCCAATCTCAAAGCTTTGTGTCCTATCAAAAATTGTAGAACATTTTATTAGTGATCAGTTGACTTGTTATTTGAATGTACACAAAGTTCTATCTAATAATCAATCTGGGTTTTGCAAAAAATATAGTACCACAACAGCCGTTTTGAATGTTTTAAATGACATTGTGGGATCAGTTGATAAATGTGATTACTGCGCTTCCCTTTTTATCGATTTATCAAAGGCTTTCGACACAGTGGATCACGACATATTGCTGCATAGACTAAGGAGTGTTGGCTTATCAAATCATGTTATTTTCTGGGTTTAAAAATTATTTAAGTAATAGAACTCAATGTGTTCAGGCTGAGGGTAAAAACTCAGGACTATTGGAGATTGTTAAAGGTGTTCCTCAAGGATCCGTGTTGGGGCCTCTTTTATTCACCATCTACATAAACAGTATTGATTACGATATTCAAGATGTAACTTTTCACTTTTGCGCAGATGATACGGTCATGTATTGTGGTGCACCTTCGAAAAAGCAAGCCTTGCTTAAGCTTCAAGCGGCTTTTGATGTTATTCAGTCTCGACTTCATACACTAAAACTTGTTCTGGATGTAGATAAAACTAAAATCATGTTTTTCTCAAGCTCGAAAAAGGTGGTAGACAATTTTATTCCTCTTCAGACTTCACGAGGTAATGTGATTGAGTTAGTAAAAGAATATAAATATATTGGCACCATTATCGATGATAAATTATCTTTTGGGTCTCACATAACTAATTTAAAGAAAAAATTGAAAATAAAGCTTGGGTTTTATTTTAGAAACAAGTTTTGTTTTTCATTTAATGTAAGAAAGAGGTTAGTTTCTGCTACTTTCTTGCCTGTACTTGATTACGGTGATGTGGTGTATCAATTTGCTTCCTCTCAACTTTGGATTCTTTGGATGCTGTTTATCACAGCGCTTTAAGATTTATATCAAATTGTAAACCTTTAACTCATCATTGAATAATAGAGTAGCCTTGCCATCTTTGTCTATTAGAAGGAAAATACATTTTTACCTAATTATTTATAAAACTATTCTGGGGTTGTTGCCTTTGTATCTAGGTTGTCTAATTCAAAAGAAAAGTGTTTGGAAATATTCCCTCCGGTCTGATAACTGTTTTATTCTCTCTGTTCCATTTGTAAGAACTGAACTGGGAAAAAGGACTTTTATGTACGCAGCTCCATTTGAATGGAATTTACTCCAAACGAAATTGAAATTACAAACTCTGGTGCCTATGGAACATTTTAAATCTATTATTCGGTCACTTGAAGAAGACTCATTGATTTGCAATTGTTTTTAAGTGTTTTACTTGTATATTTGTTGTTTCAATCTGTAAGTTGTGACTGTAACTGCTGTCCATTCTTGGCCTGGACTCTCCTGTGAAAGAGATTTTTAATCTCAGAGAGATTTTCCTGGTTAAATAAAGGTAAAAAATACTTTCTGGCCACATTTGCCAGAAGAGGCCATGCCAGTGGGTCAGTGTCCGAGCTGATGGTTGGAGGAGACTTGTACATCTTCATTTCAGACTGCACCTAATCACTGACAGTTTCATTTCCTGAGGTTGCCTTATTCTGCCTAGATGAAGTGATTCGCTGTAGCAAACCAGACAGACTTTTTTCTTTCTTTTTAGTGGTGGTGGTGGTGTCACTGCTGCTTCCCTCTCCTGCACACTTTTCTTCTCTTTCTGCTTGTTCTCTATCAAAAGGAACTGCTGTTGCAAGATTCACAGCTTCTTCCACACATCCCTCAACTGTGTCATCCAGGATTTTTACAGAAGCTTCCCTGAAATCGGGCATCCACGAAGCTGGAGATCCCGTAAGCACTCGTTCCACCATCTTTGTGTATCTCCCTTGCAAGTCTTCTCTCATTACTTGCTTCATCTGTCTGAGTAGATTGTCTTCAGCTTGCTCAGAGAGGATTTCACTGCTAATGTGCTCCAGTACCGGTGTGAGTGAGGACAGTGCGACCCGTTTCTCCGATTCCAGGGCATCAGTGAGGTCATAGAGTGGTTGAAGGAGCTGGTTGACATTCTCAAGTGTGGCAATGTCATTATCTTTTGGCATGAGATGCCATGTATTCCTGTGTTTAGCCAGGACTGCACAGACAGCCTGTTGTTGCTCCAGGAACATAAGTTGATCCCCGCCTTGTTACCACTGTCATTGTTAACTTTCAATAAAACACTTATACACTCACAGACATCAAAAATCAGCTCATGAAACACAACAATGGAGACATTCTTCATGCCAGCATACAAAGCACATTCATTGCTCCCAGCATGCATTGCGGCATGAATAAATTATGCATATTAATTATTTTTTGATTTTCACCATTGTTGAGGTTTTTATGACGTGTGCTGATGTCTAAGTGTGTCGTTTTTAACTTTTAAATAATTTTGGAAAATCTTGCACAAATTTCTTCAGTGTTACCTATGATTTTTATCACATCTTTTGAGTTTATTACTTTCTTCTCAAATAATGTTAAAATTCCAAAAAGTGAGAAAAGAATACAGTAAATGCAGTTGTTTAATTGCTAAGCCACTTTAATTGCACTCCTTTATTAAAACAGACTTGTTGATCTGCTTTATCAATGCAGAAATGTTCTCTATAAACACCTGCAATTGCTGATAAAACCAACTTAAAGAAAGTCAAGGGTCAAGAGCCCAACTAAAGCAAACACTGATCTCCATGATGGTGACCTCAAACGAAACATTTTCAATAAGACATCAACATCTAAACCTCTGTTAATTCTCAATAAGATCTTCTGTAGACGTGTGACATAAATAAAGTCAGTCTGGTTAGTAATAAGTGAAGCTGGTAATGCTGTTTGTGGAGTTGTTTAATCAGATCTTGAGAGAGTTAATATCTTTTATCTTCAGTTCAAGGCTGTGTCTGAATAAAGTTGTAGTTTGTGTTCTTATTACTCTTTCGAAAGATGATTGAAAGAATGTTTCAGGAACTTCACACTAACCTTTAAATAACATTCTAGTAACGTTCAGGAAACTGGACATTTTTATGTTCTTGGAATGTCACAAATCAACATTCCTAGAATGTTGAATTTTAAATCAAAATTAAGTTGAAAGAACGTTTGAGGAACATTATATCTTTTAAAACACGTTCCACTAACGTCAAGAAAACTTGACATTTTTTATGTTTCCAGAACCAACACTTAATATTTGGAGAACGTTATTATAACAAAAGTCTGTTAGCTGGGTCACTGAGTGGGGAGAATCTGTTTGAAGTTGTAATCGGAATGGAAGAGCGGTCTTTTGTCCCGCGACTACAGCGCCTCACCGTCACCCAGTTACCCTGTACAGAGTTCACTAAGCTAGTCGTATCCAAAGCAGTATCTAAAGCCCTTGCATGCTTACTATCCTCGATTAAAGTTTGGATGCGTCTCTAGTTCTGAGATCTTCCCCGTCAGCTTTACTATCTCCCTGCATTTATCACATGTAAATCCTTTGCTGATGGTGAAGGCTATGTTAAACATGTTACATGAAGTGCAAGTAACAATAAGAGGAGAAGATGACATGACCCACCATGTTTGTTGACTGATCCTACTCACCAGTTGTTTGATGAACTCGTAAAAGGCGAGAGCAAAAAAATTAAATAAAAGTAAATAAAAAGCGGACGGATGGCACGCTAACAGGCTAGCGAATTACTAGCGTGTTGTGCTAGCAATAACGATTTAGATTGAAGCTAGCGATGTCAGGTTAATGTGTGATGTTGAGTAAGTTATATTTAGCAGTATAAACAACCAGGAATGATAGTTAATAATGATTCAAAACAGAAAGATATACGAAGCTTACAGACGCAAACCAACGCAACAGCTGCAGCAGGAGCAACGAGACAGACAAGAGCAATCGAGGCACTTTAAACATTGTGGATGCTGGGCACTCTAACAAGGGACCCTAGATAAGCTCTAGGGCTGATCTAGCAGGGATACCTCATGAGAGTCCTTTAACTTTCTAACCAGACTTAAGGGGGTCGCACACCGGACGCGCAGCTCAGCGCCGCGCCGCGCAGCGCCACGTCTTTTAAATTCGAACACATTATTCTCTATGAGAGTACACACACCGGCGGCGCCTTTCGGCGTCTGTCTGCGGCGGCTCAGGACCGTGTTCAAAATCCTGCCGCGCCACAGAGCGCCATTTACATAGTTTTATATTCAATTTACATGTATGTGTCTCAAATCGTAGTTAATGTATATACGGACTTCACCCTGTGCTGCAATATACATTTAGTTTTATATTTATTTACAGAAATCAGAAAATTGCTGATGTTATCGGATTTTCAGGTGAGAGTTGTCCTAGACGTGGCGCGGTGCTGAGCTGCGCGTCCGGTGTGCGGCCCCCTTTAGGGTTCGCTAGGAAAAATTATATATATATATATTTGACCAGGCTCTGGGCTAGAATCAGGGAGGCTCAGAGGGAGCCTACAACGTGATGATCTTATTTATTGCTAAAATCCACAAGATAGTGAAACCACCTTCAAGGAGGCCTGTGAAGGCCTTGATACTTGATAGTGATACTTGTTAGCAGAACTAGCCTCAGATATCATAGGTGTACTCACAGAAATAGTATGGGCCCGGTTTTCCTACTTTACATTGCCAATGGACAGTGTACTCAGCTAGAGCACTATCGACCCTGTAAACAAGGGGAGTACAATCTTACGCTACCTGACTTCAATTATCAAAAGCGTCAGCCCATGGCATGCTTAGGCTCTAAAGGCCCGTTCACACCAAGCACGATAACTATAAAGATAACGATAAAAATATAATTCTAAAAATCGTTCTCCATATTAAAGAATAACAGAGTTCACACCACAACTATAACGATAAAGATATGAGGAACGATATCGTTGGGATCACTTTCAGAACGATTTTTTTTCCAGCTGTCCAACGATAAAACACTGACAGCCAATCAGAATCCATTCTAATTTAAAGGTCTTGCGCATTTAAAATGGCAGATGACATTGCAGGGAAGTTAATCGTCGAGGTACAAAAAAATCCTCCACTGTTTGACAAGTCAAACCCCATTTTCAAGGATACGTAAAAAAATATGGATATATGGAAAGCAATCGGTCGTATCCTGGGAATAAATGGTGAGAAGTATTAACGATGAGATATTATGCAGTTTAGCATAGTGTAACAAAATTACCTCAGGTAGGCTATCCAGCGCTAGTTTTGACAACATTGCTGAAGTTGCAGTGAAAAAGGCATTGTATACATAAAGGTGTTGACTAGGCGATGTTTTTATCCCATCATTAACAGCGCGGGGCGCGCGCGTGCTTAGAATAAAAAGACCGTTATCGGTCGTTGGTGTGGACGCATATATAGTTATCTTTATCGTTATCTTTATAGTTATCGTGCTTGGTTTGAACGGGCCTTAAGGGAGTGTACTCAAACTCGCCCCAATGGGAGGGAGTACTAAAATGAGCCCCAGTGGTGCAGGGTGAATAGACTAGAGCTGTGGGTAGCCAAAAAAACACTAAGCCCAAGAAAAATGGAGGCCTCAGCTATGAGGCCAACAACATTTTCACCTTATGACTTGAAACTAATTCAAGGGGCCTAGACAACAAAGACTAGCTGGGAAATTCTAGCTACAATATACAGATCTGAAAGCGGTAGGGCTGGGTATCGTTCAAAATCTTTCGATCCGGTGCCAATTTCGATACCTCAGTTTCGATACCGGTTCCTAACGATACTTTTTTCGATACCATATGTTTTAAAATCCATTTCAACATCAACAAAAACACATTAAACACAAAACTTTTATTTTTCACCTTAATTAAAACAAATTCTGGTAACACTTCTCACTCAGGGTAACATTATTAATAAAACTGGTTGTGCTCTTTGGATAGGGGTGCGCCAGCAGACACTCAGGATTGGTATCAATCCTAACTTGGCCAAAATTAACAAAAAAAGAGAAACGTTTTTGCCACAACATGAACATATTATAAATAATAAATAAATAAACAAATGACATTGTGTACAGGCTAATATTTAACCAACTAAAATGCAAA
This sequence comes from Leuciscus idus, assembly GCA_021554675.1. NCBI lineage: Eukaryota > Metazoa > Chordata > Actinopteri > Cypriniformes > Leuciscidae > Leuciscus > Leuciscus idus. The sequence goes on along the minus strand of CM038621.1, from coordinate 2,231,852 downwards.
GGAATGTAAAAAATGTTTTAGTGCAAAATCAAACTGCATTTGTGATTAACCGCTCAGCAGTTTTTCTTCAGAAAGGTCAACATGTCGGCTTTTTCTGGTAACAGACAGGCCCGCTCCTGGCTAATGGTGTCCCCAGCAGTGGAAAATGTACGCTCTGAGGGCGTCGATGAGGCTTGTACACAGAGGTACCTGGCTGCCAAGCTGGATAGCATTGGCAGTGTGTCCTTCATACTCCACTACCAAGTCGCTGGATTCACTGTGGAGAGTGTACACGGCAAACCTCTGTAGAGCTGAATCTCCTCCTGAATCTTCTTTGAGGTGCTGGTTATGCTCTTGGCTCTTACTTCTATCGCCATGTCTTCCTCTGCAAAAATCTCCTCAAGGGCAGAAAGCTTTGTCCGCTTCTACAAACAGAAAAGATAAAAACAAAATAAGGCAACATTACTGGGTAGGCGGACTCAAACATACATATTAATTTTCTTCTGAAAATGAAGCAGGAAGAAACAGGATGTCCGTATATATTTACCTGTGTTGCTACTGGCGCTGCACAAGCTTCATCAGATAAGTCATCATCACTTACTGCCTCTTCATTGTCTTCTTCGGCCTGCTGGGCCTGGGTCCTTTCACCTTTATTCTATATTTGATGGAAACACAGGTATCATGTACATTGATTTGATTTACAATGGAAGAAGAGAAAGATTACTAGTAATAAGAATATTAAACACACCTGATGTGTGGTGGCCCTATTAATCAGCTCCTTCTTTACTCTGTCCCACACTGCATCTGCGGCTGCCACTCTTGACTTAAATCTTGGGTCTAAGGCCGTGCTTTCCTACAAAAACTGCTGAATGCACTCCTCCTGCAAGACAAGAACATAGTATAGAAGTTAGGTTTCTGAGTATACCTTATGAAAACAATTGACAAATCAATAGGATTATGATACTCACTTGGTATCTTTTTGAAAGATCACCCCAGTCCTCTGCACTTATGGTGAAGTGGTGCTCAAGTTTCCCCAAGATGGGCAGAATCTGACCCAATGTTGGAATCCTTTCAGCGGACATGCAAAGTGTTGAAGTATGCAGTAGCTTCATGACTTTAACAAACTCCTCTGCTTTTCTGAAGTCATCATCAGTAACTCGCTCCAGTCTGAAAAATGTCCACATAGTTTTATTAACAAGATTAAACTTCTTAACAAAAGATATTTAGCACTGATACTAGAACAAGCCAATTCAAATACCTGTCCTTCTCCATTGTCCTCTTTAACCGAGCGTCCATGGCAGCTGCCTGGATGGCAGGGAACTGCTCGAGGAACCTCCACCATTAGAAAGAGGCTATTCCACCTGTTCTTAACATCCAAGATGACTGCATGTTCTGGAAGGCCTACAGAGAGAGACAGATGGGTCAAACTGGTTATCCATTTGGGGAAACAGTTTAATAAACAATTTAATCAAGACAAGTTAAGTTTAGCGTATTTTGATTTCTACTTACCGAGAAGTTTCTGCTTTTCCTTTAAGACAGGTTTAGCCAGGCTAGACCTCTTCAACCAGACCACCATTGCACGGATCCTTCCTGCCCACCTTGAAACGGAAGGCACATTGTACAGTTTTTGAGCAGCAATGTTTAGTGTATGAGCAAAGCAGCCAATCTTTATTATGTTCATCTTTTTCACTGCCACATCCATGTTTGCTGCATTGTCTACAGTGATGGCTACAACTTTGTACTATAATTCAAATTCATCCAGAATGTCTCCTATTTCCTCTGCTATGACTTCCCCTGTCTGGGACGTGTAGACTGCCCTTGTATGGAGTACGTTCTCCTTCATGGAACCTTCTTTCACATAGTGGACTGTAACGGTCAAATAGTGGTCTTGAGCCACACTGGTCCACCCATCAGCAGTCACCGCCACATCAGCCACAACTTGCAAATTTCTCTTCAGATTTCCTATTTCTACTGCATACCATGCAGGAATAAGAGTATTTGACAGCATGTCTCTGCTGGGGGACTGATACTGGGGGTTTAAGGTGCTTATCATCTCCCTATAATTGACATTAGAGCACAAAACATTAACAATATAATGGTTTCATTTTTTTTTTTTTACTGACAATAACAGTAAAAATATGTCAACAGTAAATATGTCATCCAGGCTAAAAGAGGCTATATTGGCAAACTACCTTTAAAAAAAACTCCCTTTATATCGATAGCTTGCTCACCTCCACCATGGGGCCTCCACTGTCGAAAAAGGTAGCAAACCTTTAATAATAAACCCTGTGACTGCTCTGTGGCACTGATCTCATCTTTGCTCTGACATTTTCCCTCTTGCTGCGGCTGCCAGTGTGAAGGGATTGACACTTTCTGGTATTGTCTTCCTATTCCTAACATCAGGGTGGACCGATGCAGAGGCTAATGTGAAGGAGGAAATAGACAGCGCTAACGCTACAGCAACAGACTAGCAGCACAAGCTAACATACATAAAGTGGTAGTCAACGTTATGGGGATGCATTCGGTTTAAGTAGTGAAATGACACTTATCTGTCAAGTATTTCTAAAATGTGTAACCTTAACGTTAAGTTGGAAAAACTTTATAGCTCCTAAGTAAACGCAACGCAGAGTTGCATCCACACATTCAAACCACTCGTGTTAGCATAAACAATTACTTTAACTTCTGTTCGCTAAAAAAGGTTATCTTTCTTACCTGCTACAATCCCAGAAATGCCAGATGATGTTGACGGGGGCGGGTTTGACTGTGATGAGGTGAAAGGCTCCTCTGGTTCCATCTTTTTACAGTCGAATACCGTGCAACTTTCTGCCTTAATGGCCCTGTCCCAAATGGCACACTTCATGTGCACTTTCGGTCTTGTGGACTTACAATGGCTGCTGCGTGCGCGTCTGTTAAGTCCGTGAGGCCGCAGTGTGTCCCATTTGTCATTTTTAGCTCTCAGAAGGGTGCTCGCGAGCGCCCCCATGTGGTCGATTTGCACCCTTGATGCGCACTTTTGCCGCAGCAGACCTCTTTCCGACAGTCAAAGCGGCATTACGTCACGAAAGTGCGGACTCAGAAGAAGACCGCGAGTGCTTAGGGTTCCATTTGGGACAGGGCCAATATTGATCCCGTGCATGGTCAAGTGCTTTATTAAATTGGTGGTATTGCCGCCTTTGGATGAAATACTCTTATCGCATATGTTGCACTTTGCTGACACACTTTAGACCTCTTTGGCATTGTAAAACGACGCGGTAGAACACATGAGAAAAAACAACTACATGTGTGTTGTGTGACTGCGAGTATCTTCAGAAATCCCCCCCGTCACGTGGTGGTGGACAGCCAATCGCCGGCGCTTTAGGTCCTTACATGCAAGTCGGCTACAGGCTCACACAGACACAGCAGCCGCTTGGCTTTTGGAACTGAAATTTGGCACCGAAAGATAAATAATTTTTCGATACTCATAGTATCAGAGTTTTTCGTTCGATACCATAAAAGTATCGATGTTCGGTGCCCAGCCCTAGAAAGCGGAGACCTCAGCGTTACAGCTTCCAACTCTCTCTTCCCACAGAGAGCCAGGTCTGACAATGCCCAGGATACACCTGCATGGGAGGCTTATACCTATGCTGCTATTTATTCTGCCCTTAACATCCACTAGCATTATCGCCTAATGCAGAGGCGGGCCTAGACTACACAACTCTTATAGAAAGAGGAGGCCAGTACCAGGGAAAAAAACTAGAACTTACAGAGATAAGCTGTATCTAAATCTAAAGAGCATATGCTCAGATACTGAGGGACTCGGGACGAGAAAGCTTCTAGCAGATCGTCTCCAATAAACTCCTAGTACACAAGCCTAAGCCAGATATTAAGGCAGCCCTCGTGGGGATGGCACTTGAATATCCTATGCCTGAAGTTCAAAGCTGTTGTCTCATACCAACTATCAGAAGTGAGAGGATACCTGCTATACAAATACAAGGTGGCTATCCAGGTGGCCTGATGAGGGAAGCCATCTCATGCTGAACAAAACCTGTTTGAAGCTCACGTGCACGGTGGCCTCATAGAGATTCCTCTATGAGATGAAACCTGTACATTTCACTGGGTGACCAAGATTGGCACCACCTACTATGTAAACCTAATGACTCTATCACAAAAGGAGGCCTATGATAAGGTATGCAAGCCTACCTGTAAAAACAGGTACTTCAGGCCCCTAAATTCCTAATTTAATACCTAACAAACAAACCCCTTAATACTTTCTAAACAGGGAACCGAGGTCGAAAGTTAAACAACCTTATAATAAAGACCTACCAAGATCATCCTGCTGCCCGTAGAGCGGCGGCCTAAATTATATTCTTAGAATGAAGGCCTACCACCCAAAAGCTAGAAAGGCTGCGCTCACTACCAAGCCTGACTCCGGACCTTCAGAAGCATTCCATATAATGGGAAAATATCATCATCGGTCCAGGCCTCAGGCCTAATGTGAGAAACGCCTGGGGTAACGAAAATAGTGGGGAGAGGAAGAAGAGAGGAGAGGGTGGTTGTTATTCACCCACAGAGGAAGGGGATCCTTCACTGACGCTGGGAGCGCCTGTGCTGGATCACCTCCCTCAGATCCCTCTTCTTCCTGAGTCGCGCCTTCTCTACGACCTAGGAGGAGCGCGAGAGGCGACGCTGAACCTCTGGCCGTCTCTGATCCTCGAACCGGGATGGGCCGGGCCCCCCAGGCTGTCTGGGCGTGGATTCGGACCGCAGCGGAATGCATGATTTATATGCAACCGTGCGCGCCTTCGCCTCTCTGAACTTTTCCGCCACTGTCTCAACGGAGGTGCCGAAAAGTTCAGATGGTGAAACCGGGGCATCGAGGAGAAAACCCTTTTGTTTCTCTCCGAAGTCAGCCACAGATGTCTCTTCGTGGCCAGTAGTTTGTCTGGTGGCCCGAAGAGCCAGATCTGTGGTCCACTGCGTCAGGGGAGAGACTCTGCCCCAGATCCAAATCCTTCAGCAGGTCGGCTTGGTATGCCTGTAGCACAGACATCGTGTGTAACCCGCAGCCGCGTATGCCCTGCCATTCAAACGAGATGTCATCTTGAGTGGCTTGGAAGGCAGGGCTGGAGCTTTCAGTGCAGATGCCTCTCCAGCGGCGAGATAGTTCGCGAACGAGTAGCCTATATATATATATATAGGCTACTAGGTTGATTGGTCTCGTCTCGTAGTTTGCTTGCTGCTGACGATGGATGCGTGCAGAATATGGGTTCTTCCATGCCTTCTTGATCTCAGTATGCAGATCAGGAAGGAATGGAAGGCTCACAGGAGCTGGGGAGTTATGGCCAGAAAGGAACCGCCCCATGCCAGCTGAAGCCTCGCCGAAGTGTGCTCCATAACACCCAACAACTCATCATACGCGGGGCAGGGAGGCTGTGAGGGTTTAGGTTGTACCTCTTCTTTACCCTCATTAGCCCTCTCCTGCTCTCTCGGGCTGGGTGCCAGCAGAGCACTTGCTGCTGGATTTGTTAAAGATAACACATCCCTCGCGAGCTTCTGACGAGTGTGAGAGAGAAACGCCTCTCTCAAACTCGTCAGCGAGCTCCATCTGGGAACCCCATGACCCGAGTCTCCGCAGTGCCTCAGCACGAGCCGGACCCGAACCACTGGGCCTCCAGATGCCTGTCCCTCTTCCCTCGAGAAGAGGGCCCAACGAGAGCAGAGTTTTCTAAGAGGAAAACTCTCACATTCTGCACAATCAGGTCTCTCAAGAGCTGATCGTGCGTGCTCTTCGCCCAAACAATAAACGCACAAGTTGTGTGTGTCACCTGGTGTCAGAAACTTGAGACACGGACCCACACTTCTTGAAACGCTTGTCACTTGCCATAATTCTTACCTTTTTCAGGTGATTGCAAATCAGACAAAACAGTCCCTTCAGACGAAAAGAGGATGACATGTTCTCTAGGCGCCCGTAAAGACTTTGAATTAACTATTAAACACGTCTGTTGTGTCTTAATCATCTTTTCTGCATATATATATATATATATATATATATGATAGGTCCCTTTCTCAGGATAGTGTATTTCAAAGACAATTGAGTAAATTCCAAATAAGCTTTACAGATCTTTATTGGAAAGGTTTTTCATGCTTCAATAATTGCACATGCACCTGTCTGACAATCCTTAAGACACGAACAGTTTACAGGCGCTAGACAATTAAAGGAAAATAATTAATTCAAATTCATTTTTAAAATAACAATTTAAACGAAACATCTTTAAATACGAGAACCTCTAGTAAATCACTCATTTTGTTTAGTCGTCTGTTCAGAATCATGGGAAAATCGTGATTCTAAATTTATCTCTCTCTCTCTTTATTATTATTATATTTATGGCGAAGAGTCACTTATCCACAGAATCACAACAGTATCTATATGATAAAATGCATAGTCAAGGTTCCTCAACATCACTCGTTTACATATTTCTGAATAGCTGTCCCAAAGTCAAGCTTAGAAAAAAAAAAAAAGGTACATGTATTAGTTCCTCATTTATTCCATCTGCACTTTTCATGCTCATTAGTTATGCAATGGCCGTATATTACTAATTAAGTGTTTTGGTACAAAAAACTAACTAAGAAAAGAAGAAGAAGAAATGTCATGACCCATTCATTCATACACATTCGCTGTGTTATTGAGAAATATTTATCAGTGCATGTTATTTCAGAGAAAACGAAGAGTCTGCCTCTCCTAATAAAACAGGGGAAGCTGCATCACAAATCTGACCCGTTCTGCTGTACTTTATAATGTGTTGAATGGCTGAGCACAACACCATGAGTTATGTGGGTTGCACTTTATGTTACAGTATGTGTACTTACCAAGAAAGCGCTGAATAATATAAGCTAACTACACAGGTTCAGATTGGGTTTAGGGATTGGTTCAGGGTTAGTTCCTAGTTTTTACGAAATTATTGTAATTATTACATAAACATATAGGTATAAGTATAATAAGCATACAGGGTTACACTTTTTTTTAAGGTGTCATTGTTACAGTGTAATTATATATTTAACTCATCCTTCCTTCGGGTCATTTTGACAAGGAATTTTTATTTTTTTATTGTGTTCATCAGAGGAGTCCAAGACCCCATGACATTTGTCGCACTTGAACCACGAATACATAAAAAATGTTTTAATGGATTCAAGGTTTTGTGGGTTTCAGCACACACAGAAAAACCTAAAAATGCAGAAAATGTACCAAAAAAGGATTTTAAAATGTCTACATGTGTATCTGAATGCACACTGAAGTAACTGACTTTAGGACCCAGAGGAACAGCTCATTTGCTCCATATAGAGCTATAAGGACATCTAGTGGCAAGAGGCATAAAATATCATGTTATATCATTTATTTTCCCACAAGAGGTCGGCAAAGACTCCCAATGTAAGATATTTTGAGCTGAATTATAAGGTTTATGCATTAAATTGTGCTATTTTGAATTTAAGTTGAATGTGAGGAATGTGCTTAAATTACTAAATTACATTGTATTTATTATTTATTGATCAAATCTAGTAATTTAATCTTTCACTCGCGGGTCAAAATGACCCGAAGCCCTTAAATAATACTCTTTTTTTTTGCCCCCAGAAAGCTTATTTTATTTAATTTTGATAATATTTTTCTATTTTTTAATGCAATTTTTTGGGGATATATATATATATTTTTTTTACCTTTAAATTACTAGATTTGATCAGTAAATGATAAATACAAAGTAATTTAGTAATTTAAGGGTAAATAAAATAATAAATCTCCCCAAAAATTGCATTAAAAAATAGAAAAAATATTATCAAAATTAAATAAAATAAGCTTTCTGAAAAAAAATGAAAAAAAAAAAATGAAAAAAAAAAAGAGGATAATTTAAGGGCTTCGGGTCATTTTGACCCGCGAGTGAAAGATTTGTTACAGGATGCGAGGAAGGATGAGGGTTAAGAACTGAGTAATATTAATTAAGAACATTAGGATTTGGTTGAGGGTTAGTTGCATGTGATTATGCATAATTTACTGTTATTACTATGATAAGTACATATAACATATGTAACAAGGACACTGTAAAATAAAGTCTGTAAGTGGAAACAAGGGTAATATGAACTTAAATAACACGGGTGAAGCGTATGGTTTTCTCTCTGGTTAGGGCGTCATGAAGGAGTTCAGCCATGGCAGGAAGCGGGACACTTTCTGTAGGACGTATCCGCTCCGGCAGTCGGCTCCCGGGGGCTGGCTGATGATGCCGGTGAGGAACAGCACCTCTCGGTACAGTGTGAGCACAGGACTGCCGGATCCAAACACACAATCTGCTTTAGATCGAGGCAGTGTACAGGCCATCTTATTGGTGACCTAGAGACAAAATAAAACAAGTCAGTCATTTACACTATAACAACTTTAAATAAGTTTGCTTCAACTTCAACTTCAAGTTTGCAAGAAACCTCTTTTTCCACTTGGATTGAATGTTTCGTGGACTGAGGACTCTTGGATAAATATCTTTCTGGACTGATGTTAAAGGAGATCTCTTCTGTTTTGGATTGCCTCCCGAGGGGAGTTGTTTGAGTTACCCTGTGACACACTCATCTAAAGTGCTGCCTAAAGGCCCGTACACACCGGGACGAATATCGGCGCGCGTTATTCGCCAGCGTTTTTCAACGCGTTTTTTGTGTTCACACCCAAGCGTTTTTCGCTGACGATGAGCCGAGTGAACATGCAAATTCATTCCCTGACATTAGATGGCGCTTAATGTAAAACAGAAATACAATACCACTCCATAACAGTCTATACTCTGCAATACCACTCCATAACAGTTCTCTTTTAACAAGATTTTTGTAGTCGCTGTCGCGTTTGTCATATAGTTCTTTATGTTCCGACACCAACGAGACCAGCAGCTCTACATTCATCTTGCCTTGCATCTTCCTCGTCATTTCTTCCCGGCAGTGTCTGTCTATGGGCAGTGTAGACGCTACTTGGCGTATATCTTCTTCGCTGTTACGTATGTGTGCTCGGCAAGACCGTTTTGTGTTTGAGCGCCCCCAAGTTGTGTTTTACTGTAACTTCAGAAGCTCCAGACACGTGAGCAAAAGCGTCAATCTCATTGGTCGGATAGTTTTTGACGCGGCGCGTCAAACCAAAAAAACGAACCCGAGGCGTTTAAAAAAAACATACGCTTTTACGCGTGGCGTTTTTCGCGTCGGTGTGCACACTCACATTGGCGCCCTTTGTTTAGTCACGAGGCGTTAAACGTCGGCGAATATCGCGCGCGAAATTCGTCCTGGTGTGTACGGGCCTTAAGACTGTTGCTCATGTTTTGTTTTTCCCTCTGAAGTAAAGAGACAAAGGTAGAACTCAGACTTTTGTGGTGTCATTGTATTCATATTCAAATTCCTCCAGTGGTGGAGTGGTCAGCATCAAGGACACACACACACACATCGGAGACCGGAGTTTCAGCATCAAGGACACACACACACACACACACACACACACACACACACACACACACACACACACACACACAGGTCTGTGGGGTTTGTTTTTGAGTCGTTTAACCGTGAATTACTGTCTCTGGGAGGCTTTTGTCTTTCAAACACTTTAAAATGCACAAATATTTTATAGTTAGGTCAATAATAAAATTAAGTCAGTAATAATAATAATAAAAAAATACAATTAATTTCACTGTTCTCTGATTTCAGTTAATGGTCACATGACATGCAGGTAAACAAATAAAATATCTATATTTTTAATCTTCTTTAGTAAGTGTTTTTATTTTTATTTTAATGATGTGATTATTAGCTTTTCATTAAACTCACGAACCCCAGTCGGGGATACCCTGACGTAATGTGATATTTAATGCATGTCATGTTGTTGATAACAAAGAATAGAATATATTTTCTTTCTCATTGTATTTTTTTTTCTATCAATATTGTACAACATTATCCTATTCAATTCAGTGTGATAAACGAGTTAGGACAAAAGTAATCGAAAAGTAATCAAAAAGTAGTCAGATTACCTTAAATGTGTAATGTAATGGATTGCTGTGAATGTACTGCGAAAGTGGGTGAGAGCCAGTGTTGGGTAAGTTGCTCTAAAAAAATGATTAATTACTAGCTATTAATTACATCTTCAACTGTGTAATTAGGTTACTCTCTCTAAAACGTATTCACTTTTTCTAATCACTTATTACTAATTAGTACTTCTTAAATCCCATATCAACCTCAACCAGTTGAACAAAACATGGACATGAAGCCGCTCTTTTAATTCTTTAAATAAATAATATAAAATTGCAGAAATTGTTCTTGAACTGACCAAAGTATTTAAAGGGTGAAAGTTGCATTAAAAACATACGTTTTAACATTAGAAGGTACATTTTAATGTTAAATCCACTATTGTTGTATATATTTTTTGTTTATTTGTTTATGTATTTGGATCCCCATTAGCTATGCCCAAGAGCACATAGTCTTCCTGGGGTCCACATAACACATACAAACATACTTTATTTATTATCATATACACAAAAGACATTAAAATACTGTCAATAACATATCAAGTAATGTCTAAGGTCTAACACTTATAACACATCCAACTAACGTGCTATTCTAATGAATCACAATGGTAGAGAATTCCATGTTTTCATTGTCCTATATACTACTGTACGTTTGAGGACATTAGTGTTTGCTCTGAGGAGTGAAGATCTGCCTTCTGTTGCCTGTCTAGTGGCATATGTGCATGACTCTAAACTGCATTTTAATTGATTGTACGATCCAATGGAGTTTATACTGTAAAACCTTCCATGTTGCTAATGAAATTGCCTCAGTCATCCGGTCTCCTACCCTTAACCAATTAGGATGGAGATGCATGCTGTTAATATTTGTGCCATATGGACATTGTAGAGCAAGTGTTGTTCTGTACTAGCTGGAGTTTACTTGAATCTTTTTTTGGTGGCATTAGCCCAAATGATCTGGCAATAGTCCAGCTGTGAAAAAAGAGAGTACCTAATACCATTTTCATTAGCTAACACCTTACCCATTTTATTAACCGTGTTGTCAATATGTTTTGACCAAGACAAGGGTGATACCCAGGGGTTAAAGTGGGCCGGAACGGTAAATTATGCCTCAGATAAATTAATAAATAAATAGATTAAAATCAATCAAATCAAATCATTCTCATCAAATTCAATAATAATCATCATTCATCAAATCAAAACTGAATATCACCCCCTGGCCCCGCATTCACAAACACGCTTCCCGACGTCATGTTCTCAGTCACGGTTCTCCTCTCTGATTTTAGTGCATCTACACCGGTTCACGCCTCCCCTCCCCGCTGAACGCCAGCGGTTACTAATGCGTGAAATGCACTCACGGTGGTAAAGTTAGTTTTAGGTTCAATATTCGCCAGACATTTGTTTTCCCTTGTAATATATTTTATTATTATATTATATTTATACCTGAGAATGCTTTGACGCGTTTCCACAGCGCATGATGCCTAAGGGAACGTCTGCCAATTCCACCAACTGCATTAAACGTAGACTATCATTTGTATTATTTAAAATTAGCCTACTTTTAACATTTAAAAACAGTCGTTTTCAAATTCCAAAGCTTGTAGAAGGTTCCTATTGGCAATACTGACTTATAGGCTACAGCTTTCCTGGTAGCCTTGAGTAAATTAACTTGTCTCAGAAAATGATTCATAAAACATATAAATATCAGTTGAGCCTTTGTTTACTTTCTTCACTGACACAGACGACAATTATCAGTGTCAAAGTTCAGCTTTAGGAGGGGGAGAAATAGGGCAGGATAAGGAGACTGAGAGAAAAAGAAAGATGAAGATGAGGAGAGAGCAGGTATATACTACCTCACATTTGAGTCCGTTTTGGACTTCACATTTTTATGTTTAAATTTACATTGTGAAAAACAAGGTTGTGTTCCATATTGTGGTGTGATACATGGTGCCACAGTGACACTCTTGTCCCAAAAAGTATTGCTATACCACGATACTCAATATGTAGTCCCACGGTGAGTCATTTTCCCCTGTTGCACCTACACAAAATTTGAGGGTTCCCCCACCTGCCAAATCCCACTTTAACCACTGGTGATACCCAATAACTTTATTTATGTATAGTCTAAGCTCTGGTTCAAACCTTAAAGAATGATTTGAACCAAATACTATACTCTTTGTTTTAGATGTATTAAGTATCAGTTTGTTTTCTAAAATCCACTTTCCTATAGTATCAAACTCCTCTTTCAAGATGGCAGATGTTGGTGCAGACGCACATACTGTAATATCATCTGCATACACTGTTAATTTAGCACTTTTTAAAACGAGAGGCAAATCGTTAGCAAAACTGGAAACATGAGTGGTCCTAGACAGCTCCCTTGAGGAACTCCACATTACTCTCGTATTCTCTGAATAGCTTCCATTAGAAAATACTATTCGCGATCTATTTACTAAATAACTTTCCATCTAAGCAACTGCTGAAGGTCTAAACCCATAACACTCCAACGTTTCCAGAAGAAGCTTGTGATCAATAAGATCAAATGCTGCTGTAAAATCTAATAAGACCGCTCCACATATCATTTTATTATCCAAATCCCTCTACCAGTCATCCGTCATTTGCACTAAAGCTGTGCATGTAGAGTGTGTCTTTCTGTAAGCATGCTGAACACATGTTGTCAGATTATTTTCTAAGAAGTAACCGTGTATTTGATCAAATACTGCCTTCTCTAAGATCTTACTTAGCGCTGGTAACACACATACTGGATGCTATTAGGGCCACTGAATGGTGTTTTCCTATCTTTGGGCAATCGAATGATTTTTGCTTCTTTCCAAGCCTGTGGAAATGTTAGTCGTGTAAGGCTTGCATTTAATATATGACAGATTGGAGCCGCAACATAATCTATGGCAATTCAGATCAATTTATCATCTATATTATCTATCCCTGATTGTTTATCCTTACATATCGACTTTATTAACTTAGTATCCGTTTCTACTTCTAACTCACTGAACTCAAAATGACAATGTTTATCCCCTCATATAATTTTTTTTATGTTAGAAATGGTCAAGTTATTGTCTGTTCCATATGATAATTCTTTCCTCAATCTATATACCTTGGTACCAAAATAATATTCAAATAATTAGCAATTTCTTTGGGTTTTGTAATAAAAATACCATCACAGTCCATCGAAGTAGGTTGTGTAGAAGTATTCCCATTATACTATTTACTGTGCGCCAAAGCTTTTCCCCATCATTCATTTTCCTATTTAACTGTAGTACATATTATTGTTTATTTTTCTTTTGATTAAGTTTTGTCATATAATTCCTCAGTTTACAATATTTCTGTCTATCTGTTTTCTTAGCCTCATCTCTCTGAGTCATATAATCTTTTAAATTATTATCAATCCAGGATGCTCTACAATTCCTAATCATCAATTTCTTAATGGGGGCGTGATTATCAATGACTGGCTGGATTTTTTTGTACTCGATCTGGTTCTTCTTCATCATAAATATCTGACCATATTGATATTGTGACGACCGTAACATGAGGCTTCTCCCGCTTGCATTGTGATCTGAAAACCCTCACTTCCAAATTAATCGTTTTACGTACCATATTTATTTTTAAATGTGCATTAAGCAACTTTTCATGTTAAAAATACCCGTTTTCTAACCCATACATGCTTAAACAATTGCCTGATGGGCTGAATGAGCCCTTCTCTGATCACTGAGATTGTCTCTATAATCCTGTAAAGTAAAATAAATAAGAGGGATTCGGGCCGGAATTTTAGACTGGGCGTGACGTCACGGCACGCTCACCTGGCTGTCTGGCAGGTTTGTGTATTCGCCGCCATTCTCCGTAGAAGATGGATTCTAAGAGACCAGCTTGTAGTTCATTTCAAACACCAACGCAAACTCCACGTAAGATAAAAAAAAGGAAAACTTTTGTCCGTGAGCGTGCACACTTCTGGCTGCAGTTTCGCTTGCCGCCAGAGGGGGCATAGTTCTGCAAAAACTCAGAGACTTGCGCAATGCACCTTTAAATCTTTTATATATCCCTCCATAAGTCCCACTTGAATGCTCCTCGACGAGAGGTGGTCCTTCTGTATCCAAAATTTATCACAAACCTTGGGACAAGGTTCACACTGACAGCTGTCATTAGCCGCGTTTCCACTGTCGGGCCAGGGCCGGGCCAGGGCTTTAAACGGGCCGTGCCGGGCTGATAGCCTCGGGCTAATAGCACCAGGCCTGCGTTTCCACTGTCGTGCCAGAAGCTCCACAGCGCTTCACTAAAACACGCCCGTAACACGCCTCTCTGGAACAACGTCACACTAACCCATTCACCAACAAATGGAAGTTTTATCAGAAAACTAATCAGAAATCACTGGAAACAGCGTTGAAAACAAACATGATAAAAGCGGCCGTTTGCTGGCATTTTTGTTGTTTACTTGAATATTTAAAACCCAAGCATCGATGTTTTACCACAGGTTTACAATAAAAAGTGATACATTGATCATAATGAATTAATTTATGTCAAAATTGCACATTAGTCACTCAGAAATAAATTACCGTTAGGTCTATTTCACAAAAGAAAGAGGACACACTTACTTCTTCAGTCGCGTCTGTTACTGTTTATCTGGTAGTTACAGGACATATTTACATCACATTTAGAAAGAATGATAATTTCTACAAATATATGCCACCAAAAATACGACCTGAGGAGCTTTAGCACTCTCTCGACTCCCATACAGATATTTTCAGTCAGAGAAACAGAGGAAGCTCCCGAAAAAAAAGTTGCTTTATTTTATGATAGTCCGGTATAAAGAGACGAGACGTAGGCTACTGACAGATAAAATAAAAACATGACTGTGATAGCCTTTATGATTGGTCTGATTTCTTCAAGCGTATGTTTTTTTACTATGCGTATCTTCAAGCATGAACGCGAGTTAAATTATTTTAAAAGTCTTTAATGCTGACAGAATCATCCGGCGCTGCCGTCTCCCGACTCAGGTGAACTCCGCCTCTGTTCGTAACCACTCCTCTAGCCCGAGCTGGCCCGCTCTGGCCCAAGGTATTCGACGGGCCAGAAATCCTGGCCGCTGGCCCCGAGTAAGCCCCGATCAAGCCCCGGAAGTGACAGTGGAAACGCGACTGGCCCTGGCACGCACTAGCACGGCCCGGCCCTGGCCCGACAGTGGAAACGCGGCTATTGTAAGACAGTTAGCAACACTGTTTGTTTGTCCGAGATAGCAACAGTAACTAAGGGGGCGGGGCTTACCAATAGGTCAATTGTACTAATGTACGATTATAAGAGAACAATTTGTGAAATGGGAAACCCTGCAACTCCATAAAACCCTGACGTATCCACACACAAACCTGTCCGGAGTGGCGCTGGGAACAAACCGGCAGCTTGTCGTAGGACAGGTGGTTTAGCATGAGGTTCCCCTGAAACCCGGTCTCCCTGGGGACGTCCCTCCAGCCGGTGACGACTCCCATGAAGTCTCCGGCCATGAGCACGCTGTCGGAGAAGTCCCGCTCCGGGAGACACGCCGGGAGAACAAGCTTCTTGAAGACGATCCTCTCCCTCAGCTCCACCACGGCCAGGTCGTTGTCCGGCTGGCCCTCGGCGTACAGCGGGTGGATGTGCACCTGCTTCACGTGGAGCGTCTGCTCTCCGGCTTCAAACGAGCTCAGCCTCTTCCCTGCAGAGATTACAAAACTCACATTAAACCTGCAGTCTGTAAGAATGACAGAATAGGTCATTAAGAATGACATCAACATAGGTACTGAAGTCTAAATCAAAATATGGGAGATCGTTGTTCTCCGCCCCGCCTCCTCGGACTCGACGCTCACACGGGTCGCCAGTTTAAGCACACGCAACAGGAACGAGCGCAATGGACAATGAAAATTGGCAACGTGCAGCATCACAGACCAAAACAATAACAAACATTCCAGCCTGGAAACACACATTTCAAGTAAAATAACTGGCTGTGGAAGTGTTTTTCTGAGACACGAGTGTGTGAACTTAGCATGTTTCCTCAATATATGCAAACATATTATGTTTTTTTTATGCTTTAGTAGAGTGAAAACGTTACATACAGCACCTTTAAAGGGGTGGTTGATTATGATTTCACTTTTCTAACTTTAGTTAGTGTGTAATGTTGCTGTTTGAGCATAAACAACATCTGCAAAGTTACAACTCTCAAAGTTCAAAGCAAAGGGAGATATTTGCTTCTAAAGAAATCGCTTTTTAAGGACTACAACAAACGGCTGGTAGAGACTACACAAGCTTCCTCCTGGGATAGTGACATCACCAACCCTAGAATTTACATAAACCCCGCCCCCGGAACACAATTTATAGATTATCAAGACAGAATATGCTAATCAATGACTAGAAGATAACTACACATAAGCTACATAAATTCATCAACTAACCATTCAGAAACGTCCTGTTGCTTCTACATGTTGTCACTTCTTCTAGAGTCATAAAAGACTAAAAGTTGTTGAAATGTTCAGTGCATGTCTGTTTGAGTGCAAGCTGTTAAAGCTCCGCCCCCTGTGCCGGGAGCAGCAGCTCATTTGCATTTAAAGGAACAGACACAAAACAGTGCGTTTTTGCTCACCCTCAAAAAGTGACAACTTTAACATGCTATATAAAAATATCTGTGGGGTATTTTGAGCTAAAACTTCACACACACACACTCTGGGGACATCAGAGACTTATTTTACGTCTTGTGAAAAGGGCATTATACCACCCCTTTAAGGCCTTGTAAGAATCACACACAGATAAGATTGTTTTTTTGTTTTTTTACTTCATTGGAATGGTACTAAACTTGGTGAAGGTTTTAGCACTTGCTGTGTGAACACACACACATAATATGGACATGTTTCAAACAGGTTCTGAATAAAATAGTCGCACTTCTGCTCCTCGCGGTCAAAAATGAGCGCAGCGGAAATGAATGTGAGATGAATTTCCTCTAGTGGAAGCGTCTGGTACTGCGGCCAAACAACATCTCACTGAAAGCTAATTTTTTGTCAAGCTCAAATTTGGAACTTGTTTAGATTTATGGCTTTGATTTTCTTGCAGTTTTTTGTTGTTGTTGAAAATATAAATTTTCAAGAATTGCACGATAACTATTTATTTTTCTGTCAGTATCATCTCAGTATTCTCTGAATGGAGAATTTAGTGTTTTCAGGCATTTTCCAAAAGTTTCTCATCCACGCTAAAACGTCAGTAAACGCCAGTGTGGACGTATTTAAACGAAAACGCCGTTTTCAAATGTATCCGGATTAATGTAGACGTAGCTTTAGTGTGTTTGAATGTGAACTCACCCACGGCCACCTGGAAGTCGCTGTACTTCCTCACACACTGGGCTGAGGTGAGGACCAGGTTCTCCCTGAACACGACCCCACTGCAGAAACCAGTCGACCCCTGACGCAGCATCGCCTTCACAAACACACAACATCTTATGAGTGACAACCGCGTGTAAATGTGAGTATTGTTTTGTGTGCGCACAGAAAATGGATGAATAATATAGTGATAAAGAGCCTTCTCTGTAAAGGGCTCCTAACTCTGGAACATGTTGCCAAATGAGTTTAAAGCAGTATGTGAAATAAAGTATTTTACACTGAAGGTAAAGCGGTGGTTTAAAATAATCCAGAACTGCACGCATTTTTTAATTTAAGAAATGTTTGTTTTAATTAGGGTTGGAAGCATCCTTAACCCTCTGGGGACCAAGCTGTTTTTGGGGCCCTTGAGATGTTCTGACATGCTCTGACATTTGTGCTTTTTTCAGTTATTTATAAACATGTTAATGGCAAAGGTGTAAATTCACTCTATATAGCACAAACAGGCCTACCATAATATGCGAGCAACATGTATGTAGATGTTTGTATTTTTAAGAGAATAATGTTTATGCGTGGTTATTTAAAAAAATAAAAATGAAAGTTGCTGAAATAAGACCACAAAACTCATACAAAATATGTGCCCACAAGACTTTTGACTAATGGATGTTTTCTCTTGGAGTTCTAGCTTCAAAATTATGTGAAAATAGTCTTGCTTTATCGTTCACAAAAAAAAAATACATTGATTTAAATGGTGTAAAACAGGTTTTGCTTGGAAAGCCAATATGCGAGGGGGAGGAGTAGTTTACACCTTAGTCCCACCCACTCTGCATAATGACTCTGCATAATTAGCCATTCATTCAGGTGTGACACTGACTGAGCCACAATGCAAGGACAAAATAGCCTATATATTTAGAAGAAGACTTATATTGACCATTTAAGATTTTGCTTACATCTATCTTGTAAATATGTTTTGCTATTTTATTAAAAAGGTTACAATTACAACAATAATTACAATTTCAGCAATATTTCTGCAAAAAAAGTACTCTTTCTTTGTAAAAAAAAAAAAAAAAAGATTATAGGCCTACATTTTATCATATGTATTCATTAGTTTGAATATAGCCAACATTGGAACATCTTAGTCTATGACTTTATTTTTGACAAAATAGTATTTTATATATATGAGCAGAAAAGCTTATTTGATGTGACAGTATATTCTACAGTAAAAACTGTACCCAAATCTAGTCAACAAAATGTTGTCTTTCATACTTCGCCTGACTGTAACGCAGTAACTGTAACTGTACAAGCAGTTTATTCTTTCACACACAGACGCGCGATTCATATTTAGGCTAAACAGTCTTTACAAATATGTACCCTTCATTCATCTCACAGAAACGCTATTCATATTATAGAAACGCGATTCATCTTTTTGTTTACATAAGCCTACAACGTTATTCCATAACGTTATTCCACATTAACACTTGAGAAAGGATAACTTAGCCTACCTCACTCCTCAGCGGGATCTGCTCCTCATATCAGCACGGAAAATTTTCTCCATAAGGTAGGCTATATTATGCCTCTTTGTTTACAGCTGATGTGGGGGCGTTTCACAGACTGAAATGGTTCTCAGAATTTGCGTTTGAATAGCACGCGCTCTCCGGGGCGTGGTCAAATTACTTTTGAATGGCTCCTAATGAGCTCGACTGGAGTCGCTCTCTTTTTATACAGATTACAGAAGCTGATAATATTTGTTTTTTATATAAATTACTTCATTTAAAAGCTGCGATCTCAAGCTTTATGCCCGTGGGTCTGTTTGCCTGTTTGACTGAATTTTCGCGGAGTTATAGATAATTTTCGAACGCGTTTCAAATGGGAGTTTACTGACAGAGAGAAGGCAGAAATAGCATCATGTTAGTTTTTCTTTATTTGTCAAAAAGCAAAACACTTTATTTGTATTGTGAGTATACAGAAAAAAAATAGAAACTGAACAGGATCGATTGATGTATTACACGAAAATGAAAGATCAAAATTAACAGAGCATTTTGTGTTTATTTTTCATTGCTAAAAAAAAAAACGAGCAAAACGCGCGGGCGCGTTTTTGGTCCCCAGAGGGTTAAAATAGGTACAGGTCAAATGACCTGAAATAGATAGGTATGTATTTGTATGTGTATAACTGACATGCTGTATTAGTTTTATTCTATGATTAGCAGCTTTCTTTTTAGAAAAGTCTCAATGTGCAATACATATTTTTCAGTTTTCCACTAGAGGGAGCCACAGGATAATTATTATTTTATACTTCATTGGAATGGTACAAAACTTGGTAAAGGTTTTAGCACTTGCTGCATGAACACACACACACACACACACACACACACACACAAAAATCATGGTCATGATTCGAACAGGTTAAATGGTCCTGAATAAAATAGTCGCACTTGTGCTCCTCGCGGTCAAAAATGAGCTCACTGGAAATGAATGTGAGACTGATTTCCTCTAGTGGAAGCGTTTGGTACTGCGGCCAAACATAATCTCACTGAAAGCTAATTTTTTGAGATATCAGGCTCCAATTTGGAGCACAACTTGTTTAGATTTAAAAATTTAAATAGTATTTTTGTGCATTTTTCATAACAATAAACGTAAAATTCTGTAACTTTTTTTAAGTTCACTTTTTTTCACGTCAGCAATAATCTGCCAAGTGTCGTCTTTGAAAAGAAATCCAACTTAAGTCTGCTTTAAAGCATTCAAGATTTACCACAGTTTAAGCTGGAAATTAATTTTTCAGGTCTATGCTCAAAACGTGAATAAATGGATTATAAATACAGCGCAAATATAATGTAGTACTAAAAATACAAGATATTGAATAAAAAAAACATTATCAAACTAAAATATAGTCATTCATTTCATTGAAATAAATAAAACATTCCGACACGTGAAGAGCACCAGAGGGATAACCCTAATTAACCAATTTTTTTAATTTATTTTTTACAACAAAATGAAACTGGACTGTGACGCTATTTTCTTCTGGAAACAAACTTTGTAGCATTATTTTCCTGTTATCTCTGTAAAGCTGCTTTGAAACACTCTGTGTTGTAAAAAGCACTGTATAAATAATTGTGACTAATCTTTTTATAACGGTTTCCATCCCTTTGAACAGATATAAATGCCTAGATCTAGTTAATTTGTGTAACTATGGTGTACTGACAGTATAGTTTTATATAGTTAAGTGTAAATAGAAATCTGTAAAATGCCTATACAGTAGATCATTAAATGTTTAATTAACTTAATTAAACCCAATAAAACATATTTTTCTCAAGTTGCCGGACACAATTAAATATGATGCTGTCCATTTGAAATGAAGAGACAGTTTTGTTTATTTTTAACTGTAATATATTATAAAATCTCTATAAAAGGCATTTACTGTTGTGGTATGCATAATAAAACGAACACTTATGCGTTAAACTGCAAGCATATTTAGAAATAAATTATAAAAATGAAAAGGGTTACGATAAATGCTTCAGATAAATAAAAGTTGAGCTGAAAATTATCTTCACATTCATTTGAAACTGTCCTGTGACATCCTATGACATGCGATTCATCTCAGTTTAAATGTTGAATATGAGTCCATGTATATTATAAGCAAACCCTAATTTTCAGTGAAGATTCAAGATGGATTTTTCTGTAAAAACCACATTATAATGTACATTTCAGTTGAGTCTCTAATCCTCCACATGTGCCGCTTGAGGCTATATTTGATTTATTGTATTTATTTGTGCTATTGCTTGTAATTTTACTATTTGTTCTTATTTTATTACTGACTAATTGTTTTTAATAATGTTTTAAATCAATATTAGTTAGGTTAGTGTGTTTTTGCTGTAGTATAGAAATCTGAACAGAGGATTGTGATATTTCATGGGCAGTGTTGAGGGAAACACATGACTAAAACACTGAGGATGAAGAGTAGTGGAGGATGAAGAGTAGTGTGTGATGAAGAGTGTGATGAAGAGTAGTGTGTTCACCTGCCAGGGACACTCCTCCGGGCCACAGGCGATTCCTTCATATTCTGACTGTATGTTGGCGGACTGACGTCTGTCCCACTGGCTCAAGCTACTCAACTTTCCACACGGGAATGACACTGAAGACAGAAGTACACATTTACTCAGAAACCATCTGGTATTGCTTGTCCTTTTTAGTACATGGCTTTGTTGGAGTAAATATGGAGTGGAATTACTGAAATTACTTCCAGATGAAAAGAAGTCTCTTCACATGTGTGAGACAGGATACTCATGCGTAAGATGCTGTGAGCAGGAGCGCTTCTGAGTCAAGAGTTCAGGGCGATTCCACAGTTTCTGTCCACAAGGGGTGTAATGAACAATATAGATTGAATAATACCCAGTTGTTGTCATTTTTTTTTTTTTAGTTCACTATTTTGTTAAAGATAGATCTAAGAAATAATAAAGTTACTTTTATCCCACTAAGCCTTGGAATTATCGTGTAATGAGACTTTATTTTATTTCCGTCCCCAGAAATTGCGGATGTCAGGGTGGGACATTCAGTGCATCTGGATTTTTCCTAAGTCATTTCTTTAATTTCCTTTAATAAAATCCTGAATTTTGGCGCATAACATTTATTTTGGTGTGTCTTCTACAAAATACTAGTACTAACACTGAAAGTATAATTCCCTTAATCCACCACGATGCAATGGAAACATTTACTAACGTTCGTTACACTTTCTGTCCAAGCAGTTACGCACGTTAAACTATGATTCTAAAGGAAGCAGAGATATCATTTTTCCATGTAATTCTATAAGTAGCAAAACGATAAAAACATCTTGTGTGGGTTAAATTCTCATATGCGTTGCTACATGATAAATTGTTAATAAATCGGGATAAAACGGGGGCCGGGATTTTCTGTCCAAAAATCATAACGCTCGTACATTTTATTCTGACGCTGAATTTCCATCTCCTAATGTCTCAACGGTTCTCATGTCAGAAATAAGATTGTCTAGGTCACGGTCGCTCTGCGTGAGAGGAAGAGTTAACAGGATTTCACGTATTTCGACGAATGTGGATTTGTAAGTTTGTGGATTCTGTCCAAAAGTTTACAAACGTTAAAATGATACGAACGTGGTAAACTTTGGTTAAGTAAACATTAAATAGGATCATTGTGGTGAGAAAGGATAAAAGAGTGTGCGAGTCGGATGATTGCGAGTGGTTTCGGACCGAAAGCGTCGTGTTCATCGTGAAAGAGCATGCATGAATGGTGGTTTTACATTTTGACAGATTCTGCACATCTCGTTCGTAAAAAAGACGGAAATTTTCAGTCTGTCCAACTTCGAACGTTGTTTTCTGCGTATTTTTGACTCATCCTCAACTGCCTTCCATTTACTTCTGCAGTAAATTAATTGTCCTTTAGTTAACAAATATTCAGGGTTACTTTGCTCTATTCAGCAGAATTACTCATTTTATCTGTCCACGTTACAAATGTTATTTCATTCACGATGTATGATCTTTAAATTTGAAAGTATTATAACAGGTTATTTTAATGTGTTATGAACTTGTTCTATTCTTTGCCAGTTTTCATGAAATGGTATTATTTTGTGTTACAGAGGCAATCTTGCAGGATTGTTTAATTTTTTTCCGTCCACATTACACACGTTATAACTTTGCACACTTGTAGGAGTTCCTTTGTCTTCTACATTTGGCAAATACATTTGAAAAATATACCTGTGGTATTTTTTAGTAATTTTGCTGGCTTTCAGTTTATGAACATACCAGACTCAAAAATGCACCTTTAAGTTTATAGAACAGATAATATTAGATGGCCACCCTGCCTGCATGGAAGTCCTATTACCAGTTTTGTGAACCATACACAACGCATGACTCATAACTATACCAAATTAGGAACAAAGCAAAACATGAACTGGGATTCAACCAGAATTTTATTAAGATGAATTAGATAAAGTACACTTTCTGCTTGAACTTACACTGTTTTTCTGTCCATGTTACATACGTTAAATATTACATCAACTCAACTTTGATCAAAGTTGACTAGTTTACCATTGCCAGATTTATCCTGCCTTTCACACAGCTGTACCCCAGGTTTTCTCAGGATGTTAACCTGAGGACAATGGCTTTCTCCATGAAGATTGATTTTGCAGGCTGTTTGTCCTTGCAGTTAGGCCTAAACTGTGGAATCGCCCTTCACTATTTCTACTAATACTCTAATGAGAGTTAGTTGACATGTAGTTGCAAAGTTACTTATAGTTATTAGAATGTCTAAAGTGGACCATCGAAATAAAGTGGACCAAGTTATTTCAGTGTTTTTAAAATAATACCAATGTCTAGGCATGTATTAAATGAAATGAAATACACAATGCTAATAAAACATGCTATATTGAAACTATATAAAGTTATGGCTATATATATGCCACTATCAGGAGTCCTCATCAGTTTTGTAAGCTGCTTGTGTGTGTTTGTGAGGTATGAACTGTGATTGTGACTCACCCGCCGGTTCGCACTTGTCTTTCTGCTTGAGTTTCCAGCCGTAAGCACACGAGCACTCGTACGACTGATAGCCCGGCTTACAGAACTGACTGCAACCTTTGCTCTTATCAATCACACACACCGTCTGATCTGTAGATGAGACAACACTCAATGAGTTACGAGAGGATCCAGTCATAACAGCGAGATAAAGACATCATTTAATAAAGACAATTCAGAAATATTACAGAAATAAAGTAGTCAAATCTTAAGAGTTTTAAGGTAAAACTGTTGTGTGCAGTATTTTGTTACAGAGGTCATGAAATGCAGTATGACGCGCTGTACGAGCTAATTCTCCCGATGAATAAAGTATCATATAAATGAGAATCCTCTCATTCTATAATTCTCCTTTCACTCAGCATCTGT
This sequence comes from Leuciscus idus, assembly GCA_021554675.1. NCBI lineage: Eukaryota > Metazoa > Chordata > Actinopteri > Cypriniformes > Leuciscidae > Leuciscus > Leuciscus idus. The sequence continues at coordinate 2,207,636 of CM038621.1, read as the reverse complement.
GAAGTGAAGCAGGACAACAGCTCACCAGTCCTTGTTTCAGATTATCATACAGACGACTGGTGTGGGGCAAAAGTTGTGCATGTAAATATCCGAGTCTCTGCGGAGTTGCCAGTTATGGCGGTCTTTCCAGCTCTTAACGCTGCATGTGCTCTTGGATGGTTAGATAGGCCTACAAGATGGGCTAATGTAGAAAAAAAATAACTTAAGGTCATTCTGGGATGAATATTTTCTGGAAATTGTATTAATTTTTTTCATTAAAGGAAATCATCTTGTCTCAGTTACAAATTTGACTGATAAATCATAAATAATGTTTTGTTTTTTCACCCTTTTGTATTTATTGCATTACATATTGTATGTTCAGGGGTGACAGATTGATAGGCAGACATGGTATTTATGACTGGATGTAACTTTTTATACTTTGCGGTAAAATGGCTCTACTACTGACTTTGTCCTATCAGTGCGGCTCTCATGAAAAACAACATGCATATAGGCAAATAGGAAATTACATTGAAAAAACGAATTAAGTTTTAATTGAATGCATCCTGAGAGAGTGTTTATTTGGTCCAGAAACACTATAAATTATATCTAAATGAGACCTTAAATGATGTTGAAAATATGGGCACATTTGACCTAGTTTTTAACCTTGTACGGAGGATCCATGAACGTCTATATCAGACGTGCAGGACATCTTTTCAACGTACGCTTTTGTGACAAAGACATCTTTTAGACATAATTTTGTTTAGTGGGGTGTATGTATGCACAATCTTCCGCTGATTAGGATTTCTAAAGGCAGTTGTGTGCAGGTTCGGGCATACGTGGCATACTTTTCATGACCCCTTTAATGTGTACTTACATTTACATTTATTCATTTAGCTGACGCTTTTATCCAAAGCGACTTACAATTGCTATATATGTCAGAGGTCGCACGCCTCTGGAGCAACTAGGGGTTAAGTGTCTTGCTCAGGGACACATTGGTGTCTCACAGTGGATTCGAACCCGGGTCTCTCACACCAAAGGCATGTGTCTTATCTAGAGGTCGACCGATTCATCGGTTTTGCCGATTAATCGGCGCCGATAGTTGATTGGTGGAACTATCGTTATCGGCAAAAATACATACCGATAGTTTTTCCTGGTTGCGTCCGTTGCTGGAGCGGCTGAGAAGCGCGCGCTGTCATTCATTACACAGTAAGAGAGAGCTGAGAAGGGTCTGCTGGCATCATGCAGTACAAGAGCGGCCTCTAGAGGTGTAATAAAAACTATCTCTGATGCCTTGTGTTGTTTATTTCGACACGTGATGCTACGTGCTGCACTGAGAGCACACGCTGCGTGGAGAGTGCTGACATCAGATGCGTGTTTAAAGCACCGACAGCTAAAAGGTAGCCTATGTATACAGTACATTTTGTCATATCATTATAAAGTGATTAATTTGTTGACTAAATGCTGTAGAGAAAGAACAGCACAACAGTATGTTTGTTTGCCTTCGAGGCTGAGAGGACGCTAACATTAGTATTACCTCAAGCGGTTAAAACACTGACAAAAATCATAAAAAGTCCGACCCGAATGTTTAATGTCACAATTGTTACCTCTATTTGCATTAGTTTATATCCAGGTGGTCACTTTTATGCATTTAATATGCAGAGAAGTTGCATATTTAAAGCTAGAGATGTAAGATAGCAAACTCATATGTTCATACAGCCAACAGAAACATAAACAAATCAGAAAAGCATTCGATTTCGGTTATTTTTTTCATCATCACTTTAATACGTTTTGTTATTTTGATTAGATAATCATCAAGTGTTTATAAAATAGAAGCAAAAGTGTGAGACTATACATTTAATATTTATGTCATTTCAATGCTCTGGCATTGTAGATATTTAAGCATGACTGTTTGGATATGAAATGATAACACTTACAATAAAATTCCATATGTAACATTAACTAAGGTTAATCACTTCTGTATAAGGATTGTTCATTATTTGTTAATTAACATGTACTAATACATTTTTAAATTAAGGTTTTTATTTGTTAACCATAGTTAATGCACTATCAAACTAACATGAATGATCAAGGTGCAATTGTATTGCTCAAATATTATACCGATCAAATTTTGTTACTTTTTTATTCATTAAGTTGGCTTGAAAAATAACAGTTTAATAGTTACATTTTGAATGTAACTGGTTTTATTTGTTATTTAGATTATTACTTTTTGTTTCAGTTTGAATGAATGTCTTTTATTGACTTCAATATTTATTCATATTATATATTTATTTCATTTAGCATGTTTTCATGGTTCAATACAGTTTTATTATTTTTATAATAAAGTTCAGCACTGTTTTACTTGGAGTGTTATGTTTGTTTTTATCCAGTATCAATTTTAAAAACTATCGGTTGATTAATCGGTTATCGGCAAGTATGGCCCAACCTAGCTATCGTTATCGGTAAAATCCACTATCGGTCGACCTCTAGTCTTATCCATTGCGTCCCCACCCCCACCCCTTTTAGAAAGAGCTCAACGTGCCCAAAAGCATCTCTTGAAAATATGCAGTGCAGTGAACAATTATTTAGGTTAATGCAGAGATGCATTGTTTTTATTTTTTTGTTAATTAGATTTTTGTGGAAAGCAGTCAGAAACATGAATGAAGTCTTCCTAAAGCATCATGGGTTGAGTCACATACCAGTCTCGCAGTGGATTCCTGCAAAGCCTGATTTGCAAATGCAGTCATAACCGCCCACACTATCTGCACACATGGCTCCATTTTTGCACGGTTGGGGCGCACACTGATCACCATCTAGTGTGCAAGACATCATGAGGGATAACACATATGATACACAGAAAACATTACATATATCCTTTAATGTGTACAAACGGATACGGATTTTTGCATACTGACGCCAGACTTCCTCACATGACCATCATTCATCTTTACACAAGTTTGTGTTTCTGCAGCGTTCACAACTTACCGATGTAGACAGACCAGAAGATATCCTTTAAAGAAACAAACACAATCCATTTCAGTCTGTATATAATTACCAGTGGAACTGTGAATATTAGAAATAACACTAAACATGTAGAATAGGGGTGTGCGATTTTCACATAAAAACTATTTTCTGGGATTTTGCCTATAACGATGATTTAACCGTGTTGTTCTGGTCCCTTGGTTTGAACAGCTGATTCCTGAAGCTTCTCATGTTCTTGTACTGATTTACTGGGTTACTGAATCCCTGATCTGTTTAAAACATGGATTCGTTCAGTGATAAAGCACCTCTCGGACAGGCAGAGCAGCTCTGCTGTGCTTGACTACAGTTTTTGTTTGACAGAATAAAGCAAAAGCAGAACATATTGAAAATACTGGATCTAAAACAGTAACTCAAAACGATCAATTATTGTTTACTGTATATCATGATCGTGCTGATGTTGCTTGACAATATACAGTCAAACCAAAAATTATTCAGACACCAGATATAATTTTCTATTTTTTTTTTTTTCTAGTGTGATCAGGAGCCTATAGTTCATTTATGTAAGTGAGGAGAGCAAAATAAAGTAAACTGTGACATATTATTCCCAAATATTCTTCATACAGTGACTACCAGTAACATTAATACAAATATGTGACTTAAAAGGATTCAGACACTTTGACCTGATCATGTTTTGCTGAAGTGGGAATTGCTAATTCTCTTTTTACACACAGACTGAACAAAATGAAGCATTGCTTGGTGATTGGTTGAGCTAAACTGGTATTATCTAATTGTGTAGTTAAATTTAACAGCTGACAGATATTCAACATAATTCATGTGTGAGACAGAAGGACGGACAAAACCAGTCAAATATCAGCTGAGTTCTGCTCATATTTTATTACCATTTTCTAAACTATAGCGAATAAACTGTGATAATGTGAGAAATGTTGAAGGTGTCTGAATAAATTATGGTTTTATGTAATTTGATATTGGAAGGTGCGTTTCTGTTTGTTTTTTCAAAAGCGAGTGAACACTGTTAAAGCAACACTATGTAACTTTTCAACCTTCATAATATATTTCCAAGATCCTTGTGATGGTACATCGACTTACAATAGGTTGAATGACACGTCTGCCATAGCCTGACAGGGTCTGTATCACTTTTACTGGCACTATGTAACTTCGGGGTTCGGGTAGTAACCAGAGCACAAAAAGAACTACAAAATTCGACTGCTTTACAGCATACGTCACTTCCCCCACCACTTCGTCAAATTTGGACGCGAGAGGCCAACCAGCGTTTCGGCTTTCGTGCGTATGTTTTTGTCATGGGGGTTGTTTACACCTGGCCACTTCATGCATTTTCTCAGATCGGATAGCTATCTGATCGTGAAAAGTCCAGGTTTAAATGCCCTCCGAAACGCATTTGAGACGGATTTGAATCCGATCCCTCAAACCACTTCAGGAGGAGATCTGAGACGCATTCCAGACGAAACTGGACAAGTGTAAATGCATATGGTTTTTGAAACCACATATGTAAATTGTACTCCTCCCAAAAATGCAAAAAAAAAACAAAAAAAAACGTGTGAGAGCGTTGTATAGGCTATATGTTATATCCAGATATGACGACGCGCTGGAACACGCATCACCGCAGATGAGCAACTGCATCAAGCCAACGTGCAAACTATCGCAAATCAATGTGAAAGTAAGTCGCAGACGCTTAACACACAATCTTCATCATTAAAAGTAAAGAAACGAAATGATCTTACCAGGGCTGTTACTGCTCTCTCTTATGCGGTCTTTGTTTTTGAAATTTTAGCTGATGATCTATAAAATGCAGCTCATATCTGTTGCTTTCGGTGACGTGCACTCCATTAAATCTGCATATAGCGCGAGAATTGAAGATCGAATTTAAATCCGTTTCGCAAAAATACATTTATGTGACCAGGTGGAATCGTTTTGATAAATCAGATAGCTATGCCTCACGAATTAGTTTGCCAGCTGAACTCAGGTGTTGTGAGATGTATTTATCACGGAGTCCTGAGGGATATCAGACGACGCTGTTGACGTTGATTCCTGCGATTATCATGAGAACAGCTTTCAATATCTCACATAATTATCATAAATAAGCCTAACGTAGAGGTTGTAAATAGTGTAAACGAGCACAATTTGCAAACTATTATGATAAATTGCAATAATCATGTCTAATGACATCATAACAGCCAATGTTATGAAATAATGCGATGTACATTTAACTTAATTGATGTTATCTGGCATTTTGTAATGTTTACATTCCAATAAAAACAACACAAATTAAATTATACAGTAGGCCTAGACTATAGACTATTTACTTGTGATTTAGCTGCAATCATGTAAAAACGTTATAATACAGTATAATATATTTACGACAGTGCAAGTATTCCACAGCGACTCTAGGGGTCGCTGTTTGACAAAAACACAATTTCTACTTAGTGTGGCTTTAAACCAATAGCTATCAGTAGGCTACTATGGCAGATGCTATCGCACACCCCTACTGTAGACGAGTGATTGCCGGACTCAGACTCACTGTGCGATAGTTATCCTGGAAGACTTCTCTGGCCTCCTCGTAATCGCAGACCTCCTCCAGACACTCCCTCTCGAGGCTGGCTGGGAGTTTGGTCTCTTCGTCACCGGCGTTGCTCCTCTTCTGGCGGGAAATCACACTCAGCGCATCCCACTTCTCCAAGAACAGAGGTGCTGAAATATATACAGGACAGCTGAGAAATTACATTTAGCAATTTGCAAACAAATATTAAAAAGATTTCATACAGTATGAATGGTAGACGCTGAGATATAGATACAAATTATATTTATAGTGGTCAACTGATATCATCAGGGCAAATATATGTCAGTTTTATTAGGATTACAGAATCAAGAAGTTGTAATGTTTTTTTTTTTTTTGCAAATTTTTTTATTTAAAAAATGTCTAATTCAGTAAATATTACGTAAAGTAAATATAAACTTAATTCCAGCAGATGTTATGCATCTGCTTTTAGCATCTTTAGATTATATACGTGATATACAGTGGCCATCGGACACCCCGCTGTCTAAGATATTAGCTATATCAAAACAAATTTTATAAATAAATCATTATCGGTCGATATTTCAACTGAAATATTCAACCATGGTGTCTGGTTTATGCAGGATCACCCGAGAGAAAGACAATAAAAAAGGAAACGCTGTTTATGGATCTTAAAACAACTACATAAGTATAATGAATCACTACGGTACGCCTATAATAATAACAAGTGTTTACATTGGGATTATTTTAGACCGGTTCGGGTCAGAGTATCAGTGCCAGTGTGACCATAAACACAGAGAAGGAGCGCTGGCTATAATGTTCTTCTGCAAGACACATGCAGTTCGGTCTATTAACCGCTAGAGCGCCAACAGTTACACAGAGTACCTTTAAAAGTTAAATACTCTATTGGCCAACATTTGATGCTGTTTATCACACACGTCAGCAATGACCAGCAGAACACAGAAAACACGGGCCATCGTAATAAAGCTGCTCCACAATGTCAGGATAATGATAATGATACAAAAACTCCAGGGTTATGAGCTTTGGAAGAACTGACTTTGAAATGAAGTGACTATCCCAATTTCTTTACTGACTGTTCACTTGTCTTCGATAATTGCGTGAGGACTTTTTCTTAAATTAGTTAACCCAAGAATTGTAAAATTTCACTGGTCTCTCAAATTTTGCACTAAGTGCAAATAGTTTTTAGATGCTATTTAGTGCAAATCGTGGCAGACACTATGTCCAGCTCAGTGTATTGTATGTTGACTTTAAGCTTGACGTCGACTAGTCGCTGGTCATGGCCTATAGGGGGCGCAACAGGAGAAGAAAACTCTTTTACGCTCGTTTCCATCAGTTAAAGTGACAAATAAATACATAATCCGAGAGCGATCCACAAGATATGTTTGATTATTCCATCTGGATGCTCAAAACTGGGAGAATGCACGTTTTACACAGCTTATTTCTATGTAATTATTCACCGCTCTATACTAATCCGCTGCTGCATTGTAATGCACACACAAACACACACACACACACACACACAGTAGCTCACACATCACGCACAGAACACACAGAAACATTCAGTAGTGCAGAAATGTGTTGTCAACACTTGTGTAGTTTATCAATAACACAGCTTAAACATTTCTAGCATATATTTCTTAGTGACTAAAACCCACATCTCCACTATTAGTAGAGAGATGCCAGGAAGAATTAATTCACATGCAATCTCTTGCTCACTAATGCATTCATATATGAATATAGTCATTACTGTACTACTTTATCTGTATCTGATTTACAACGAGAAATAATCTGTGAGAAATAATGACCCAAAGGCTTATTAGATCATTAATGACGTCATCAGCGACTAGTCGACGTCAACTCGACTTTCATCACATGTAGACTTGAAGTCGTTCAGCCCCTGGTGTATTAGTATATTATATAACGGTATGTAATAATAACAACATATTCAGTATATTTGATTACAGTATATTTATTACAATTATAAATGGATGCTGGACATTACTTGTCCCTGTTCCTAAAGCCCTCCTCTACACCAAATACACACTTGTATTGTGTTTTTTTGATGATTTGTGGTTAATATTCTGTTAAATCAGTACATTTTATTGGAGTTCAGCTGTGGCATGTAGGGGATCAAACCTTAGTAAAGCTTCTGATGTGAAGCAATAACTTGTTTTTAATGATTTATTGCTTGTTCAAGTAAGTGCAACAATATATAAATTGGGAAGGTTTAGTCTACTTGTCTTTTAAGTTGCTCATACTTCAATATTTAAGTTGATTCGATGGGAAGACCACATTAGGTGAACTTGATAAAACCAGTTTTACTCAATGAAAGAAAGAGTTTCCACTTATTAGGGTTACAGTGATTAATGGTCAGTATCAGTTCTTGTCCTTCATTGAAGTTTGAGCAAGAATTATCATGTTTTTTTCACTGATGTTAGAGTTTAACTTTAAGACTGTGGTCTTTACCCTGTAAACAAGCAGTGACTGCTGATGTTAGCTTGTTAGATCTATGAATGCAATAGGCATTTCAAAAACTGGCTACCCCATAACCACCAAAATGTCACCTAGAAGCATTAAAGTTTACTTTTAGAAAGCTCAGATGAGTTTTTCCACAGCATATTACGGACGTGAGTTATTTTACTACAGTAATATTTGTGTAATGTTGCTTTGGCCAAAGATGTTCCTACTTCCTACATTAACTGGAACATTATATATATTTCAAAGTGCTTTCAGTCATTTTGACAGCAAATATTGTATTTTCCTGCATTCCAGTAAACAATGCTGATAGAGTTTAGAAGCGAAAGAGGAGATAAAATTACACTTTAAAGCACTCGTGTGAAAACCAACCGGGAAAGAGACAAGAATGAGGATTTGGGGGGGAAACAAGATTCTTAGTGCATTTCAGTGATGGGATAGCGTTCATTAAAGCGGGAAGTCAGACCATAAAAGCACAGTTTCTGGATCTTTTTCATATTGTTACAGCTGAAAGCAAAGCAAGAAAATAATCAGAATAAAGAAAACTTTGGCCACATATTCTTTTGATACCAATGTCACATTAAAATACCAAACCTTACATTATTTTTCCATAAAAATAGAGCATGACGGAAAATTCAAAGCTCATTCAATCCACGCTGACGGATCAGAATTATGTGCATTATTATATAGAGTTATTTGCAGCCTTATTATTTGAAATGATTTGCTTCAGTCGATTCCCAAATCCAGAAATGCCGCTATATTTTACTGTTTTTAAAAAATTGCTTACATTTTCTCAAAACTCTACATACAAAACCACAACATAAACACACACACACACACAAGATGCAAAACGTCACACATCTCGAACACATTATGTGCAAGTGTTTTCCACATGATCATTGGTCATGAAGGTTTGTTTTACAAATGCAAACTGAGTGAAAAGCGTATAATGTGTTTGTAGTTTTGGTCTGAAGATTAGGTATATGAGTGAATGGTTTCACTGAGTGAGCCTCAAGTACCGCCTTTAGTGTGAAACATTTTTAAAACTGTAAAATGTAGTAGGCTTGTTTGTGAAAAGGTGGATAGCAGAGTATATTATGTAAGATACCAACACCCTCTGTGGCTCGACATGGAGAAAGTATAACAGTATTACATGTGCTTCATAACCCAATCTCATCACAGCCTTCAATCACACTGAGTTATTTTTTTTACAGCCATTACCAAAGAAATGAACGAGTAAGTTAGTGCTGTAAACTGTACAAAAATATCTGCAACTTCATTATAAAATAGCTTTCTTTCTGTTTTTTGCTGCTGCGAAATTCATATATCATTCCAAAAATGCATAAATATAAGCCCATTGAAGCCTTTACATTGATATTAATATTAAAAAACCGTCCTCTCGTGTTTTGGCTCTGCAGTGAAGCAGCACTTTCATGAAAACCCAATGACGCAGCAGTGATTTAAGAGTTACTCTCAAATCTCTATCCCAAACACCGCCAAATTAGCAGACAGTCTCACTTTTGGCAGAGTTGTATAACTTAATATATAAGGCACTCCTTTTGTTCAAATGTATCAATACAATATATCAAACAACAACAAAAAACAATGTGCAGCAACAGTACAGTAGCGACATTTAGCGGGATAAACACGGCGTTGGCAACCCAAGTAGCGAGATGATCACGTGCCCCCTGTTACTTTTCTCATCGCTCTTCACGATGAGCCAATCTTCTTTCACAACGAGGCGTTTTATACGGGCTCTCGGGAAGATTTTCACTGGTATTTTAGGATCAGTTTTTGCTTAACGATTTATACGCTGAAGTGACCAAAATGTCTGAGATAAAGACAAAAGGAATGCGGCCCATGTCAACACAAAGACCAATGTTTTAAGTGTTTTACAGACTCTAACAGCTTTAAATGTAGTAAAATGTTCTTTTTACCTGTTCTTGTATGCAACCCTGCCGTCACGAAGCCAAATAAAACTGCGAATGACAGAAATGTTCCGAGATGAGCCATGATATGCTGCTGGACGCCTGTGGGAAAGCAGGATTAATGAAGAAACAGCGCTAAATCCAGCAGTGGACGTTTGTTTACTAACGGACAGAACCGTTATTCCCAACACTGTCCTAAACGCTCAGTTTCCAATTGGGATAAACGTTACATTAATAAACAGTGGTTAGCCTTTAACCTCAAAATGCTTTTATTTATAATATTAGATAATTCCTCACCCGCTCAGCTGGTGACGCAGATATAAACGTATATCAGCTACTGGTCCGCGTGACCTCTGACCTCTGCTGTCCTGTCCACTGAGGTTTAATCTTATATCAGATCGACATCAGAACGATCATCTACTGTTGTTTTGCACAAGCGAGACCACTCCTGCGTTTGTGTGTATAACCACACGAGGGTGCGAATGCACTAGCAATGGTCGTTTTCCGTCAGAGTTGCTTGAATATAATAAATGAAAAGTTCATTTTCCTCTATAATTTGGTGCTTTCATCGGTTTCACCGTCAGCGCGATTTGCAGACCGACATTAAAACCATTATGACCAAAAAGGGAAGATAATACAAAGAATAGAAATGTAACAAATATAATATAATATAGTAGCAATATAAAACGTAAACAAATGAATTAAAATGAAAGATAAAGTAATAATGTCCCCCCCTACTCAGTCTACTAAGTGTACAATTTAAATGTTAAAATAAATGGTAACACTTTACAAAAAGGTTCATTAGTTAATGTATTTACTAAGATGAACTAACCATGAGCAATCCATTTGTTACAGTATTTATTAATCTTTGTTAATGTTAGTTAATAAAATGACAGCTGTTCATTGTTTGTTCATGTTAGTTCACAGTGCATTAACTAATGTTAACAAATACAACCTTTGATTTTAATAACGTATTAGTAAATGTTGAAATTAATATTAAAGAAGATTAATAAATGCTGAAGAAGTATTGTTCATCCTTAGTTCATGTTAACTAAGGTAGTTAACTAATGAACCGTACTGTAAAGTGTTACCAAATAAATTAACACATTTATATATTAGCCTAATCGAAAATACCCTGTGATTGTTCTTATTTCATGCTTTCTTTAATGCACACAGAGAAACTTTGATCACAACACATTTTGGTTATTTGCTGCTACAGCTTGTTTTGAGGATGAGATACACTTATGAAACACCACATACTGACTGATATTATTAATATTATTGACCCCTCTCTGTTCAGGGACCCATTGGTCCATTTCTCTTTGTCAAATGTCTGTGAGATTTGTCCAGTTTATGTCTTAGCTGTTGAATCTTTTTAAGTTCATACTGATATTTACATGTTAAAAGATTTGCTGGAAAAAAAGCAGTTGAAAGTGAGGCTTTTTCAGAAAGTGATGGTCATCCTTCAGCGTATTCTTCACGTCTGTGGTGTTCAACCAGAGACCGCCTCGTGTCTCAATCAATGTTGACCCCTATGAGGGGATCTAGTGGATCATTTATACTGTGGGAACGTTTTGCTGCCATGGTTTGGGTCAACTCGTCATCTTCTTCGGATAAAGCTGTCGTGCTTTGAACCTGGCCATCTAATGACACAGTTTAAAACATGAACTTGGGCCACAGATGACTTGGGTGTTTAGTGAATGAAAACCCTTCCTATTCACCAAAAAACATTCTCATCCACTGTGGGTGCATTTATCCTGATTTGTGTCCCATCAAAGCAGCCGAGTACCTCAGGAAAACTGGCAATGGCATGGAAGGTTTGCCTATTTGTATTTTGTGTAATACATAGTTGCGGATCCCTCTACATACTGTAGATTTGTATGCTATCGCCTACTAAGTGTTGCATTGTTCTAGTGGTAAAATAATATAATCCGATGCACACATGAATAATAATAATAATAATTCATTACATTTATATAGCGCTTTTCTCGACACTCAAAGCGCTTTACATAGAAGGGGGGAATCTCCTCAACCACCACCAATGTGCAGCATCCACTTGGATGATGCGACGGCAGCCATATTGCGCCAGAACGCTCACCACACACCAGCTTACTGGTGGAGAGGAGACAGTGATGAAGCCAATCAGTATATGGGGATGATTAGGAGGCCATGATGGACAGAGGCCACTGGGCAAATTTGGCCAGGACACCGGGGTTACACCCCTACTCTTTCGAAAGACATCCTGGGATTTTTAATGACCACAGAGAGTCAGGACCTCGGTTTAACGTCTCATCCGAAGGACGGTGCTCTTTGACAGTATAGTGTCCCCATCACTATACTGGGGCATCAGGACCCACACAGACCACAGGGTGAGCAGCCCCTGCTGGCCTCACTAACACCTCTTCCAGCAGCAACCTGGTTTTCTCAGGAGGTCTCCCATCCAGGTACTAACCAGGCTCAGCCCTGCTTAGCTTCAGTGGGCAGAACTCAATGGTGAAAGGCTTGAGGAGAGAGAGCGCCGTTTCGGTCTGATTCGTGTTGAATATCAGATGCTATCAAGTCTGCTATCCGCATTATTCCCTCTCTTTTAAATATATATCTGGAACATAGAGTTACGTTTAAACTAAGTTTGATGGTGCAACGCAAAAATATTTAGCAGTGGGTAAAGTTGCAGCTTATTGCTCCTTTGTCACAACTATGCTAAGTTGTAATTGGTTCAACCGGTGTTATGAGATTTTCATATGGATGAAAATCGGTAAAATCGGAAAATCAGTTCGGTTTAACTGGGCGGAGCTTATATGAATATTCATGAGCTTCCGCCGCATACCCGTGAAACTGAAAATTTTAGTCTACGCTTCTCAAACCTCCACACCACTAAAGGATTATTGAGAAAGGGTGATTAGGGTTTTAACGACAAACTAAGTGAAGGCTGAAATACAACTGTTTTTGTTCAACACTTTATTGTTTTGAATGTTCCTGTGAGTTTTGTCTTGACTTCAGACACGAATGATTAACAGACATTCACAGTAAGTAGTATACAGCAGAAAACGTACTAAACTGACACGAGTCTACATTTATTTCACTTACTCTCCCTTGTGAACATTTGTACCTTGTGAGACTTTAAACTGTCTTTTTTGAGTTATTTTTCAGTGAACCTAGAACGCTGCAACAACAAATAAACGGATGTATCTGCAGCCTAATGAACTGTTTGTAACTTACACTGGTGTGATTTTATGACATCTTTAAGTCTCTTTTTTGGCAAGTAACACATAGCCTTGGCACGTAACTACAAAGGGCCTTGGCACCCTGGACAAATGAAGACTGTCTCCATATTTGGTCTGCTCACGCAGTCCCAATGGTACCAGCCACTGCAGCTGTCACACTGAATCTGAAAAGATATTATCATGAGTATGAATGTAATCTTCGAAAATAAATGTCAGATTACTATACATTCTCTTTATGTAAATCATATTCTCAGTTTAATGTACCCTAGTGTCCACTTTGTCCTGTGTATGCAGATATTTATCACCACAAGCCAGGCACAAGTCATTTAAATATTCTGTGGAAGCAAGTTTATCAAGGTAATATTATACATATGGTCAAGACACATCATCTATTAACCAAATTTAAAGCAAAAAAATAAAAAATTGGAGCTGTCATCTTCCATCAGTCCAATATCGGATTCCGTGCATGCAAAACATCTCTCCCTGTTAAAATGGGCTCTGCAAACTGAACAGTTCAGTGAAACAAATTCTAATATAGTATATATAGTAATATGTGAATGTGTATGTGTGTGTGTAAACAAAGTTTATAACAGCTACATACTTGGCAGACAAACACCCCACATGAATTGCCATCAGCCTATAAGCTGTGTGGCAAAGTTACACTTTGGGGGGGGGGGGGGGGTGGGGGGGATTATGGATTTATCTATTTTTTTTAAGTTAACACTTGATGAGGTTTCTCACACATTGCTCTTCATTTATTCTCACCGTACAACATTTCTGCAGTTCTGCTCTCACCACACGAGTTCACATATAACATGCACAAGTATGGAGAGCATAAGAAAAGTAAATTCAGAAACTTAGCGTGTGACAGAAGTTTACCTTATAAACATTTAATATGTTCAGTTTTACAAAAACAATAACACTAGCTGTCCTAAAAAAACCTAAAAAAAAACATACATAAATTCATACATTTCATATGCACAAATACACAATGCACAGACGCTGAAGTATAGTACTTTAATGTATTTAAAAGGTCAGTCACCAACTTTAAAAAAATTCTGCCATTTACAAATTGTCGTTATACACCCATAATATTAAAAATACCTTCAAGTGTGTCCTGAAGATTAAAGAATGATAATAAATTAATAATATATAAAATGAGAACAGAAGTAAAATTTTTGGGTGAACTGTCCTTATAAAAGCTCTAAATCGACATCTGCACTCACTGCTGAACATAAACCTTTTCACATGACGTCACGCATCTTCTGTCCTGACTCAAAGCAGTGTATGGTTACTTCCGCCAGCATAGTGGAACGCTATGGAGTTTACCCAGTCCCTTCAATACCTGCCAGAAATACATCTAAATGATGTACAGCGACTTGCAGACAAAATTTCACTTACGACACGTTCCAAACTTGATAAAGGATACAAATTCTTCATTGAGCAGTACCTGTTTGCGTATGACGGTAAGCATTTTGTATTGTCCCGCCCAACTTACGTTAGCGGAGGAGTTAGGATAATAGTAGATGTTAGCTTTCTCTTCTGCAGTGAAAGTCCATAAAGTCCATATTATTGATTAATTTACTGTAATACATGTATTACATGTTTATTACTGATGTTAGCTATAGATTGTGTATTGTTAGATAAAACTAAGTAACGCATTCATGGTTAATGTTGTGCCCTTTCACCAAAACATTGCATTGGAATAGTTTCGAATGTAGTTGTCGATGAGGTGACAGTGAGAGGGCGCTGTCACAGGTCCATGAGGAAAAATGAGGAGGCTCATCACCTTCAGGTTATTCTGATTTTCATGTTCTGCCGCGGTTGCAGACACTTTGCAGTATCCCACAAAGTTCCATTGTGGTTCAGTGTGTTTCTCAGCCTGATGTCAATGAGTGTGTGGCGCCAAACTCTAGATGACAATCTTACATTTAAAAAACAGAAGAGGTTTGTTTGGGGACAATAAAGGCTGAGAAATATTCTGTGTGATAAGTTAAAATAAAGTTGGTGTTCAAAGTTCATTGACTTGCTTTAATCCTAAAGTTTGTTCAATTACTCCAATGAAATGTAAAATTGTTGTGCAGCAAAGACTTATTTTCATGTTTCTATTATCAGGTTACTGTGGTACTGGAATGCATGTCATGCTCTGCTCTGCTGGGAAAGCACTGTGCAACCACACTGTGGCATTATTGTTTCAAAGTGCTCACTACTGTACCATGGGCTTCGAGGCAGTGCCATTGCCACTGTCATGCACCAGCTCACTGCAGACCTGGCACCGGCCTCGGACACATGCAATACGTTAACATTCATTACATTTAATATTGTTGGACTAGAATTTTGTAATGACTTTTATCAAATAATAATTGATCATCAATATATATCAGGGAATTGCTCCTGAGGCAACAAATGACATGGTAGTGTGTGTAAACCAGTGCCAAAGACCAAGGATCATGCCCGAACTGGTGTGAAATGTACACTGTACAGAGCATATGGTGGTAAGTCTGAATGAACACCTGTCCAAATATTTTAATGTACAACAGAACAATGATTAGTATCTTTTCCCTTTAAGCCTTCAGTTGATATCTTCTGCAAATTATGAACATGTCAATTTAACTTGACATATCTCACTTTTTTTTGTCAGGACCTCTTCCAGATCCTCACATCATTGCCAGAGCTGAGAAACTTCAAGACAAACGCCCACAACCAGGCATTTGCAAATTGCTGCACGGGCTCGAGGCCCTTACTTTAGTGGACTCTAAATTTGGCCCTGTGCCATTTGGGTCTTTGTTCTCTTACCAGTGTCCTCCTGAGATAAGTAGAGACATTATTAAACACCCTGGTGCCCCTGGATTTCCTCAGTTGCCTGTAGAAGGTTACAATTTTAAATTTCACATCAAATTTGAGCCCAACCACAAGCAACAATGCCACTTAGAGAGCCTTAAGGTGTCAGTGGAGATCTCTGCTGCTATTGAGGCGAAACTCGACTGCAGTCAGAACACCAGCTGTGGACCCAGGTACCCAAACCCCGACTTACAGCCAGATTTGGAATGCCATGTCCGTGGAGAGTCTACTGCAAAATCCTTAGACGTTGTCCACACTAATACGTTTTCGTTTGAAAACGTATATTTTTCTCTCCGGTTTGGCCTTCGGTCCACACCGAGACAGCGTTTTTATTAATGAAAACAAAGCTTTTTTGAAAACGCACTCCAAAGTGGATACATTTGAAAATGCCGTTTTCGCGCTGTAGTGTGGACTGTAGTGTGGCCTGTAGTGTGGACTGTAGTGTGGACTGTAGTGTGGACTGTCAGAACAGAGGTATTTAAAAACGGTGACGTAAATTTAGTCATGTGACGCATATTGTACCAATAGATATTCATGTTTATACCAGTATTGTGCCCGTTATGTGCTATTCACTTTCACACTGTTGCTAAAAATATTCTACATTGCACACTCTTCATATCACAGTCCTGCAAAGATGACAGAATTTACTCACATTTGCTGTCCTGCGGTAATACATGAGAGCAGTTTTAGCGTTTTAGACCAAATATGGTGACTGCGTGCGACCTGGACCACATCAGTGAATGGTGAGATATTTTTCTAAATAAAATTATCCTGTCAGAAGAATTGCGCGATAACTTCATTAATTATTTTTCCATCTGAATCATTTCAGTGATCTCTTCTGTGGGGTTTTACGCATGCGCAGTAAAGGTGAATTTAGCGTTTTCAGGCGTTTTTCAAGAGTTTCTCATCCACACTGAAACGTCCGAAAACTCCTGAAAACGCTAGTGTGGACGGAGAGCGTTTATAAACGAAAACGCCGTTTTCAAATGTATCCGGATTAATGTAGCCTTAGCTGCTCGCATTCTGAGAGGAACTCCTCAACAGCTGCTATGAAGAGGGCTGGACCAGGAACCTGACATACTGAGGCAATATTCAGAGTTTTGTGATGTCTCATCCACCCTGATGCACCTCACCTTGCAGCCAGCCCTGATGCTAAAGTCTTCAACCCCAGAGAAACACCGCCATTTGGGTTGGCAGAGGTAAAGAGTTGTGATGTTGAAGATGTTGCTCAAGTTAAACACCTGTTCACAGTTCGAGGTCAGGACTGCCTTAAGAAAAGCCACAAATATTATCATCAGGTTCAAGGCCAGCTGGCCTTAAGCGGACTTTAGTGGTGTGATTTTATAACAGATACTCACACTGACTTCACAGTTGAAAGAATATTTAGGGATGAGGAGATCATCAGCTCAGTGCGACAGAGGCTGGATTATTTTTATCACAACATCTACATGGATGTATTATTACGTTGAGGCAGAATTTTCAAATGCAAATAGTTCTATGTACATCTGTGATGTCCTGTTGTACATGTTCCTTTTTCAATTTACAACTTCAGTCAATGTTGCATTGTATGTAAATATATATGGGCTTTATTGTCTGTCATTGGTCACTTTTTGCATACGTTCCATGTTTGCAAGGAACTGCTTCCAACCTTGTTGTTTGTAGCTTTGAGCTGCTATGGAAGCTTTTTATTAGTTTCCTTCGCCTCACTTATATGCTATTACCAAATATGTAAATAAAAAAAATGGCAAGTTTAAAAAATATTCTTGTTCTTTTAATGATTAAGGTGTAAATGCATTTTACTCTGGATAAACTTTTTACAGAATGCTTCACAATATTGTTTATTAATAACCATGAAAATATACTAACCCCTACGTTCCTACAAAACATAGAAAATGTAACAAATTAAAAAATATATATTACATAGCACTTGTATTTACAGTATATCTACATAGTGTCAAACAGCTAAAATTAGCCTCACCCAAGGAAGGAAATGCTTCAGACGGGTTTGTCCCCTTTGATATCAAGAGGTCCCTGATAGTTTGGGAGTAGGCAACAGATGACCCACAGCTGATTGACTGAACCTGCCATAGAAAGAGGAACAAGCCCATCCCAAATGTGGTATTCCTTCACCCTGCGTATCGTCCTCTCAACTAACATTCTCGGGCGAGCAATAGCCTGTGTTTTCTGGGTGTCCTCTGTGCTGAGCTGATTTGATTTTTTCAGTGGAGGGATGATGAGGGTTGCCCCCATCTTCTCAATTTGAAACCCCTTGTCAGCCATTACTCCATCTTCTGGTTGAAGTAACTGCAAGATCTGTGATTACCGAGTTATTTCTATATCAGAGATGGAGTCTGTGTACAATTTAGATACAAATGTGATAACCCCACATGGGGCAGTGCCAATTAGACCTTTAAAGGTGGTGTGGTTTTTATAGTTGGAAAACATTTCCAACTGTAGTAAGAGAGAAGATGCTGTTTCACAACGGATCTCGGTGCAGTCTATCACTCTCACCTGAGGGCAGTAGAGCTGGAACTTGTCAGGCATTGTGGCCTGCACTTGCTCTCTCGTCATCCACAATGGTAGCGAGCCAAGAACCTGGTAAAGGTAGCTTGTCCATGTTAGGATGATACGACTAACAATAGACAAGCTGACCTCGAAGAGCGATGACAAGGTTTTCTCCTGAAGCCCAGCTGCAACACGACAGAGAAACATGAACAGTTCATCAATGAGCGGAAGTTTTCGCTGAGGGCTCGGTGTCTCTTGTGCTGTTCGCTGTGCCTTGGACCAGTACAAAAGCCTTGAAGCAGAAGGTTAACCTCACTCCCAAAACACAGTGAAGACTTTCTGAAATTTATGTTTGTTGTTCCAACAAGGAACACTACAATAGCATCTACAAAATGACTGTGCCATGCTTATTGGATGACTGTTGAAAAATGGACACAGGAAGAAATTAATGATAAATCACATCAGCATATGGAAATGGTTTGACATTTAGCTTTGATAAAAACTGAACACTTGTTAGTAAACTTGTGGCAACACAGGCTGACTGCGATTTATCTTGTTGCTAGCTAGTCTACTTTCCACGACAGTTACACGTTAAAGAATGCTATAAGTTACTGGAAATGATCATTAACGTTATCAAAATAATCTAAATATAAGAACCAGTAACGCTGCATACGTAAACATTATTATTTTAAACTTTACCTTTCGTGTTGTTAGTTATCACCTTATGTATTTTCCTGAAGTAACGTTAACCAGCGCGCGTGAGTTAAAAAGGAAGTATGTATACACTGCTTTGTGGAAAAGTGGACGTTTTCTGACGTCATTGTGAAAAGGGCCTATTAATGTTTCTGCCACACAATGTACAACAATCAGATGCTGACTATTTCAGATGGCCAGGCTTTGTAGTGTGGTCGTCTTGAACGTTTACTTGAAGACAGCCACTTCTCTGCGCTTTTGCTGGGATTTGTTTGTCTTACAAGCATCTTCAGACTTTTCCAACTCCCCTTGAACTTTGTCTGTCTGGCATCCACCTCTAATCCAAACAAAGCACAGTTCTCTTACGAGAGGTTCTCTCGTACTTGCGTAAGTATCTTACGCTAGGGGAAAACCTCTTTTCCTCGAGATATTGAAGCCAAAAATTATCCTTAATTTTGCAATAATGTAAAACGCATTGCAGCAGCATGCAGACATGGGCGAGACAGCTCGCGCGCCCATTGGCTGCTCTGCGGCAACTGCACCAGCCTATCGATAGAGGCCCCTCATGACGTCAGAACCAATGAGGGTGCTTCGCGCCCATTACGTCATGTCCCGCCGAAAGCGGGTGGGGCTAGGGCTATAAATACGGCCCAGAGAGGCTGGTTTGGTCAGTTTTTCATCTCTTCAGCGAGCCTACGCATCTGATTCGTCTGATTCAAGCACTCAGCGGGATTTGTTCTGCATCTGAAGCTGATGGTCGACAACTCGCCGCCTTCAGTCGCCGTTCCTGCTCACGCTTTCCGGCGTACATATCCTTTTCTCTGCTACTGTGTTTTGTGTATGTGTGTGTTCGCCGCCGCGACACACACTCTCATTGCACTAAAAGAGCCGGGCGTCTTTTTCAAGACGCCCCTTTCCTGAGGACGCGCAGCTCTCGCGCTCGCTGACGGCGACTGCCCTCACTGCGAGCTAGTTACTGCCTATGGTGACTCTGCGGACTCACCTGGCATCCTTCTCCGAGACTGCGCCTCAAAAAGAGTGTTTATAGTCCCGCCGAAGCTGGACTGACCTGAATTTTCTCACACATTTCTCAGTTCCCTGATCAGGCGACTGGAAATATAAATATTGCAGCGCCTGCAAGCAAACGCCGAAGAAAACATGTTGACGCTCTTATATGCTCGTGCATCTGAAAGCCTTTGTGTTCCCCCCTGTGGCTCAGTGGCGGGATCTTTGGTTTTTCGCACGAGAGACCGGTGTTCGAATCCCGGTCTAACGGCAGATAAATTATGCCTCCAATGCTTCACTCTGTCAGTTCCCTGAAAGGCGACTGCAGATGTGCATTTTGCAGCCAACGAGCGCGTTGTACAACCCGCTCGCCTGCACCCAAACACCGTTTCTATGGTTCCCGTGCGTCACTGGCGAAAGGAGAAAAGAGTGTTTATGTCCCGCTGCGGCCGGGCCGAATTCTATTTCTCATTCTCCTCTGAAGTTCAGGCGACTGGAAATGTCAATACTGCAGTGAGCAAGCCTGTTGTAATGCACGCACGCCTGCAAACAAACGCCAGCATGTTGACGCTCTCTGATAATACTCGCGCTAACTAAATGCCTATGTGTCTTCCCCTGTGGCCCAGTGGCAGATTCTCAGGTTTTCGCGCGAGAGACCCGTGTTCGATCCCGGGTCTACCGGCAGATAAAATTATGCCGTCAATGCTCGCTCTGTCAGTTCCCTGAAAAGGCGACTGCAGATGTGTATTTTTGCAGCCAACGAGCGCGTTGTACAACCCGCTCGCCTGCACCCAAGCACCGTTTCTATGGTTTCCGTGCGTCACTGGCGAAAGGAGAAAAGAGAGTGTTCCTAGTCCAGCTGCGGCTGGACCTACCTCCATTCTCACACATTTCTCTGGAAATGTCAATATTGCAGTGGACGAGCCTATTGTAATACACGCACGCCTGCAAACAAACGCCAGCATGTTGACGCTCTCTGTTTCTATGGCAACTTCTCGCTCGTTCAGTTCCAGTAAATGCGACTGTTCCAGTGTATTCTGCAGTAAACAAGTCGGCGACACAGCCCGCTTGCCTGCACACAAACGCCGCTTTTACGGCTACCCAGATAAATCCCATAAGAGTGTATTTTCTGGTGTTCCGGCCACGGCCGATGGTGTTATGAGTGTAGACAAAATGCCCACTGCCCAGTGCTCATTCCTACACAGAAACACAGCCCGTCACACAGGGCTCGCGCACATGAAATCGACCCAGATCGATAGCGCATTAAATGTGGTAAATGTGCCCACTGCCCAGTGCCCACAAACACTACGTACTGCATGTCTCAAGGTTTCTGTAAAACGAAACCAACATGCATTCGCTCTGCTCAGGCGGACAATGCTCTCAGTGTTGTAAATGTGCCCGCTATCCCACGCCCACATTCACACATAGACATGACAGGTCTTACGGGACTCGCCCAGCCCTCCCCCTCTCGGTTGACCACCGCAGAGGAATCGAGCGCGGGCACTCTGCCCGCTGTTATCAGCGCGCCCCCTGCCTCAAATGTCATAAGCGCGACACTTATGTTGCAGCACACTGAAGCCCCTCTGTCGCTGAGAGACCAGAGCGCGCTTCGCATTCAACCCCTAGCCATTCGTGCAAACGCATGGGCAAGGCTACCCGGGGTTTCGAAGTGGGTGCTAGACAATATAGAAAGAGGCTATTCGCTACAGTTCGGTCGACGCCCGCAACGCAAAGCGGCGCGAATCGATACTACGGTGAAAAAGGAAGTAGCACACCTACTTTGAGCCGAAATAGCGAAGTTACTGAGCAAAGGGGCTATAGAACCCTTATCACAAGCTCAGAGCGAAGGGGGCATGTACAGCAGATATTTTCTGGTACCCAAAAAAGACGGTGGGTCTCAGACCCATTCTAGATCTAAGACGACTAAACAAAGCACTTCTGAAACGACGGTTCAGAATGCTCACGACCAAGAAAATCCTCTCGCAAATTTGCCAAGGGGACTGGTTCATGTCGATAGATCTGAAAGACGCTTATTTTCAAATACAAATAGCGTCACGTCACAGGCGATTTTTGAGATTCGCCTTCGAGGGTCAGGCATATCAGTACACAGTCCTGCCATTTGGCCTATCCCTGGCACCTCGCGCATTCACGATGTGCATGGATGCAGCGCTCGCACCCCTCAGGCTCCGAGGCATACGAGTGCTGAATTATTTGGACGATTGGCTGGTTCTAGCTCGATCACAGTCGGAGCTCATAGAACACAGGACCATATTACTCGATCACCTCGAGAATTTAGGTCTCACAGTCAGTTGGGCGAAGAGTTTGCTGTCTCCCAGTCAGAAAATATCTTTTCTGGGCACAGATCTGGACTCGCTGTCTATGACAGCACAGCTGTCGCCGCAGCGCAGACTAAGTATTCAGCGCATGACAGAGATTTTTCGCCACGCCGCTTTAGTCCCGCTCAAAAAGTTTCAAAGGATGCTGGGTCTCATGGCTTCAGCATCCTCAGTGCTTCAGCTGGGTCTGCTTCGCATGCGCCCGCTGCAGTATTGGTTGAAAGCGCGCGCCGCGCAGAGCTTGGACCTCCGGTCTCGCGCGCCTCAAGGTCGATCAGAAATGCGTCGCAGCTCTGAAACCTTGGACAGTGACCGACTGGTACCGGTCAGGAGTAAGCCTGGGGACTTCCTCGAGTGTGAAGGTGGTGTCTACGGACGCCTCAACCTCGGGATGGGGAGCGCTGCTCGAGGGCAGACCGTTATTCGGCCAGTGGTCGGAACGGGAGAAGCTTCTGCATATAAACTGCCTGGAAATGATGGCAGTCGACAACGCGCTGAGGCGCTTTTTGTCCCCAGATAAAAGACACCACGTCTTGGTCCGTTCGGACAACATGTCAGTGGTGGCTTATATAAATCACCAAGGAGGTATCAGATCCAGAATCCTTCACAGGCTGACGGAACACCTCCTGGTCTGGGCTCAGCACAATCTGCGCTCGCTCAGGGCAGCGCATGTGCCCGGCCATCTGAATGTGGGACCAGACATACTGTCCAGAAACTATCTTCCGGCAGGAGAATGGTCTTTACAGCCACAGGCAGTCAAACTGCTATGGAGGACATTTGGCAGAGCGAAAATAGACCTATTTGCGTCTCAAGAGAACGCTCATTGTCAGGAATTTTTCTCCAAGAGCAGGGATGCGCTGGCTCACGTGGCCCCGCTGCCCGCTCTATGCGTTTCCCCCTGTCACGCTCCTACCCCAGGTGTTAGAGCGAATCAGGGAGAGCGGATGCCCGGTGCTACTCGTCGCCCCATTTTTGGACAAACCAAGTCTGGTTTCCAGTCCTGATGCAGCTGACGAGTACCGCCCCGTGGCCGATACCGGTGAGGAGGGATCTCCTCTCGCAGGCAAACGGCTCGATCTGGCATCCTTACCCGGAGCTTTGGTCCCTACATGTGTGGGCCATCAACGGGTACCCGTTAACCTCCCAGCGGGAGTGTTAAACACGATCACACAGGCTAGAGCTCCATCTACGAGGCGGCTTTATTCCTCAAAATGGTCTGTGTTCACTAGCTGGTGTACAGCGAGTGGCACTTCACCCTCACGCTGTGGGGTGCCGGAGGTTCTCTCCTTTTTACAAGAGCTTCTGGATAAGGGCAGAACCCCATCCACGCTCAAAGTTTATGTGGCGGCCATAGCAGCGTTCGCTGAACCACCGCTTGGCCAGTCATTAGGAAGGAACGATCTGGTCATTCGCTTCCTTAGAGGAGCTAAGAGGCTGAACCCTCCCAGACCTCCCTCAGTTCCCGTTTGGGACCTTTCCACGGTTCTGGAAGCCATGAAAGGTGCCCCATTCGAGCCAATACAGTCAATAGACCTGAAACTCTTGTCTTTCAAAACAGTGTTTCTTCTGGCTCTCGCTTCAGTGAAGCGCATAGGGGATTTGCAAGCGCTCTCAGTGAGCGCGACGTGTATGGAGTTTGGGCCTAATGACTCGAGAGTCATTCTCAAACCAAAGCACGGATATGTTCCTAAATCCCTCAATACACCGTTTAGGGCACAGGTTATCTCCCTGTAGGCCCTGCCGGTATCTGAAGAGGAAGGGGACGCAGGCTTCCTTTGCCCGGTCAGGGCATTAAGAGCCTATGTGTCTCGCTCAGCTGTTTTCAGACAGACGGAGCAGCTCTTTGTTTTGTTCAGCGGACGTTCTAAGGGACTAGCTGCATCAAAACAGAGTCTATCCAGATGGATAGTTGATGCTATAGCGCTAGCTTACACATCCAAGGGCCTGCAATGCCCGATAGGTGTCAAAGCGCACTCCACAAGAGGCATGGCCTCGTCGTGGGCTTGGTCCAGTGGGATTGCCTTGCAAGATATCTGTATGGCGGCAGGCTGGGCCTCCCCGTCTATATTTATAAGGTTTTATAACCTCGAGGTTCCCGCTTTACAAGCTAGGTTGCTCTCGGTTTAATTTTTCAGTATTGCCCGCCCGATGCTATCGGCTCAGGATGCTGAAACTGCTAGAGCGTCGATCACTGATCGTCTGTATACTTCTGTGGGCGTAAGTCCCCCATATTTATCAGTCCAGGCCGAGTTCGCCCTGGCTGTGTGGAACACTTGATATAATATGCTCTTATCAGAGCTCTATATTACAGGAATGATGCTATTCTAGCCCCTCTTCCCGGATTCTCTGTGAGTCCCTTGTGATTAGGCACTGTATGAGCCCCGGGCACCTGCCCTTGGGACTTTAGTGTTATGTCTCAAGCACGCACGGCGTTTTACACTGTTCCCCTAGTGTAAGATACTTACGCAAGTACGAGAGAACCTCTCGTAAGAGAACGTACTCGGTTACTAACGTAACCTCGGTTCTCTCTAGAAGAGGGAACGAGTACTTGCGTATCTTGCCGTGCATGTGTCACGTTCTGATTCGCTTCAGCGATGAAAAAACTGACCAAACCAGCCTCTCTGGGCCGTATTTATAGCCCTAGCCCCACCCGCTTTCGGCGGGACATGACGTAATGGGCGCGAAGCACCCTCATTGGTTCTGACGTCATGAGGGGCCTCTATCGATAGGCTGGTGCAGTTGCCACAGAACAGCCAATGGGTGCGAGAGCTGTCTCGCCCATGTCTGCATGCTGCTGCAATGCGTTTTACATTATTGCAAAATGAAGTATAATTTTTGGCTTCAATATCTCGAGGAAAAGAGGTTTTCCCCTAGCGTAAGATACTTACGCAAGTACTCGTTCCCTCTTCTAGAGAGAACCGAGGTTACGTTAGTAACCGAGTACGTTATATATTATGATATTCAGAAACATCTAATGATCCATCTAAACAATTTGCAATGTAATGGGGTAGCATCTTACCTTTGCAGTACTTCTTGAAAATGATTTAGAAGAGCATCCACTTGCTCACTACCATAATCAAGAAGAATGTTGTCATTTTCTGGCCATGTGTCATGGTTAAATATTTTGAAACGGTCAATATGCTGGACACTGGCTGTCTCTGTTTATTAGACTACCAAAGCGAGCATGTAGGGCCTCAACAGCAATAGAAATGACAGCACTGATATGCTGCTGTAACTTATGGTTGCCTCGTGTCACCTTGAATTGAATTGTAGTTCAGTTTGGAGACCGTACTGGCACAGAAATGAATCTTCAACTTAACCCCCCAGAAATTTTTGCCATTCAAAATAAAATAAAATAAGAAAACAATTTTTCAAAGAATATTTTTTAAATGAATGCAGTATTTCAAATTAATATAGAGACTAGGCCTTTTAAATCCAATTTTGAAGTCAGAATCGTAAGCCCTGAACCGCAAGGTGAAAAAAACAAAAACATATCTCGTTATTTCGAGATATTAAATCGTTATTTCGACATATCTCGTTATTTTGACATAAGTCGTTATATCGACATAATATCTCGTTATTTCGACATAACTATCTCATTATTTCGACATAAGTCAATATTTCGACATAATTATCTCGTTATTTCAACATAAGTCGGAATTTCTACAAATATCTTGTTATTTCTACATAAATATCTCATTATTTCTACATAAATATCTCATTATTTTGACATAAGTCGTTATTTCGACATAATATCTCGTTATTTCAACATAAATATCTCGTTATTTCCACATAAATATCTTGTTATTTCTACATAAGTATCTCATTATTTCGACATAATATCTCGTTATTTCAACATAAATATCTCGTTATTTCAACATAATAACATGGTTTACTATGGGAGGAAAAAAGGCAATCATCTAGTGGTTCAAGAAGCCAACATAATTTCCCTCAGGGTCTGGATACTGCTGGCGGATTCTGACCACAACACAGGATGGGATCACTATCCTATTGCCATGGCCCAAGTACCCCCACACCCAGCTGACAAACTGGCGGTAGGCCAGATACCTCCTCTGCCTGGGAAAAAATGCAAGATTGTAAATTATATTTAGTTGTTTACACAAAGCTATGTCCCTAGACTGCAGACTATTGTTAAATTTTGTCCTGTGATCATCCATCTGATAAGATTTAAATTTTTGGTGTTTATCACAGAATGTATATAATGTAATGATTGAGTAAATAAAATGTGATTACTGTTTTAGTAAATCATTATTTGTTGCAATATTTTGTACTACAAAAATCTGAAATGCAGACATTTTTGAGACAACACGATGTGGGATCTTGTGATTTCCCCTATGCATCTTTTGATGTGCACGAACTGTTTAACAGTATTTTACTTACGCATTATCAACATTTACTAGCATAGGGCCATGGAGGGCTCTGAAAATATTGAGGGCATTTTCAAGTGCATATTCATCTAGGCACACTGGCTCTAATCCTGGGTGAAGACTCATACAGGTAGGATGAGGCTGCAGTAGAACCCTTAGTTTGACAACAACCTACAGGGGAAAAAATACAGACAGCATCAATTATGTGGACAGTGGCCTATATTGGAGACAAAATAATTATCAATACAATTGTAAATAAGTCATTTATAGCATCATATAATCTACCTTGGGTATTTCCCAGCAGCAAATATTCTCAGTAGCAATGGGCATAGTAATGCATTTACCACAAGAACACCTGATAGGGGAGGGGGAGAATCATAAATACATGCACAATTGAACTTTAAACTTAAGACTTAGGTTTTCAATGTGCTCTATAAGTAAACTTAAATTTAAACTTAAATTTAAACTTGATTCTGCAGCACTATGATTTATTATTATGATTATGATTATTTATTATGATTACAAAAACAATACCATTCTGATACATCCACTTGTAGACGACTAGATCTATGTACGTCCTCTTGTTCCTCGTCCGAGCTGGCATCTGGCTCAAAACTGTACGGCTGGATAGCTCCAATATTGCTCACCATTTTTGTTGCACCGGTAATGACAGGTTGGGGGTGTAAGCTAGCGGGAGAGCTAGCGTAAAGACAGAGCTCTCAGCAACGGGGAGGGGAGACGTGGGGGCCAACGGCTCCGCCCACAACGCAGAGGCGAATTGCTAATGAGCTACTGCCGCTCTGCTGAAGCGAAGTCCCAGAAAACGGCACAGGTTTTGTGATTTTGGCTAAAAACGGCATAATCATCATTTAAAGACCACTGAGAATGTTTAAAAATAGCTCAAAATATGATCGGAGTGGGACTTTAACGTGAAATTAAATGCGTTGCATTCATATTCTGGACTCATCTGATTTTTTGTAGTAGCATATACTTTATTATGATTTTAGTATCATAATGATTTATAACTATAATTAAATGCACGCACAATTATCCGTGAATTTACTGATTATTGAATTAAAAAAATATATATAACATCTCGTTATTTCGAGATATTAAGTCGATATTTCGACATAATTAAACACGTTCAGTTTATATTCTGGGCTCATTCGATTTTATAGTATACTTTAATAAAGTAACTTTATTAGTATGATTTTTACTGTGTTTGGTCTGTTAATAAGACTGTCCGTCTCTTTATGTTGAGGTTTGTATTAATGTCGATATGCCACTAGAGGGCAGAATAAGACAGGGAATTAAAGAACGCATTGTAGGTGTGTTGACTTTCTGTTTTCATAACACTGGATATTCTACTAATTCATACTTTTCTAAAACGTTGCATAATGGCAATTAACTTATTTATCAATTACATATAGTTTTGAGCTAGTTTTGTTGTCAGTTGCTCTTTCAGCCAGCTTTATTGTTTATCTATTAGATTTGGTTTATTTGTTAACTTTACACAACTCATATAATCGCCTAGATTTCCTATTTTTGCTTCATGTGCTTGGCCATTATTGGCCAGATCAGAAACTCTGTTTTACTTGACTTGGCTTGCACTGCCTTACCACTACTATTATTATTATTATTAATAATATTGATTTAACTATTATTGTTGTTGCTGCTGCTGTATGGTCCGTGCTAAGAGTAGACTATGAAACCTCTTAAATCATAATAGTCTACTCTTAGCACACACCATACAGCAGCAGCAACAACAATAATAGTTAAATTAATATTATTAATAACACATAAAGCAAAATAGGCTATCTAGGCGATTTAATTACACGTTAAGCATTGCCAAATACACTCAAATGAGATCGACTCAAGGTCAATAAATGCATGCGTCACCTGTACATCTTCTTTTTTGCATGCGCAATACAAAATAAAACATTTTATTCACAAAAATGTCTCTATTTGTACAAATTGCTGCACATTCGTTGAATTCTGAATTTTGCACACATAAGTTGAAAGCAATTTGTTTGTGGATAGTAAAACATATCTGCAACATTTATTAAGTTCACGGAAAATGGTGCGTGCATTTATTAATCATTACGATACTAAAATCATAATAAAGTATAGGCTACTACAAAAAATCAGATGAGTCCAGAATATGAACGCAACGCTTTTTTTTTCATGTTAAGCATTTTCCTCCCATAGAAAAAACATTATAAGAACGCAAAATGTGGCTTAATGCATATTAGAATGTCCTCTTATTATGACGAAATAACGAGTTATGTCGAAAAAACAAGATATTATGTCGAAATAACGAGATATTTATGTCGAAATAACGAGATATTATGTCGAAATAACAACTTATTATGTCGTAATAACAACTTAATGTGTCGAAATAACGACTTACAGTATTATGTCGAAATAACAACTTATGTCGAAATAACTTAATATGTCGAAATAACGACTTAATATCTCGAAATAATGAGATACGTTTGTTTTTTCGTAGATTAGCACCATCTGTTGAGAGAAAATAAAATAAAACATGTAATTTCATGGTGTTACCACTAGATGCCTTTATAGCTCTCTATGGAGAGGCTTGTGAATTATCTAGTAGTTTTTGTACAAAATTACTTACTTTTAACATGTGGATTTTAATGTATTTTTTAGAAATTGTCAAATAATACTTTATAAAACTTTTTTTTGTGTGTGTGTACACGTTGTTATTACTACAGTCACACAAATTACTACAGTTTACAAAAATAAACAGGAATGCTTTATCACAGCTTGCCTTAATCCATCTGGATCTGATCTCATTTCAACCTCTTATTTCAGTCGTCTGACTCAATTATGCTGTATGGTAATAGCCCTACCAGTACATTTGTGTGTATAAATGTGTATGTGTGTGTGTGTGTGTGTGTGTGTGTGAGAGTGGGTGGGTCTGTTTTGCACTCTTGATGTTTTAGAGTGTAACCCCTTCATTGCTGTCCACTTTTTGTACTGCATTGTGGTTGAATTACTGATTTTTTAAAAATATTTTTTTTAATACATATTTGTTCAATTACAGTCACACCAATTCATTGGTGTGTGTGTGTATAAGTGGGTGTGAGTGGGTGTGTCTGTTTTGCACTCTTGATGTTTTAGAGTTTCACCCCTTCATTGCTGAGCACTTTTATCTGCATCGTGGCCGATTTGTAGATTGTACACACAAA
The DNA here is from genome assembly GCA_021554675.1 of Leuciscus idus. NCBI lineage: Eukaryota > Metazoa > Chordata > Actinopteri > Cypriniformes > Leuciscidae > Leuciscus > Leuciscus idus. The sequence continues at coordinate 2,177,499 of CM038621.1, read as the reverse complement.
AATTAAAATTTTTGTGTTTTTGTCGATTTCCCATTCATTTCCTATGATCGTTCATTTTTGACAGAAGAGCACAAGTGTGACAATTTTTTTGTGACCACTTAGCCTGCTCGAATCATGCCCTCAATTTTTGTGTGTGTTCACATTCCAAATGTAATAAAAGTCACAAAGTTTCGTACCATTCCGATGAAGCTGTGATTTAAAAAAATTTAAAACAGAAAATGTTTTGGTCAAAAGAGGGTCATTTGTGGACAAATTTGGGCCCGAAGGTCTCAGCAGGTGTTATCCCCACATTTTAAAAATAAATAAATGTCATATTAACTATCATTTATCAAATAAAAATTATCAATTTATGCATTTTTGGGGAATTTTGGGAGTTTTGTTTTAATTTATTTACCTCTAAAAGTACCATATATTTTAAGTAAAATATGCTTATTTTTATGTTACATTTAGTAATTCTTTTACTTTAGTAAAAAAAAAAATATATATATATATATATAGCTGCGAGCAGCGATGACAGGCCCAAGCCGTTGGCACCGCCACCCCGGTGCCTTTAGGGTAACTGTGCACAATGGGCAATATGAAGTTAAACCCAGTAAATGTAAAAGAACCACATCAAAGTTGTCTCAATACACCACATTTTTTTTGCATCAGCCGGTACAGCCAGCTACAACAGCCACATCCATGAGATCATTTAAATTTAGATGGATTTCATGTCATAAGATGTCATAGCATTTTGAACGAATCGGTTGACTCAATGATTCAATGATTAATCTATAAACATCTGTCTCATTCATGAATGACTCAGTCGTTTGAACGAATGAATCAATGACTCGCTCATTAAGACGGTCGCCTGGCGACACCTAATGGCGGTTTAGTGTTATGTTTAAAAGTATCATTCTCTCCAACCATTGTTAATAACTTATATTTAAAACAATCTCCTTATACTTTTTATAACTATGATTTACTTATATTTAAATCATTATTTAATGCATTGTTATATTTCAGTGTAAAATATTTAATTTGATCAGCCCTAGGGTAGGCCTAACAGCCCTATAGTGTCTTATTATTCTAAATAATTGAATTTATTGATCAAATTTATAAATTAAAAATGAAAGATGAAGCATACATTTAATAAGACTAGACTAGGGGGTGCCCTGCAGATATTACAATATGCAGATTTGGTGGCGATCGGATGAATTCCCTAGGAGGAGTATTTCAAATTCCAGAGCATACATTTTCCAAACAACCCATAATAGCCGACTTCCTGTTGGGCGGAGCTAATAACATAGAGTGCAGAAGTTGTTCGGCCCGATGAGATCTATATGTGTAACGAGTTTCATATTAATTCATGCAAGCGTGTTTGATAAATGGGGGCTGTTGAGCCCCCCTGCTACGCCCGGGTACCAGCTTCAGCTCGGCCCTGATGGCCGCGGGTTCTGACCTGTGTGCAAAGTTTAAAGAGTTTTCGAGTACGTTAAGGCCCCCAAAAGTGCCCGAAAGGTTGACAGAAAAATAATAATAAATAATCCTTAGGAAAACAATAGGGCCTTCGCCCTTTCAGGGCTTGGGCCCTAATAATTCAGTAACTTCAGACAGCCAAAACCTAAAGATCTGTTGACTTTGGTGATATATGATGGTATAAAAATAGCAAAATAGCAAAAATATCAATAGCCACAATATGGCAGTATACTACTCAATGGCTGCATATATGCTGAAATCTATAAACCATTGTTGTAACGAGTTAAAATTGAAGAATATTTTAAAAACCATTTGTGTTGGGTGAGACTATATAAAGATGCCAAAATATGCTTACAGACAAATATGACCATGCTATAAGGAAAAGACAAAGTAGGAGAAAAAGTATTCATTTATTTCTAACAAAAAACATAGAATTTCAATAACTCAAAACAGTATCAAACAGGTAAGAATAAACAATAAACCTAACAATAACTCAATAAAAGTAAATGGTAACAAACAGATAAAAATAAACAATGTACAACATGTGAAGTGTGTGTGTGTGTGTGTGTGTGTGTGTGTGTGTGTGTGTGTGTGTGTTTTGCACAGTGGATGATTGGCACATTTAATCAAAATTGCTCAGTTATTGGCTCATTGAATTCCTATGTTTGTGTATGTGTGAGTGACTTTTTTATTTAAAAAAATCTTGCCCTTGTTAATAGACTCATTCAGTGGCTTTCAATGCAATGCTTTTGTGGATGTGTGTGTGTGTGTCTGTTTGAGTGTAATAAAAAAACAAATGCTCTGAATTATAGTATTTCCCATTTATTTCCAATGGGTGCCCATTTTTTTTCACGAAGGACCAGTTAATGAGTTTTTTTTTAACCACTTAACATTGTTGAATCGAGTCCAATTTTTGTGAGTGTGTTCAGGTGGCAAATTTAGGAAAAGTAGCCAAGTCGCTTTTATTAAGGAAACTAAAAAAAAGAAAGAAATTTTTTTTTGCCCACATTTGTCCCCAATGATGCTTGAGGGTTAAACATAGTATTTTTCTTTGAAATCATTGTTTAATCACCATAAAACATGATCAAACATGAATTTAATCTGAAACTTTCAATTGTTCAAATCTGAACTATTTTCAGATAAACTCTAATGTGTGCAAAATACTGGGCATGAAGACGAGCTTGTGTTTCCCTTATCACCCACAAACCAATGGGCTGGAGGGAAAAGTGCAGAGGTGCAATTTATTATCGTTAATAACATTATTATTATTTATTGATGTTGTTATTGGAAACAAAGACAAAATAATTTGATTTGGATGCTGTGATACCCCAAATACTCCCCACTTTATCTGATGTTTAGCAGAGAGACCCGCTATCCATCTGAAATCCATCAGAGCACTACCAGGTTTAACAAAATTGTGCAAAGTATATTATTATCTCTGAAAATTCCTGAATTTGTGAATAAAGTGCTTCTCGATATTTGATTTCTTATGATGATAATGAATAGGTTGACAACAGCACCCAAGAAGTCATTGGAAAAGAGGAGGTATTCTCTGGACTTAAACAACCTGAAGAACTTTTAAAAGTTGAGAATTAAGCCCCTCAAGACTAAAAAAAAGAGAGAATGAAAAAAAGAAAGGAAGGCCAGTTATATAGCACCGGTGATCTTGTCTGGAGAAAAAACATACGTGAACAACAAAGGAAGGCGTCAAACTTGATCCTGACTGTGACTAAAATTGAAGGAGTATCTGTGGATCTGGTGGTTAACGATGGCAAAGGTCTGCCGAACGTGAGCATCGACCATCTGAAGCCATATATTGAGGAGATGCCCAGAGTACCCGACAAACTAAACCTGTCAAACAAAATTACGTAACAATAGCACGTAAGATTATCATATCGTGCAAATTTGCTTATTTATGATATTGAGATTTAAAAAAACAAAAATTAGACGGAGAATCTCACCTGCACATAAGCAACTTCTTTCCACCTGATTGTTTAGACTCTCAACTTGCTAAACCCACACATGTACAGCGGAGAAAATGACAGAGACTGATATCTCTAATCTCTATCTCTAGACCCCTGCTGAAAAATTAAGTTAAAATTTGCAATGGACTGTGTCCACGTGGCTAAGTTGGATAAAGAGTAGAATTAGGGATAAGACAGGGGGAAATTATCAATTTGGGAAATTATCAATTTAAAGTGGTGCCAATGTAAAACATACAGATGGATAGATGGGCGAAATATGGAAAATATTGAAATTATGCGAATAAAATTACAAGTGAATTATCAGCTTGCTGTGAAATATGGGTTAAAATATCCAAAGACATGGGATGAATCTGCAAAGGCAGGAGCCTTTGAAATAAACCCAACCTTGTCCAAAACCAGTTTTAATAAACACAATGTGGAAATGTTTATCAGAAAACTTGATGAAATAATGAAAACACGTGGCACTAAACAGGTTGGGGCGATGACATCAGGCAAAAGGGGTCAACTGGTCCGTCTCACATTTGCAGTCAATTGCACAATTCCTCCAATATTTGTGTTCCCATGCATTCATTACGTAGACCACTTTGTATGAGATGGGGCCGATAGGAAGTACTGGAAGTGGAAATAAATCAGGATGGATGCAGGAGGATTTTGTCATCTTTCTGAAGCACTTCTTTCTGGTGCCAAACACACCAAGGTCAACCCTGAGAAGAGTTGCTTCTTCTTCTAGATAACCATTGCTCACACTTGTCAATTACAGCCATTGACTTCAGCAAAAACAATGGAGTTGCAAAGCTAATATTCCCCTCACTGTAGTCATAAACTCCAACCCCTCAACAGGAGTGTAAGTGATGGCTGGATGAGAATGAATCCAGGGAAGTCCAGGACAATATATGATATTCCAGGTCTTGTGAGGATAGCTGCTACACTAGAGATCATTCAAGATGGCTTCCAGTGCAGTGGGATTTGGCCGCACAATCAAGACATATTCAAGGATAGTGAGTTTTCACCTTCACAGGTCAAGGCTCGTCTTGATCTGGCCGTCCACTGGAAGAAGAGCAGCGAACTGACAAAGTGATACAGAAAATAATCTTGCCTGAGAAAGGTCTGGGCAACTAACACGATAAGTCGACTCGCACAAACCAACAACGCCCTAGGCTGTCTAAGAAAACATACAGAAACTACATAACTTTGAGCCACAGGACACGGATTCCTCAGATGCTGAGGAGAATTTCTGTATTGTGTGCATGAAACACTTCAAAAACTCAAAGCCAAAGGAAGGTTGGGTTCAGTGTCTGAACTGTACTCAGGAGTGCATCTGTCATAACACCTTGTCATAATCCTTGTTTCATTATGTTACATCTCACGCCAGGGTGTGTTACAACTAAACCGGAGTGTGGGTGATTTATAACATGTCACTTCTCATGTTTGAAACTAAACTATGCATTTTCCCACCAAAAAATAGCTCATCTAAAGCAAGCTCAAGCTGAAAAGCACTCCAGCTGTTCTCATACCCTCCAAATCCTTTGTACCTATACAGCAGATCATGAAGAGTACTAACCAGGAAGATGGCCACATGGCATAGACTGAGACCATTTTCGTTATCACGGAAGGGGACGAGCATGAGAACCGCCTCCAAAAGATGGTCCAACATGGGCTCCGCAAAAAAATCACTTGCTTGCAACACCACATTGAAACTTGGATCCACAAGGAACACGCCCTCCAATCTCGCATAGGTCCTGATGTAACACTTGCGAGCCAGTGCCCGGTTGCATAAAGCACCTCAAGTGTAATTTTCCCTTAAGAACTCCCTTAGGTTTCTCTTAACGTTACGGCTTCTTTAGGTCATACACCCTAAGAATTTCCCTTAAATATAAATTTTTCCTTTAAGTAATCTCTTAAAAACGATAAGTGTTGCATAAAGCCCCTTAACAGTAATTTTCCTAAGTATAACATAAGGTTTGGAAAACTTCACCTTAAGTGTTACACAGAGCGAGCAGGTTCTAACGAAACCGGCCGCTTTATATGATAATCAAATTTCAATTTTGCCGGGTTTTTTTTCACATATAAACACATAAAGCACATCTTATATGGTTAACGGAAGCTCAAACGTGCATGTGTCACGTGTAAGAACGAACCTCATTGGTTCTCACGCTTGCACGCACGTTTGAGCTTTCAAAACCGCCTGAATCATATGGATTACTTTTATGTCTTTCAATAAATGGACAGAAAGGATGAACGAATATTAAAAATGTCTTTATTTGTGACTAAAGATGAATGAAAGTCTTATGGGTTTAGACCGACATAAGGGGGAGTATGATGACAGAATTTTCAATATTTGAGTCAAGTCAAGTCTTTTAACAATATAGATTGTTTCATATAGATTGTTTCAAAGCAGCTTTACAGTGATATTAAATTTAATTAAATGAAAGTAACAGAGATTGTTTTGGCTTTAGAGCAGCTCTAGAATAAAGTTATTGTCCAGCTAAAGTTAAAAGCTAAAGAGTAAACTATCAATTTGAGTTTTTTTCTCGTGTGGTCCTTCTTTCATATTTAGTTTTCTTTTTTGTTTTCTGTATTAACAAATAACGTGTCCATGGCAGCAATCGAATTTTATAATGGCAAAACCTGCATCGCTGTCGTGAAACACTGGTTTCCCTTACCTAAGAGAACCATTTAAGGGATTATATTCAACACCCTTAAGTCATTCCCTTAGCTGAGGGGAAATCACGCCCTAAGTCTCATACTTAAGGGAAAAACTTAAGGGCCCTATTTGAACGATCTGAAAAGCAAGTATCAAATGCGAAACGCAAGTAACTTTGTGGGCGGGTCTTGGGCGCTGTTGCTATTATACCGGGGGGGCTTAATGACTCTTGTGCCCGATGCAAATCTAAAATGGGTTGGTCTGAAGTAGCTTCATTACTCATAGGTGTGGTTTGGGCATAAAGTGAAATAAACCAATCAGAGCGTCATCTCACATTCCCTTTAAGAGTAGGCGCGCTTGTTCCATGGGGGATTGCTATTATAACGGCGGGTTTGCCAGGAGCGGTTCACAGCCGAGGAGACCGACGTTCTCGTCAGGGCCGTAAAACACAGAGAAGTGACATTGTATGGGGATGGAGAAACACACCCAAATTAGCTTCAGTTAAACAGGTGTATAATAATTTGGGTAAATGTGTAAGCTTGATTTATGCCTATTTTTTCACAACTTCATGGACACCACAATGATTTCCCTCGTGTGGAATATTTTTCCTTGTAATTATGTATGGTTTGCAAAAATGGCAACTGCTGCGTCTGTGTGTAGATGTGAGAAGCAAAGTGTATGTGCGTTGTGCACACGCTACATTATGGCCAAGCATGCGCCCTTAAAATAGCATCTGAATAACACGCCACTGAAAACACGCCACTGACTTTAGACTAGGTTATTCCTGGTCAGTGGCGGAATTGTTTTCTGAAACTGCAAAATAGCACCAGGGAACGTTTGAACAGGAACACGCCTCCTCTTTTTGCTGAACCGCCCCAGGGAACGCAAGTTCATTCCCTAATTTACCAACGTGTGTCTGTGGAGGGAAAAGTCAGCTGTGCGTCGGGTGCAAAATAGGAATGATACATGCGTCGGTGTACAAAGTCAAGTGCGCTGGGTGCAAGATAGGGCCCAAAGTGCTTTATGCAACCAGGCACTTGTCCTCAGCATGCCTATGTGTACCTATATGCTGTCTCAACAAGCATATTACGGTGCTTTGCAATGTGCAGATCACACATCATGATGAGCCGGCTTCTTACTGGGTGATGGATCATGACAATGTGGCATTACCACACAGAGTTGGAGGAAATTTAAATGACAATTGTTGTGTCGAACAACCTGGGAAAGCCCGGGGTGAACATCAATGTTGGTGGATGTATGTTAGTTTGGAAGTATGCGGCTTCAGCCATTGAGTACACTAAGAAAAGTCTTCCGGGGGTACCCACAACCTCCTGGAGGCCAGACCTCCACCACAAAAGGTCAACCGATGGCTCGCGAGACTGTACATTCACAGCCACGTGGTAAGAAACGTTCACTACACCATCGACAAGGCTCATCAGGTCAAAAGACCTGTCATCCTTTTGTCCAAATTTTGTTATTGTTAAAAGGAAAGCCATGTCGATGTCCACATTGACAGAGACAGGTGGAAGAGTTGAGGAATGAAGTGTTGGTCCCTGTGAAGAATATTCATTCTCCCCAAATTTAACAGGTTGAGGATGCTTGGCCTCTCCAGATGCTCAGAAGGAAGACTCCTCAAACGAGCAAAGAAATTGTTAAACAGCGCATTGATAAGGCCGATTGTGTCAGGTATGGGGGGTGATGGAAGGAGTGAGGACTCAATAATGCAGAGTTAAGGGCTTTATTAATTATAAAATTTAAACAAAAGCAAACAAAAACTACCCTGTGGGGTAAAACATGACTGCAACTGGACAAGGCAAACTCAGGACAGGTGAGGAAAATGAATCAATAATCAGGTAAAAATGGGCGGGGCAAGACAATTGACAGGAGAGCACATGGCACAAGGAAACATACATGACAAGCCATGTGTCAACACAAAACGAGACATGAACACGCAGCTAACAAGAACACTCATTAGCCACGTGTTCACACAGAACATGACAACTTGAAAGCACACAGCTAGTGTAAAACACAAGCCGATGTAAACACGAACCGCGTTCTACACAGAACACAACACATGTGGACAGAAGAGCGTACGGTCCGGGCAAACTCGAAACCGCACGCTCACATGACAAGACAGAGCGCACAAGAACAAGCTTAAGCTCATCCTGTGCGCTCACAACACAGGACAAACACGCAGAGCATGAATGTCCGAATCCCAACACAGAACCGAAACCAAACTAGACTGACGTGCCGGGATCCAAACACCACGCCCCGCACATGAAATAAGGCACACAGACAAGAGAGCGCACGGCTCGAGAACGCTCGAATCCGAGAAATAAACTAGACAGAAGTGACAGAACCCTGACAGATTGCATTAGTTTTAGCCATCGAGTCGCTGCAGAACATAAGGTGCAGGCACATTGGCGTGACACAACTCACGTTCAAAAAGTACCCACCATCCAAAAAAGCTAGCACTGTACCATGGGATTTTCTCAATGCGTTGACTCCCTCTGCTTTGTATCTCGTTAGGTCAAAGTGTTTTTTCACAAGATGCCAGTGACTACTAATCTTTGACCTATCGACCTTCCCCACAAACAGATTGTAGGCCAGCTTTCACAGACGAGATGTCCGCTAGCTGGACTACAACTCATTCTCACTGGCATCCTCCACTCCTGATGGGAACACATTTTTGAAGACAACATAAGAGAACAGGACATGCTATTCAAGTCTAGATGAAGAAATTGAGACAGTTATATATATAGCTGCAATATTACACGGTGTAAGTGGCATGAAATGTGAACACAAAATGACTATTGTTAAAGATGATACCTTTAAAGCTGCAGTAGGGAGTTATTAGAAAATGTTGACTTAGCCTGAAAATTTGAACAAGCACAACTTACAGGTCACTCCCCCTTGCTCTCTGCTGCGCTACAGCCCTCCCTCCACAGCTCCTCCCCCACAGCCCTCCCTCCACAGCCCTCCCTCCACAGCTCCTCCCCCACAACGGAGCCTGCTGTGAACGCGCAGGCTAGTAAGCAGGGCAACCGATGACGGCGGATAAACAGTTATGGCACATTCACTGGTAGGGACGAAACATCAACAATATGCTTTACATTGATTGGCCTGCCCATACTTTGACTACAAACTTGGTCCTCAAATCATTACGTATTTTGCAATACATGTAATGTAACTTTATAACGTTGCACTCTTTCTATAAGTTATAAATAGCTAGTAAGATAATATAACGGTAACTAACGTTACAGTATGTAAGTAATTATTCTAGCGATATGTAATGCTAAATAAAGTTTGCTAGTACATTATTTCAGCAACATGACAAGCCAGTGAATTAGCAGGTTTCAATTGTTGCTTTGCACAGTGCGTGACATTTTATCTGTATGTTATGCGTTTAGAGTTTTGAAACTGAGTCAATGGGCTCCGACGAGGAATTCACTCTATTTCTAATTCTTTCTTTTTCGCTTGTTTATCGTCATCTGTCTTTTTCCGTTTACCTGTCTTTGTTGTATGAGCAGGTGCCACTCGAGAAATTGGGACTTTTGGTTGTTTGTCCGCCATTAGCACAGCTGCGGCACACCAGCAATCTTGATTTTGAACGACGGTACGCGCTGTGCAAGAGAGGGGTGTGATCACGCGTACACAAGCTTGATTGACACTGCTAAGACACTCCTCCTGGCTCTGATTGGTTGTTTCTGACCGGGAGCGGTGTATTTCTGCAAATGGCAATAGGAGCACTGGGAGGAGCCAGAGGAGCTTGATTTTTTTCACAGATTATCTGTCTCATATTCTACTGTCAGGACATAATGACAGTTTTAACAAATATGTAAAAAATACATTTTTACAAGAGTTACCTACTGCAGGTTTAACTTAATTAAATCCAAATAAAATGATTTTTAAAAATAAAGGATTAATAAAAAATGATCATATATGTGGGGGAGTTCTTTGATAAACATACGTCTATACCACATTAACTGCCTAAAAATGTTCAGTTTTACAACATAATGAATAGCAAAATGTACCCTCTCAGTAAGGGCAAGTTGAGCCAAGAGGCCATATTTCTGGAAAGTATTATTTTGAAAAATTTTAGATCCAAAATGATTATTCCTAGGGATGCACCAGATCCTGAAATTAATGTACAGTACATAATTTAGTTGGAGACATAACTGTCATGCCCTCACTTTACAGACACCTCAACTAAAACCTGGCTTAACTAAACCATTTTCCCCCCATAACAATAACAATAGTGGAATACAATCATACAAGACACTTGAATCTATAAAAATTGTAAGAACATAATTCTGCATTTTGTATAAAAAAATAAATCATACATCTAATACATCAAGTATCCTTTTCAACAGCTGAGATGTCTTAACAGCTTTACAACTGTTCTTGAATCGTATTGAAGTCAGAGAGTCACAAAAGAGGGGGGGGGGGGGGGGGGGGGAATACACCGCTCTACGGTCATTTGAAAGTGATTGCAGTACCAGTTTTGGCCACAATCTTACATACGGCTCCTTTAACTGAACCAGCTCTGTAATGTTTGACTTTCCTTCTTCTCCGTGACACTTTCTGCTGCTCCACAAGCGCCACCTACTGTCAGACAGTGGCTTTTCATTCTCATTCAGCTACTGTGTTCAGACCATTGTGAAAATCATCAGTTTTTACCCACAGTTGTACATGGATGATGAATAAAAAGTAGCTAATGTGCATTCTAAAAATGTAAACAAAATGCATTAATCTCTGTATGTTGAAGTGCCCACGACAACAACATTGTGCTTGTTGTGTTTATTTGTTTGTTCATTATGATCCAAATGGACACGTACACAGTATAATTTTAAAGTAGATGAAGATCTCCCCTAGCCTGGGTTTTCCCATGCTGCCTTGCTCGATTTTATTCACGCTGCTTGGCAGCCTGGACACCATGGACCAGATTTTCCCCTGAAAAAGGGAACCAATCACAGAACGGGGAGGGAGCAGCAAGACGATGACGACACGAAGCAGTTTGTTTATATCTATGGATCCAACATGGCATCAGACTCGACGTTACCTTCTACCCTCATGTTTGTCTTGCACAAACGGTAATATTCGCTAAACGCCATCGTGTACAAATAAATCTTTGACCCATCGTCTTTTTCCTCGTCGAATTTCTGTCGCTCTACATACGTCATCTGGTATAATTGAAGCGATTGGCTATGAGCTACGTACAGGCGCATTTGATAGACATTCATAGCGCCCAATAAACGGCTCTGGGCATTCGTAAACCACGCCTCAAATACGAGAAAATGAACATGTGGTTCCCAGACCAAGTCTCAAAGAGACTTGGTCTGACATTAGCCAGGCTAGATCTCCCCAGCATTATACAGCATTATACAGAGGAAAAGTAAAGAAACAATAAATGTAAAAACTCCAGTATACAGTGATCTTAACATCTGACAAGAGTCTAATCACAACTGGTATAATGCAGATGCCAAAGAAATCTGAGCCATCTATGCTAATGTTGTGTGAGCTGTAAAAAGTTGAAATACCTTATATAATGAGCCAGTTGAGGGCACTATAAACACATTTACATGAGCATGATCACAGCACATCGCTTGCTTCAGTATCCACTGTACTAGAACAGGCTTTAACTGTGCAGTTTCTCACTCCACAAGCTGTACTCATCACTGCTGGCTTTGCTTCTTTCATTGGCAGAGCAAACATGTACAAAGTCCTTGATATTAGCTTCTTTATAGGACTGTTGTGTACAAATAATATCACACTCAAAATCATGCTGATTACCTGAAGCCTTTTATCACTGTATTCGTCTGTAAATCAATGCACATATTAAATAAGATATGAAAATGTTTTCTTAGATGGGAATAAACCTGTGCAAAACACATCATGTCACTTAACTCATACATGACTGTTTTATGATCAGCAATCTGAAGTATGTTAACATTAGCAGAGGCAGTGAGGTACAGGATAGCCCGTAAGAGAAGTTTGGTGACAGCTGAGGAAGAGTCGCTTCAACACTTTCCCTGAGTTACTCCGTGAGTCCGGTATTTTCCACACGTGTTCCTGATGCTCAGCGGTAAAGCCCTCGACAGCTGAGATTGGTTCAGGCTCGACTGCAGCTGTTTCCCGCGCTTACAGATGGAGCTGTTGCCAAATACTTTCAATGGAAAGGTGCTAAAGCCTGCTCGAAGTCACTTAATGATGCAATACGCCAATTAGCATATTCATAATGACCACACATCACATTTGCATTCTGCCTAGAGTCAGCGCTTTACTTTAGTTTGCTTCTTTCCTACTCTCTGTGCTAACACACTGTATTTCAATCCAGACAAATTCCCAATAAATGTGTTCTCATTTACATATGTATCAGAACAAATCTGAAATAGTGACAGATGATTTATAAAGAATTAGAATTTATTAATAAAACGAATAATAAAATACGATTTCATTATTAGGTAAGAAGGAGGTAGGAAGTGTCTGAACTTAAATAATCACAAAGTAAAATAAAATAAAATAAAAAACCATAATGTGCCTCTCTTCATCTGACACACACGAACATAAACAACATAAACGACAACAAACATCTGTGGCTCCCCGTCTCTCCTTCCACTGTTCTCACTCCTCCTTATTATCATATTAGAAAAAGAGATAAAAAGAATTCAGTCAGGACTGCTCAGTTTGATTAAGATTATTGTGGACCAAAGTGTTGTACATAAAAAATAAATAAATAAAAAAACATAAAAAGTATAATAATCAAATGTAAAAATAAAATATTGCATAGTCTTCACTGTATGAATTAAATATAATTGTATTCTTCTTAAAGCTAAAAAAAAAGTTATTCTTTCAAGAGCAGTGAGTTATTTTCTCGTTTGTTTCATTCACATTTATGAAACAGAGCTGCAGGTTTATTAGGCTACTGTCACTTTAAGACCAAACACACGGATCCATTACACTGACACACGTCCGGTTTACACACCCAACTGTTTACTTTCACTGAGACATAACCACCTGTGTTTACATGAATACTCCACACGATGGGCATTTCTACATAATTGTGTGTATATTCGACCATTCAAGCACAATAAGATCTGAAAGAGAACTGAATTCGTGATCGCATGCTGAGAGACACGGCTTTCCCGAGGATATATTGTGCTTATAGCTCTTCATGCATTTCATCATTCTGAAGTGTCAATAGTGCTATATATTTACATTGCGCGATTTACACAATATAGCTAAATCGAATTTTACGCACAGATTAACTCGTATGTCTTGCTTAAGTGGGAATAGGAGGAGTTACAATCAGCTGAGCGTCATCTCCATTCAGTCGCTCAAACTTCATTTCAGTCAGGACCGCTCTGTTTGATTAAGATTATTAGAGGCTCTGAATGTTATTTGGTGGCAGGCTTCGCTCTGAAGGGTTCAGCTAACATGTCCACAAGCAAACCTCGCTGTCGTTCCCCCGAACACAACGCTCGTATGTTCGACTCTAAGATTGATCAAGGAGTGCGGCCTTAACTCGTGTGGAGCAACACAATCAGTGCTCAAATTATTCAACAAATTCACCAATTCATCTGGAAAGAAGTAGATGTAAACTTAATAATGTCAGTTCATTAATGAGCTTTAAATAATGATGAAAAATCGCTTAATGTATTAGATGTTATTACACGAGAATAATAAGCATTTTCTTTTCTTTTGGCAATCTGTTAATTACTTAAGTGAAATATATTTTGTGTAGCGCTACTTATTTTTTAGCACAGTTCACAGAAGCAGAGGTGATGTGTGTCAGTGTGTGAATCCTCATGTTCTCTTGTTGATGCTCATATAAAGCTACAGTTGAAGTGCTGCATTTTTAATGGGTCACAGACACCCATTTATTATAATTTACTTTAATTTTAATTTGACATTCTAATCTTAAAGATTAACGATCGACTAATGAGCCGGAGCACACGAAGACGACAAATCAGGGAAATATGCTTTTAATAAGCTTCAAAGATACATACAAATACAGGTTAACTGAAGAAACACAAGCGCTAACGTAAACATAGAGAACCAATGAGAACTGAAATAGAGTAATTTATATACAGATTAACACAGCTGAAACTAATGACAAGTCCTATTAGTAACCATGATGAAAAAACAAGGAGCAGGAAAACTGAACAAAGGAAAACAGGAACCAATGAATACTAACTAGTCCAAGAACGTGAAACTAAGAACAAACATAACTGAATATCCCTAACAATATTAGTCACTGGGAAATAAAATATTTGTCTTTCTTGTGTTATCAAATTGTGTTATTAAATAAAGTCTACAGTATAGAACTGAGCTAAAAGTATAGACCAAGTGTCTTTGTATTGAGAGAGTGTGTTTAATCCCAAATGCATGTGTGTGTAAAGCATGATCAAGGCTCAAGACATAAAATTCTTCATGCATCTTTCTGTGCCAAACACCGACTGGAGTCCAAGAGAGAGGAGAGATTACTTTTATTTCTAACCCGTTCTCTCTCAGATCTCTCACTTTCTCACTTCTGGTCTCTCTCTTTGTTTCTCCACCTCCGTCCTGTGAGGATATGAACACTCTCAGCCAATGTTCCTCCCACACACTGAATTCCAGGGGCAGTGAAACACACTGATGGAGGTCTGAACAACACACACACCTCCTGATAAATCTGCCTCTCACTTCTGCTGCGCATCAATGCATTTCCTCGGGGAAAATATTTCTGTGACAAACCTATCGTGTAGCAATAAATGTCAAATGAATCCATGTGTACAATGAGGTACAGAGAGTCTCTTTTCCACAATATACTGTATGTTTGAAACTAAAAACCAGCATTAGATGTGATTATTCATAAAATAAGTTATGATCATGATGAAATATCAGTTAATCAATGTAATCGATCAGTTTGTCTGTTTGTGTAAAGATACAACTGAATGTCCTGAACATCAAACAAGTTCTAAAGATTAGAAAGCTAATGTTTTTAGTCTTTATGCTAATTGATCCACATTATACAGTATAATCTCTATAATTTGTGCATTCCATCTCAATTTGGCCATTGATATTTCTGACATGCTATTTTCACCTGCAGATATACTCCTCTTCTTCATTTTCTTCATATGGGGAAAATTGGATATCATTAGTCTCAGCATGCGGCCCCAAATCTAACGAGAACACTTTTATGATTTTTGGGCGAACCTTTCAGAAGTTATAAGCAAAAAAAGCACATTTTCCGTGGTTTCTTCGGACCAGTAGGTGTGCCGAAACGCAGCTTGTAGCCTCTGGTTATGATTATGATGAGATATACAAAGTTTGGTCTCAATACATTGAAGCATTGCAGAGATACAGCCTTATGTCTATTTTTGCAAACGTCACATAAAATTGTTGTGCGTTGTTCGAAAACCGTTTGATGAATCAACTCGACTTCCATTACTTTTTGTTTGAATGGTCTGAAGACTAAATTTTCTTGAAAATCGGCAAAACCGTATTGGAGGTGTTCAAAAACGTAGGTTTATAAAAAAAAATCTAAATTCTTGCGATCGAATCGTCTTGAGCCAAGGAATCAGATGAAAAAATAATTTAGTTTCTAACACTTATGGCTCAAAAGTTATTAGCATAAAGGTAAGAGAAAATTTGGACAGTTGGTGGCGCTAGAGAGAGAGAGAGAGACTCCAAATTTGCTATAGTGACATTTCAGACTGTCCTCTATCAGTGTCAAATTTCATAGCTTTTTACCATACGGTTCTATGGGCTGCATAGACTTCCAGAGCTGAAGAAGAGGAAGAACGACGTGTAAGGTTGAAAATAATCAAAGATATTGATCTGTTTTAAATATTTAAGATATTTAACTGATCTTTTACTGTTTCAACCCCCCTCTTTCTTACCCACAGGACCATGTGGAATCCTAAAGGCAGAGATGCTGATAGTGATCGAGGCCTGAGGCCAAGATGTGTGTGCATTCAGAGGGTCTACGAACTGTCACCCCTTTAGTATGGTGGGGGAAGTTGTAATTATCTGATTGGTCAGTTTGAATGTCTCACATTTGGGTTACAGTCACATGGTCAAGGAAGGGATTAAAGAAGATTGCAACTGTTGCTCTGGCTCTTTAAGGCTGCTTTCACACTGGGCTTGTTTGCTGCGGTCTGAGTGTGATTGTTCCCCCCCGGTCTGGTTTCACACTCAACTCGATTCTGCCGAACCCTGGTGCGTTTGCATGCATCTTACGTCATCGCAAACGTGCACGGCACATGATAGAAAACAGAACGTAAACAACTGAGTAAACAACACAGGTTTACTGTGTGTGTCTGTGTCGCATAAGGTGGCTTTCTGCTGCTTGCAAACGGACTCTTTTTTTGGAGGGCAGCGTCGTAGCCTTTAGGGATGACGCAGGGATGATTAACATTTTGAACTTGAGCTGCATGACTGGCTGATTCAGTAAATCTAGTAATGCATTACAACAATCTAGCCTTGAGATCATAAATGTGTGAATTAACTTTCCTGCATTTGGCAGGCATATGTCTTAATTTAGAGATATATTTATGGAAAAGCACAGGAAATGCAATAAATGCGCTTTTAAATGACAGATTGCTATTTGACTGACAACAAAGACTTGACAGAGCATCTGAATTTAGTAATAGGAACTTGCTAGTCATCCAATTTTTAATATCAGCTATGAATTTTGTGAATTGGTATGCTTTGTCAGGCCTCAAATTAATATAGAGTCGATTATTGTCAATTAAATCCATATTTTTTAATGAATCTTCCAAAGGTAGCATGTACAGGGTGAACAGCAACGGTCCTAGTACTGAGCCTTGTGGTATGCCATACTGAACTTGTGATCGAAATGACATCTCTTCATTTACTGCTACAAACTGACTACGTTTACATGCTGTCAAATATCGGGTTATGGTCGGGTTAAGGTCACTATTTGGGTTTCTGAAACATTCGGAATAACCCGTTTACATGCGTGAGTAGAGAGAGTTATTCCTGTATACATGGAATTTGTAATCAATTGGCAATATCCCGATGTAAACGGCGACGCACGGTTAGCGTCTGGACGTACGGCCAACGTTAAGAGGCAATGTGCGTCATTTCCGATTCTTCTTCCTGTATCCAAAGGCAACAACAACAGCAGCAGCACGCGGATAATGAATAGTTCGGGGCAGACAGCGATCGCCTTTGTTTGCGATTTCCTCCTCGCTCCAAAAGTCTGGTGCTGTGCTGCGTCTCGCCATGTTTACCTCTACTTCTTGTTTACTTCCGGTATACTGCACGCGGGTTTTTGTATGCGCCGTCTCTACTCAAAAGACCAAGATTCCTTGCGAATAGAACATGCGCAGAACACAAATCAATGTTCCTTTTGATGGGGATATGCCGATACGCGTTTACATGACCAAATATTCGGGTTAGAAAAGGGGTACCCCAGGGGTAATATCCGGGTTTTTAAAAAACGGGATATGTTTACATGGCCGTGCGCGACCGGGTTATTGCTAATATCCCGGTTTTGAACGGGTTATTGGCTGCATGTAAACGTAGTCATTGATAATGGTCAGATAAATTTGAGCCATGCCAGTGGAAATTCTGTTTTGGAAATGTCTGAAACTGTTGATGCTTTATTTCTTGTCGATTTATCCACTGTATCAAATAAAAACAAAGGGTTGTGTTGGTGTTCTTCAAAGAGAGTCGAGACAAGTATATAATTGTGTTTGCTTTACTCATAACTTGTGTTTCACTATGCAGATGCAGTTAGTAATGATTTCTAATCTAAAGGATGTTTGAAAGTGAAATGAGACTCATGTGCCTTTATTTAATGCACTTGAGTCACGTCTGCTCTCTCTTAAGAGTTCCTCCTCAAAATATCTGGCCAACGCAAGAGGAAACGAGAGTTTAACAGAGAAAAACAAGTCTTCCTAAAGCCACCCACATCCCATCTGCTCATTAATTATCAGTTTTATTATTATCATCACTGTTGTCAAGATTATGAGCTGAAGTTTTCCTAATTGCCATACTGGTCACCAGACTGTATTCCAGTTAAACAGTACAGTATGGAAAAAAATCCACCCGTGTGCATGTAATCATCCATTCACATCCCCCCTAATGACTGTCAGTTTTTCTGCCCCTCCATTTTCTGTCCAATTAATTCTTTTCTTACTTGCCGGAGAAAGAGAGACAATAGAGCCCTCCACTACATAATAGAATAGATCATTAAAATTCAGCAGTTCTTTGCAGTGGCACCGTGCTTCCTCCCTGGACCGAGGCATGAATGCCAGACCTCGCTTTGAAATTCTACCCAGCAGACCACATGCAGTCCCAGACACTTCTCATCCCTTCTGTACTCGCACACTTAACTCTGAATCTACCCCTCGCCAGAGGTTTCTGAGCAGCTGACGTAGATTTCCATGTGTTCACACTGTATGAGTAAAATCAAGTGTGATTAAAATACGAAATATCTATGTGAAACATGAATATGATTTACCTCTTTGTGTCGACGTCTGACAGACAGTCACTGGAATGGACAGATGTGTAATTCTCTTAAAGCACATCTTTAAAAAAATAAATAAAGATGCAACGTTGATAATTCTTAGAATCACACTGCATGTTCACAAAGCTTGCAAGGAAAATAAGTTTCCTCTCGCATCTATTCATTTGTTTGAAAGAAACAGCACTGAAATAATTTCACTGCCTAAATGGTCTTTAAACATCCATCCGTTTTCTAAATCGCTTGTACTTTATAGGGTTAAAAACTTTAAATCTTTTCAAATCTTAACTGAAATGTTATCATAATTAGTTATGGTACGAAAATGACAAAAGCTTTTGTTTAATAAAATCACGGCACCCCTTCTTGACACTGACAGCTGCTGCTTTCGCTGCAGATGTAAGACAAACTCCAGCAGCTGCCGGCAACAGCGACGACTTATTTCCCCAAGCAGAAACAATGATTTAAGATCTTTTGGTGATGGTATATATCCATATATAAATGATGTATGTATGGAAAAGCTCTTTATTTAACCAAATTATATTTCAGTACTTTTTACTATGCAAATTTTTATTAAGTAATGTTCTCACAAAAACAAAAGGCTCTAAAACAAGCTAAATGCAATAAAAGGAGCACAACAGAAATGGACTCAAGCTGGACTGTGATGCTAGTTTCTTCTGGAAACAAACTTAGTTGCATTATTTTCCTGTTATCTCTGTAAAGCTGCTTTGAAACATTCTGTATTGTAAAAAGCGCTGTATAAATAAATGTGACTTGACAATAGTAGCCGTCAGCTTAGATAGTCAAAGTTTAGACGGTAAGTTTTAAGAGAAAGTTTTATTTTTTTACACAAATATTGTCAGCAATTACTGTTAGACATGTTAGACCAATGTTTTGTGTGTTTGTTTCACAGCCTAAAATGTAATCAGAACTGATTGCTGTATAATTATTTATTTATTTATTTAATTCAAGGCAGTCATTGACAATAAGCATGTGATATCAATGACTGGTGATGTTAAAAAATGCAATTATTAATGAACTTACAGCAAATGAAGAGCCTTTGACATGTTAAAGTGCTCACTGAAATTATGCACACATAAAAAGGCAAAAAAATAAAATAATTTCATTGCTAACCATTTATGTCACCCATTATTTTTCAATGATTTGATTTAATTTAGAGTTATCTGGTGACAGCTGAGCTGAACACAACAAGGTTTTGCTGCAGATATCATTTTCCCCCACAGGAATACTCTCAAAAACAACTAAATCAAATGACGATCCAACAAAATACGCCCGTGGTTATCAAAAGGAAACGTTTGTAAGTCCTGTAACTGGATTTCTGCTGGCACAAATTCACACATTTAGCACCAACAGTCAATGTTTGGATGTGTGTGAGCAATCGAATGATGTGGAAAAATCAGCAGGCACTTGTTTCATAGTTAGTTGGCACAAATCCCCTCAGCTAATGCTGTCCTTTATCATACTAACGGACACAGTCAACGGCGCGGCTGGGCCTTATGGCCTGGATAACGTGGTGTAAATGGGCTGGTCCCAGTTGGTGTTGGGACTGTGGGATGGGGGAATGGACAAGCTGTTGAGGATGGGGCTCCCGTACGGTCTCCGTGAGGAATGGAAGTACGGGTACTGGTAGAGGCCGGACGGGTAGCTGGAGTAAGGGCTGTAATAGCTGGAGCTCTGAAGGTCTGTATAGTCACACTGAGCGCTGGCGAACGCATGCGGGCCGTAAACGCTGTACTCGGAGTGTGAGGGCGAGGGCTCGCTGTAGTGGCTCGGGCTCAACTGCTCAGTTTTAATGTGAGCTCTGTGCATGTTCACTTCACTCGTGCCCGGGGGCGAGGACGCCACGGGCCCTTTGCGACTCCAGGACGCCCCGTTG
This sequence comes from Leuciscus idus, assembly GCA_021554675.1. Classification (NCBI taxonomy): domain Eukaryota; kingdom Metazoa; phylum Chordata; class Actinopteri; order Cypriniformes; family Leuciscidae; genus Leuciscus; species Leuciscus idus. Next base: position 2,157,040 of record CM038621.1, on the reverse strand, counting down.
CTGTAAGGCGAAGCGTAAGCGCTGGCGTTCTGCCCGTGACCGTGCTCTGAGGTAATCGGCGTGGAAACATGGCCGGTGAGAGGCAAGTATTGGTCAAACTCGTGCACATCGAAGGTTTCTATGTTGCTGATGACGTCTGTGCTGAGCTCAGAAATGTCAACATTGCTGAAGTCGATGTTCTGTCGACTGCTGTCGAGCAAACGTCTTCCTTCATGCTTTGAATCTTGCTTTCCTCCATGATGGAGGTCTGTTTTGGGCGTCGTTGGGGGTGTCGGGGGCCCATGAGGCTGGCCTATGGATAATCACCACAAAATGATGCTTCGGGTTATTCATTTTATTTTGCATGCCATGCATACTAGAAATTGCTCCATGTGAAGAGTGTGTATCTCACCTGTATGATCAGAGATATGATCCGAGGAACTTGCCAATCGGCCCATTCCTGGCTCGGCTTTATACATGTGATGGGATAGATCAACGCCGGCATCAGACTCGCTCTGCCCTGGCTTCACTCCCTTCCGGCGCCTCGGCTGGTACTTATAATCCGGGTGATCTTTCTTGTGCTGAACTCTCAGTCTTTCAGCTTCTTCCACAAACGGCCTCTTCTCATTCTCCGTCAGCAGTCTGTTGAGTGACAGAATTATCAGTCATAATTCACTTTCAGAGTGTTATTCATCAGTTAGTTCAGGAATCGACTAAAGAGGGATGAAGTAGGGACTCGGATCAAGTGCCGTACATGGAACTAGGATACAGTTCTGACAGCATTCAGTATTTAAACACAAAATCTGTATTCACTGAATAAGGAACTTCAGACTAAAAGATACTGAATTAGAATATAAACCTTTCAGAAAGTATAAACACGTCTAAAGTAAATATGTAGTAATAATGCACTAAAATAAAAAGCTCTGACTTAGAGAGTATACCCAGTGTATATCATACATAATAGAAGTCAGGTTAACTGAAGAAGGTTTATATCCGGAGCTTCACATTTTTCAAGGGTTTATAATACAAGGGTGTTACCTCCATATACATTATTTGATTAATTTAAATATTTATTTATGTCAGGTTATAAATGCCAATATTTCAAAACAAAGAAAACTTTAGGATTTCCATGGCACTCAAGCTTTTATTATCAGATGGCTACATACAAAAAATCTCAATATTGAAAACTACATTTCCTAAAACTACGCGGATCACAGTAAGCAGCGGTTACCTCCAGAGTTTCCCGAGTGTTTTGCTGAGCTCGGCGTTGTGGAGGTGCGGATACTGGTCCGCCAGTTTCCTGCGCGCGGCTTGAGCCCACACCATGAACGCGTTCATGGGTCTCTTGACGTGCGGTTTGCTCTTGCTGGAGCCGCTGCCTCGCGCTGGCATGGGCAACAGAGACCAGTCATAACCTTTCAGAACCTGCGACACCGCGTCTCTGATACACGCCGGGAACCTGTCGTCCTCCTCCTCCAGCTTTTTACCCATCCTCGTGATCAGGAGTGAGGTGTGTGTGGCAGACCCAGCGGGAGATGATGAAGACGCGTCCGAGTCCGAGTCTTCCGGGGACATCGAGCTGCATGACCCGGCCGGGCTGCTCGGAGTCTCCGCGCTGGACTTGTCCTGCTCCTCGGTCATTATCGCTTATGATTGAAACCCGAGATACTCAAATCCAATTTCTTCAGTGTTTTTCCTAGATCCAGAAACTTTCAGAGAGTGTTACAGTCCATCCGAGATGATGCCTCAATGATACAGCTCATCTGTTAATATGACTTTGAAGCTCTTTACGCGAGGACTCTGTGTGTGTGTGTGTGTGTGTGTGTGTGTGTGTTACTCCTCCTGCCGCCTCTCGTTGGTGGACAGAGTGGCCATAATCAGTTTCGATTGGTTAACCACATTTCACAATGAGGTAATTTGATACGTTTCACTTCAATTTTATTTATTTATTTTCTTTCTTTCACTTTTTCATTACCAGAAACATTGCAAAACAAAATTGTTTTGTTTTAAGATATAGGCCCACGTTTATTTGTTTTTGGTTTAACTGTGTTAGTATTCACTTAAACTTTTGACATTAAAAAGTAAATACTGTAAAAGACACGGATGTCATATTTTCAGTCGCAATATGACATCAATTAGAAATGAATATAAACAATTATTCATTTAGGGTCATATCCAAGACATCTTAATGGCAAAACGTGTCCCAATCACCCTGAATTCACCCCAAAATGAATAACTGTTTATATTACCCAGGTGGAAAATACGTACTGTTAAATGTATATGCATTATAGTACAGTATATTTGTACTAAAAACATACTAGGCTAGTACATTTTTAATACATTTAATAGTACGTCTTCTAATTGATGTCATATTGCGACTGAAAATATGACATCCGTGTCTTTTACTGTATTTACTTGTTAATGTCAAAAGTGTAAGTGAATACTAACACAGTTAAACCAAAAACAAATAAATGTGCTTCTTATCTTCTTATCTTATATTTCAAAAATATACAATCAATCTGAATTCACCCCTATATATATAAAACATACAGTATGGGGGAAATAGATTTATAGAACTTAAAAAGCATAGGTGTCAGAGTTCTGTCACTTCTGTCTAGTTTATTTCTTGGTTTTGTGACAGAGCTCTGAGACTCCAAGTCCAGTCTGTCTTGTTTTCCCGCTCAGGGTAGTTTTTGTTTGTATTTTGTTTTATTTTTAAATAAAAGCCCATCAACTCTGCACCTGAGTCCTGGCCTCCACAACACCCCCACCCCCACATGCTCACTTTTTTGGTCTTGATCAAATCTTGATGTTTTTGTCTTTATTAATTGCCCTACTTTCCACAGCATCATAGGCTTTCTATTCTTTCACATTTGTGGAAGCACATTACATTTGAAAGATAAAGGTAGGCCATGTTTCTTATAAGAGCAGACTGGAGTGATGAAGGGAATGCATGGATAGCTTTACACAGATGTGTTGTGAGCAGCTGTTTCTATGGGCCACTATATATTATCCAGCCACCTTATAGGAAAGGGTAAAGCCGGTATGTGAACACTTGTATGAGTATCTATAGTCTAAAGTCTATGGCAGCAGGATTTATTTGATCACTATTGTCAGATAACTCTGCATGTGGAAAATAAAAGAAGTTTGGTTAAAGCTCTTATACATATTATTGATAATCACAGAAACCCTACCATATATACAGTATCTATGGTTCTTTCATCCATAGACTTCATAATGATCTGCCATTTTCAATGAAAATTCATTGGTTTGTTGAACAGTATTTTGCCCCGTTTCAAGATGTCTGACGTGTGGAGCCGCCGAATGGGGTATCTGCATATATATATGTGGTGTTATGAGCACATATGAGCACTAGTGTCTGTACATCATACACAATTGTGTATAATAACATCATAAATAGACCATTCCTGGTAACACTTTAGAATACTGTTCTGTCATTAACGAAAACTACACAGGAACAAATGAGTAATGCAATATTCACATTCTAATAATTAACTAACAAGAAACACTGTTTAATGAATTAGTAAGTAATAGCACAGTAAATAGCATGTCGTTCACTAACCGCTAATCAATAACTACTATTTTTAATAAATCCCAGTGGACTACTAAGAAATACAGGCTCGTAATTAATGTGATGAATAATGTATAATTAATTCTAAAGCGAAGGTCATGAAAACCCACTAATAACGACTCAAGTAATTCAGAAGGAATTACTAATTATTTGGAGCACAAACTGCTCTTCACTTTCTCATTCATCCATGTTTCTTTATAAATAACTTCAAACAGTCCCGCCCAACATAAAGCATACAGACATAAATTCGACACATTTATAGGATAAAAAGAGTAATAAAAGAATGTTTTAGTCCAGTCACTTATATGCTCTTAAGTTTTTGCTGCTGTTCTAAAAAATTATACTATATTATACTAATAATACTATATTATTATTCTAAACTCTTCATTAACTTCAGTGGGCTGTACAACAAAGGAATAGTTACTGGCTGCTTTTTCAGCAGAAAGGTGTGTAATTGTTTATTGATCATTTGTTGGAAAAGGGCGAGAGACCTGGCGTGCCGCATGATTTTTGTCATAGAGCCAGGCTTGCGAGCCACAGGTTCCTGTGTATACTAATAAAAAGAAATGTGTGGAGTAGCACGGCCGCAGTGAATGCAGTTGGTTCGGCCAACAGGACAGTTCCCAAAATAAAGAAGTGGTCCGATGTCAAAAAAGCATCGCCTCCCACCGGCGAGACTCCCACCGTCCGAGACTGGCCAGGGCATACCCAATCTTCCCCACTGGAAACCCGGATGGCTTCAATTATTGGAGACAACATCGTTGTGTCTGAGAGGGGGGGAGTCAGGGGAACCAGGTTAACCCCCTTTATTGCATGTTTCTGGAGCTTTTCTTCAGCATGTGTGCGCTCCGACCGCATGGCACGGATGGAAATGGCCGAGTGCTGACTGAAGCCATCCTTCAAACACATAGGGACACAATTGATGCAATCACCATCATAGCAGACGAACCATTCCTCTGTGCCATGTTGTCTAGAATGGCACATCATGATGATGATCTGGCAGACTTTTTTTGGGTGATATAAAAGTCTACCACCCGAAGCATCAAGGCAAAGGCATCAACACTTGAGGAGGCCGACCTCAACTACTGAGCACGCACAAGCTTTTGTAGTAGTGCAATGTAGTGCATTTCCTCTGCGTTCTGAGGTTTTGGTAACGGGGTGAGGGGGTATCCACTGTCACCTGCACGGTGTAACAGATTAATTGTACCCTAGGCTTGAACTGTTAGAAGATAGACTGTTATTTGTAGTTTTAACTTAACAAGAAGCCAGCCCATCACGCCATATGCTCTCATTGATAAATGCGGAACAATTAGTTCATGCGTTCATGACCTCAATGCTCTACTGGGTGGTTGCCCTGCACGCTTAATAAACAAACTACAGCTAGTTCAAAACGCAGCAGCTCGAGTTCTTACCAGAACCAGGAAGTATGACCATATTAGCCTGGTTCTGTCAACACTGCACTGGCTCCCTATTAAACATTGTATAAATGTTAAAATATTGCTAATTGAACGAGCTCTTGTTTTCTCCCAAGGTTTTTCTCCATTTTGTCACCTGATGGAGTTTGGTTTCCTTGCCACGGTCACCTCTGTCTTGCTTAGTTGGGGAACACTTAACATTCAAAATTAGTATTGTTCTGACTGTACTGACGCTGTTGTATGAGAACTGAACTGAGCTGGATGATGACACACTTTTTTTGCAGAACTGATTCATAGATGAAATGAACTAACTTAATAATTGATGATCTTTACAACAGAACTGAATCAACGCTGAACTGACTTCAGCTGAACAACAGCCGAAATACCTCATTTTCCTGTTATCACTGTAAAGCTAATTTGAAACAAATACATCTGTATTGTTTAAAGTGCTGTATAAATTAATGTGACTTAACTTGATTTGGCTTGAACATCTTGAGACAGCAGGTACAGTATATTTAAAAACCCACTTTGGGTCAAACAATATTTGAATACAAGAATGAAGCAATCTGTCATTCTATTTAGTCTTAGTTTTAGTTTAGTTTAATTTATTTATGGAGCACTATTTAAAAAACAGAGTTAACCAATGTGCTATAATACAATTATCAATATTAAAAGAGATAGAAAGAAAACAAAAACATAACCCACACCTAAAAAAAGAAAAGAAAGTTAGTCAACAAAGGGTTAAAATTTGTGATCTTTGCAACTAAATGTGAACTCTCATGAACTTAATCTCATTATAAGCAGACAGTATTAGTAGACTGTCTGCGTAATATCTGATAACACTTTATTTTTATGCTCCCCAACTACTAACTATTAGTAACTTTGCAACTACATGTCAGCTTATTCTCCTAACCTGAACCCTACCCTACCACTAATGAGAGTTAGTTGACATGTAGTTGCGATGTTACTTATAGTTTGTAGAATGTCTAAAGTGGACCATCGAAATAAAAAAAAAATAAAAAAAGTTTTCTGTTAGGAAAGGAAGTTAAACTCTTACTGACGACTGTTTGATAAAAGGACATACACACACATTTCACTTAAAATTAAACGGATGCTTAAAACTAAATGTATGAAGAGAGAGAGATGCAGATATAGGGGAGGCTGAATCATGTTTGGCAAATGATTTTATCAAACAGCTTTCCCATGAAATGTCTCGCTGGTCAGACATTTGAGTTTGCTCACAGCTGAAAAGAGTCCTCGAAAACAGAAGCATAATAAGACTTTTGGATTCTTTTATTTACAATCATAAATTGGAGATTGCTTGGAATGGTAAGTGTGTTAGACATTTTTTTTGTGGGTTAATTAATAAGTAGACATGTGATGAACACTGACTGTGAAAGTATACTTTTTTTTGTATTACTGTGAATTTGATTTCACTGTAAATGATAGAGAAATAATGACGACAAGGAAATCTTTTCTTGTGGCAATGTTGACCATACCAATTGATGTAATGAACGAACCGTCTTCATTTAGTTTATTTAGGTCTTTGGGGAGAGCAGTGTGTTTGATGCCGTTTCTCTCATGTTTTCTGTGATCTGGATAAGACTGTCCTTTTCTCTCAGTCAGGTTATTTTTTTTTAAATCTTCTTGTGGAATCTGCTTTACCTTATAATACCTCCAACACTTAAGCTTTATGCAAGGGTTACATTACCACTGAGATTTATAAACAAGCAAACATTAACTTGCCATTTTTTAAAAAGTATTATTTAAGGCACTATTTGAAAAATGTTGTTAAGACATTATAAATTCTGCATTATTTTCATACTGTTATCTTATAGAACAGCATATTTTCATTTTATTTTCATTCCTTCCTTTAGCAGACACTATTCTAAGTTACTCACAAATGAGTGACATAATAGTCGTTTAATTTCAGAGCAAAGAATACTATTTCATAGTATACAATTCCAGGTTAATCTTTTTAAGGTTGTTGAGTTAAGTGCTTGCTGAAGAAGTCTGTCTTAGTGGAGTGGACTGAGATAAGGTTACGTTCTGTTTCATCTGCAGAGGTTTAGTCGCACCCGTCGGTCGGTAAAGAATTGCAGTAGTCCAGTCTTTAAATGACAAGAGCTCAGATGAGATGCACAGCATACTCTGAGAGGAAGGGTTTGATTTTCCTGAAGTCACTGAGCTATTACGTCACACACTTGGCAAAGGGAGCAGTGAAAAACAATGTGATTAGTCTTACTTAGTCTGGGACTAAAATAAACTTAATATTCAGTAATAGTATCAATTTGACTTCAAACTTGAACTGAATTAAGATGCATGATGACACCATTGTTTTCTGCATTGCTGATTCGACTTTGTTCCATAATTGATGGACTTGGGCCGTTATAATAATAAACGGAACAAATCTAAGAGGGTCCTTGCACCATTGGTGCTTGCTTGGACTCTTAAAGGATTAGTTCACTTTCAAAAATTTTACTCACCCCGATGTCATCCAAGATATCCATGTCTTTCTTTCTTCAGTCGAAAAGAAATTAAGGTTTTTGCGGAAAACATTCCAGGATTTTTCTACACAGAATGGACTTCAATTGCAACCAACTATACCAATGTTCAAAAAAGGTTCAAATGTCCGTCTCAATGCAGCTTCAAAGTCTCGACACGATCCCAGTCGAGAAATAAGGGTCTTATCTCATTTTCTAAAAAAAAAAATATATATATACTTTTTAACCACAAATGCCCGTCTTGTACCATCTCTGAGATGCGGCACGTATTACGTCTTCTCGTTGGAAAGGTCACGAAAAAAAAAACAAATAATAATAATAATAAATTAAAACAAAGATGTCAGACGATTTTGAAGTTGGAGGAGAAAAAAAGATGAAATTTTTCGCCCTTCCCTACCTTTCTGAATTGGAGTACACAGACAAATAACTTATATATAGATGACGTGACACGTGACCTTTCCAACGTGATGACGCAATGCGTGGCGCATCTCAGAGATGGTACACGACGAGCATTTGTGGTTAAAAAGTATATATATATATATATATATATATATATATATATATATATATATATATATATATATATATATATATCTTTTTTTTTTTTTTAAATGACCGATCGTTTCGCTAGATAAGACTCTTATTTCTCGACTGGGATCGTGTCGAGACTTTGAAGCTGCATTGAGACGGACATTTGAACCTTCTTTGAACATTGGTATAGTTGGTTGCAATTGAAGTCCATTCTGTGTAGAAAAATCCTGGAATGTTTTCCTCAAAAACCTTAATTTCTTTTCAACTGAAGAAAGAAAGACATGGATGTCTTGGATGACATCGGGGTGAGTAAATGATCAGCAATTTTTTTTTTTTGAAAGTGAACTAATCCTTTAATATTTCTGCAGAATAAGCAGTGTGCTTGTAAAGTGAATTCATGTTCACACATAATTATATTCAAACAGCAGAAAGAAACAAAAGGAAATTCTAACATTGGCCATAGTTGGATCCATTTGCTGTCAAATGTTAGAAACAGTTTGAAAGTGTCTGAAAGTAAAAGTGTCAGCAGAGGTTACAGACGACACGACAATGAATCCAGCCATCATAGCGCTCTACATTGTGGGGAATATTCCTGCTTTGTGTTTATAATAAGAGAAAAAGAAAGAAAGAGTAACAGATGAGGAGGAAAGAGAAGCACATGAACTCACCATGTTCCAGCGAGACAAAGGGATTTCATTCCTCAGGGGAAACTCTTGGTTTGTGTCTGCCATCTATATGTCTTTGTCCTGGCCATTTCCTGTCAGACACAGAGAATCAGAAACATTTTCAGTGAACAGATGGAAGTGTTTTTACAATTACTTTTCCCCTTCATTTTGTATAAAAATACACTCTTTTTGCAATAACGTTTTTGTAATAGTGTGTATGCTATCTGTATCTTGTCATTTATACATTTTAATTTATTAATTATCTTTATTAAATTATTATTTTTTTATAGTAGAAATTAAAAGAAAATTTCAACCAAATATTAAAAATCTGTCATAAATGACTGATCCAGGGAATGTTAAAGGAAGGGTAGACGATTTGGTCCAGAAACATCTGTTGTTATGCTGGTCTTTTCACATCCTGATAGCAATCACTAAGGTAAGTGGGTCTAAATGTATTTATATATGTCGCCTTTGGCTACATATGGTTAGTGTGGGACACTTAATATTTGGCAATATTATTGATTTGTAGGGAAGGACTACACTCCTGCACACATATATTCGTAATACACATGTGCACGCCATCGGCGTTCTCACTGGTTCGCGTTTTTGAAGTTTACGTAGAGAGAACTTATGAGTTTTCTGTTAAAACGGTGTCGTGTTAGCGGCCCCTAAGTTAATGATCGTTGCGACGGAAGTGAATCAATCAAAACTAACTTTAGCTGGACAATAACTTTATTCTAGAGCTGCTGTAAAGCCAAAACAATATCTGTTACTGTAATTTCCTCTTATCTCTGTAAAGCCGCTTTGGAACAATCTACATTGTTAAAAGCGCTATATAAATGAAGATGACTTGACTTGACATGTTTTATCGATCACAAGTGCATGAACCTCCGAGCAAAACTCCACACATTAGGGCGACTCTCTATGGAGAATTTGCTCCAGGCACAGGACACACGAAGTCGGCTGTACAACAGGGGCAATGTCAATTTACACCAGGAGGTAAAGTGTGTGTATTACTTCCAACGTATAAGCTCTTAGTTAATAACAAAGTGGCAAGGACCTTTTGTGGTCCAACGGCAAATTGGGGATCTCGATTATTAGGTAAGATGAACGAACAGGGGTGATTCATCTCGGACCAGAAGCAGTTGTCAAAACCAATCCGCTCGCTCTGGTCCCGGGAGGAGATCACCTCTCGCCGCTGCAGCTCACCGATTTAGCCAAGTTGCAATCAGATGAGAACACAAGAAAAAAGAGGCATAGGATGAATTAAAGGCAATGCTAGCGACGGCCCTGTCCATTTCTGTGTTGATTATAGAGGGGTGAATCCTGTGTCGAAATTCGATGCTTATCCAATGTCCCGAGGTGACGAGCTGCTTAATCGGTTTGGTATGGCTCCCTTTTACTTGGGAAAAGGGATTTAACACTGGATTGTTGGCAGATCCCATTATCATCATTATCCAAAGAAAAAAAAGCCTTTACTACGCTGTTCGGATTACACCAATTTATCACTCTTCCGTTCGGGTTTTTGGTGGTTCCCGCCACCTTTCAGCGTCTTTTGGATAAAATCCTCCGGCCAGATTCCGCGTATGCGTATGCATTCGGTTCATCTGCACGCTGAGGGTGGCTGGATGCGGTCGCGGAAGTGTGCATTTGGGCATGTGGAGGTATGGATTCTGGGCTTTCACTTGGGACATGGGCAGGTGCGTCCCCAAATTGATAAGACTGCTGCGATTGCAGCCTGCCCAAGTCCCAAGACCATAAAGAAGGTGAGACAGTTCTTGGTGCTGGCGGGATATTATAGGAGATTTATTCCCGCTGACTGATCTCACTACACAAAAAAGAACCAGATCCGGTTACATCCATTTTTGGAACTGTAAGTTGAGGTTATCTGCCTATTTATCCATAAACTTACCTGGGTATGCTTACCTGGGTAAAAATAAAAGTCCCAGATGTGTATTCCAGAAAGCAGGTTATGTGACTTTTTTTTTTTTTACTTGATAATTCATGGTTACTGTATGATTTAATTTTATGGTAAATAGTGGAGAGAACTTTTGGCTGAAGTTTATTTGTGTGTTTTTCACTGAAGAAAAAAAAAAGTCATATTGGTTTGGAATGACATAAATCTTTCTCATTGTTTTGGTGGAGACATTTTTTATAGTGCAAGCATCCATCTCTGAGAAGGATGTGAAACTTAGTTACTCTTTCAAATTAATCAGTGTCACTGAAGACAACCCATACCCTACACAGGCTTACAATACACTGTCCTCATACTGCCCTCAGAGTCAGGGCCAAATCCTTTACCTTTAGCTCATAGTCATCCATCCCTGAAACTGGAAACTTGAGATAACATACCACTCATACTATTTCTACAGCATGTATGTATGCTGTGCATGGTATTTATATTTTCTGCATCCATAGATTTTGCAGCACACTGTGCTGGTTATCGAACCCTACAGTACAATGTGTACAACTTGACTTCCTATTTTGTGGTGAATAAACTGTGGTTTTTAGCATCTCTTTCTTGACCTATTATTTAATCATACTGCCAAAAGTTAAGAGATTTTTTTCCCAGAAAATTTCAATAAGTATCAGATTATGGCAATTACCAAACCATTCAGACAAAACAGTGGAAATAAAATACTTTTAGAAGAACAGCTCTGAACATTGGTAGGTTCCTTTAGGGACATTCAATGGTAGTGGGATGTTTCTCATGATGAGCGCTGCTGTACAGTAATGCTAGTCCACTGGAGGCAAGCTGTTTGAGAACCCAAGTGCAGTTTATTTACAAAAACGTGATCGAACATAAAACAAAAGCATGGCGTGGCATGAAATGCAAAACAAGACCATATACATGACATGGCGCTTACCAACAGCAGTTACAGTGAGATAATGCTTGACAAAGACACATGGCAAACATGAGGTCTAGACTAATGCCTAGACAAGGGACACCTGTGAACAATGAACCAATGAAAACATGACACATCAGACAAGGGATCACATGACTATAAAAGGGAATCACATGACAACAGGAAACATGACAAAAGGTGTGTTCGACATCGGCTGCGGCTGGATGTAACCGATCGGCGAGAGTAGCCGCGTGCAGGCGGGGAGGAGCTGCAAACGGAGACGTGAAGTCGGACACTTTCTGGTTCCCGTAGTGACCGCCCACGTGGTGTTCGCGTACTTTACCACAGCTGAAGTGAAATAAATGTAATATTTTCCAAATAATAAACAGATGTTTCAGAGACATTTTCATTCAATAGGCCTACTTTATGTACTGCTTCATACAGCGTCTGTTTGAACAAGAATAAAGTTCAACATAAGCTACTATCAATGAAGTGGAGTCTATACGTTTTTTAATCAGTTTTAATTTGATAAACATGACACAATATAACATCGCAACGACATGAAAAGAGTGTTTACTGTTATAAAAAATCTGATTTGTGAGCTTTAGATGAACTAAAGGTGTTGAATAAACGAAACACACGTGATCGTTGTCATGCGGTGAATCCGGCCAATCGTGGAACAGCTGTATCGTCATCAGCCCTCCTGCAGCCCAGTGCAGCCGCTCTTGAGAAGCTGTGCTGGCTGAGTTCTCCGGCTACTCTCGAATCGCTCTCGCGGTACTTTGATGGCATACGTCACAGTCACGTGGTGTCGGCGCTGTATCAAGTCGGACAAAATTTCTAACCGGCAAGCACTGCTTCAAGTCAGCCGCCGATCGGTCTGCGCAGAGCTGCATGAAGTCGAACAAGCCTAAAGACAAGACGTGACATGTACAATCTTAACAGCTGCTTCTCTGATTGGATCCCGATTCAGGATTGTGGATAGTGTAGTTCTTTACCAGTGTTTTTGGCACTTAATATACAGTTCTTATTTTAACATTGTAGAAATCACAATGGCAGGTTTAACATGAGCATATAAAATCACATAACAATCTCACCCAGTTTACTTCCAGTTCCAGTTCCACTTTTGTTAATTGCATTAAAGCACAGAGGGGGCGTTTACACGATAACATTTTCAATTAAAGACGTAAAACTTGTATATGTTTTGGCCGTTCATTTACACGACAACGCCATTTTGGGGTCCTTAGAACACAAACTTGTGTAAATAGGTTACAAAGTGCACGTTTTTGAAAAACGATACCATTATCATCTCCGTGTAAACTACAAAAATGCTAATTTGTGAGAGCTGTGACACTATGTGCATGAGTATTACATGTACAGTCTATAGACGCATAGTGTTTCTTTGCAAAGTGACATCTCCAACTTCTTGCCTGGCATTATAGTACAGCGTTCTTATTTGTTTTCGCGGATCCGTGTAAATGGGGAGATCGTTTTGACAACGTTGTCGTCTGTGCGTGAAGAATGCAAAGGGAATTTTTTGTTCTTTTGTTAATCATGTTAATGTTGTTTGTCTTTTTGGATTAGTTGTACAAATACTGAGCAAGTTTCTTAACGTTCATGTCTGTGTGGAAAGAGACGGTGTAATGCTTTGATTGGCATGAACTTGTCAACGACTACCTCAGCCTAAGGCTTCGGCTGTTTCACAATTTTTATTGCTTTCTCGTGTTGTCATCTGTAAGTCTGTGCTTGTTCATGGACTCCAGGGCCCGTATTCATAAAGATTCTAAGAATCCTCTAAGAAAACTCTTAATTTAGCTTAAAAACGTTTACGTAGGAGTCTTTGCTTAAAAGCGATTCGGGACCGATCTGAGAGCAACTCTGAGTAAGGAAAAGACAAAAACTTTCATCTTAGTGTAGCGGGTCAGGTGGTTGAGTTGGGAAGTGTACCTTTAAGGCTGGCTGATTATTTGGATCAGGTGGCGTAAGCGATGCATCCCCTTTAAAGGTGTTGAGATGAACAGGAAAATGGTGCGGCGTGAGTGAAGAGTGAGTCTCTTGGTGTATCGGCTGTGCGACGGGGAGAACCTCGGTTGGGCGTCTGCGCTTATGGTGTCCAGTCAATGGTACCAGCGCCTGCATTTATGGTGTCCAGTAAATGGTACCGGCAGTCACGAGCCTACAGAAACTTGCTTTCATAATAGCGAGTAGTCCTCTTACACAGGTTTTGCAGCGTCTGCGGTTATGGTGTCCAGTCAATGGTACCAGCAGTGACGAGCTTCCAGAAACTTGCTTTCATAATAATGAGTAGTGATCCCATAAGAGTTGCAGTAATGTAAGTCGCTGACTCTTTCTCTTTTAGATACAATGTATAAGGTTTAGCGCTGATTATTCTCTTGTTAATTTTACCTATGAATAGAAACAACACTGATGAGAGTGTGCACAATTATTAGTCATCCACACCACTTAATTGTATTGCTACGGGGCATACGGCTTTGATTCAAAGAAAAAACGTAAGTTTGATCCTTTTCCTGTTTTAATCTTCCAATTAGAGATTTGTTATTGTTTTAAATTGTCATAGCATCATAAACCACCTATGCTTGTGATTTACAGGAGGATTGTCTACGTCGGTCACTAGCCACTGTTTTTCCTGAGCTTAATCATTCTGTTTTATTCTGTATTTCTTTGTGTGTGCGTGCACCTTGGGAGCGGCTACCCTCTGGATGACCCGGATCTAGTTGGGCTTAAGATGGAGCCCTGCTTGTGGTAGCCTGTTCATTTAAATGTTGTTTGCTTTATTGTTTTGTTTATTTTCTGTTTGGCAGTCATAACTTCCAACATTCGGCCTATGGGCATTGAGCAATATCTCCTTTAGGAACAGTGTCTATTTTGTGATGAAATGTTCACTAGTGAAGTGTGAAATGCTGTGTTATTGGTTTGAAGTGTGTCTGCAGTGTTTTGTGAACAGTACCTATTTATTCGACTTTATGCACTGTAGTTTTGATATTGTTAGACTTTATACCTTGTAATTAATTTACTATGAGGCTTTTATTCACTGTGACCTATTTATTGTAGAGTTGTTTACTGTTACCTATAGGGAATATTTGTCTGCTCTGATTGCCAATCATTATATTTGTGAGTGTTTAATAAATTTATAATTGAGTACATCAGTCCCATTTCTGTTCCTTCATTGGACACAACCTGCCTAATTATCTAAAAGGGGAGCGTGGGTTTTGGGGTTTCTATTCTAAATATCCAAATTGTTCGTCGGAGCGCCCCCTAGAGGTCACATTAGTGAGGAGGCGGGGTTGACCCCGTTGCTATGTATGACACAATCTTTTGAAGACTGTGATTGGTTGGTTGTCCAGTGATTTTAAGTATAGGGTCTATTCTAAGCCTTCACTTTTAAATTACATGCGTAATTTTTCCTATTTGACCATTCTCACACACACACACACTATATATGTGTATATAAATCCTTTTTTTTTATTTACCATGCTGTTAATTTCCTATAAGGTATTTGATTGGCTTAGAATGATAAAAATTGTTCCACTCTTTCCAATTACACCGATTGCTGGCATGCCTATTTAAGTGGTGGTTTGAATGTTGGTTTTAATGTATCAAACATGGAATTTTCCCAGTTGCCAAATATCGTAATGTAGTGATTACTTTCATTTCTGGCGCTATGGCATTTCTGTGCTGTATTCGGGGATGTTAGCGCGTTTCTAATAAGATGAGTCACAAAGCGTCTTATTAACTCACTGTCATCCATTGTCTTCAACACATTTCTTCTTCCTCTTCGTCTTTCTGCCATTTTCTCCTCTGCTAAAGAAACTCTTAAGCCTCTTAAAAGTCCTCGTCCGTGCTCCTAACAATTTTGACCTTAAGACCTCTTTTAAGAGTTAAGATGCTTTCTGAATTACTTTTGTCTTTACTAGGATTTTTTCTTTAATTTTAAGAGTAAACGGCCACATTTCTAAGAATTTTCTTAGAATTTTGTCACTAGGAGCTACTCTTTGCATTAAGATTCTTTATGAATACGGGCCCAGGCATTTATTTAGTATGGTGGATTTTTGTACACATTTTGTTTAGATATAGGAATGTCATTGTTGTCAATGACTGAATGCCACTCACTAAATGAAGGATGTGGCGTGAGGTCAAATGACAACAGTGTTGAAATATGTATTATTGCATATTGTTTATGATATCTACTATTTCATTTGCTGTTTGAAAAAAATCCAGCATACAAATTATAGTGAGCTCGTAATCCTGTGGTTAAGTCATTAAAATGTTTGACCTCTGCTGTGTGTCTGACACTCTCATTGACCTCTGACCCCACACTAACCTAATTTTGAAAGGCTTACTGTTCTAATTAGAGATTTTCTTTAAACGTATTAGTGGAAGATGTTAAAAGGAGCAGGAGGGGATTGAGGATTCAGACTGAAGGAAACAATTAGTGTGAATGGCTCTGAGTGAACTGGCTTGAAGCCATTTGTACAGCGCTGTGTGGAAGAGAGTTCAAGTACTTCCAGATTTTATTGGTTGTATGTGTTTATTCCCAGATACTTCACTGTCTTGTTTGTTCAAGCTCATGCTGAAGGGATCATGTTCAGCCACAGATCAGATAATTCAAGCTTTTGTAGAATCAGTGACCATACAAGTGTTTCAACTGAGCGTCAACCAAAAGAGTAATAGTTTATGTGCAAATCTACAAACATGTTCTCTTTCTTTTGCCATCAAACTTTTGTCCGATGCATTGGCATCTGATCAGCATTTTCATTTGATTTTCCATTATCTGAAAGATGTTTTGGTCTCTACTCTATTGACAGGTTAAGTACTTGAAAGAGTGTAGTAAATTCTGCAATGGGACAGCTAAGGACACATATCCCCACCTCCCCCCCCCCCCCCCATTCCCACTACATATGGTCCGGATAAAACTTGTGGCATCCCTCGTCTTCCAACTCGTCTGCCTTTTTGATCCCATATTCTCATAAATCAACTTCCTAATTTTCATGTTGAATTAGATTTGTATGGGATGCTTGTTTCCGAGCACTGCGATCCACCCCTGTGCTTTTTACGGGAAACGGGATGCCTCCACACAAACACACGATCACAGGGGACTCTTCAGTTTTCCACAGGCTTGTCTTTCCATCGCAAGCCCAGCATTCCCATCAACAGCCTTATGCTAAAATACTTTTTTTTTTTTTTTGTCAAATCAATCTACACTCCATAGCCCATAATGACAAAGCAAAATCAATTTTTTTTTAGGGAGAAGGGACAAAAAGAAAGTAGGAAATATTATATTTGCATTAGTATTCAAACCCTTAACTCAGTGCTTAGTTGAAGTGCATTTGAAGCCTCAGGCCCGGGTTCACAGACAGGGCTTAGATTAGGATTAGGCCTTAGTTAAATTAGGACATTGAAGTCACTTTTTGAAATGTGCCTTAGAAAAACAAGACATTATTGGTGCACTCTAAAAAATGGTGGGTTGTTTTAACCCAATTGTGGGTCAAATATGGACAAACCCAAACGTTGGGTTAAAAATGTAATTAAACTTTTTGCCATATTTGACCCAAAGTTGGGTTGAAACAACTCAGCATTTTTAGAGTGTGTGCATCTTCAGACAAAACAATGACACTGATGTTGTTTTCAGTGAAGACAGCTCAAACATGCATTTTAGTCTGAGACCAGGTTTAAGCGTCATCTGTGAAACTAGCCATTAGTCTTTTTGGGTATGATGCAACAAGTTTGGCACACCTGGATTTTCCCCCATTCCTTTCTGCAGATCTTATCAAGGTTTGTCATAAGAATCAGTCGCTACGATTACATGCAACCAAATAATCAATGGGATTGACGGCTCAATCAGACTGAAAAGCCTTCATGTAAACTCCTTAATCGCTCTGATTCAG
The DNA here is from genome assembly GCA_021554675.1 of Leuciscus idus. Taxonomy (NCBI): domain Eukaryota; kingdom Metazoa; phylum Chordata; class Actinopteri; order Cypriniformes; family Leuciscidae; genus Leuciscus; species Leuciscus idus. The sequence continues at coordinate 2,139,602 of CM038621.1, read as the reverse complement.
CTCCATACGAATGACATCGGGATCAGATTGGAAGGGGGTGGTTTATTCCTTTTCTAATCCGATCTAATTCCCAGAACTTTCATGGTTATAAGGGGCTGTAAGACCTTGTATAAGGAGGTATGTGACTTCATGTTGAATCTGCCAGAGAAATGTGACGCTCCTAAACTACATTTCAAGTGTCACAGCAAAGGGTCTAAATGTTTTGCAAAATTTAGCAAAATTATCACAATTCAGATATTTGCAGTGTCATTATGGGGTATGGAGCAGAGATGTGGAAAAAAGCATTTTAGTTTAAGACTGCATCATAAAATCTGGAAAACAAACAAACAAGGGGAGTGAATATTTTCTGAACGCACTGTACTTTTCACAAATAGCAAATGTTGCACTAGGGGTTTGTCACTATGATGAGTGATTTAAAGACAGCTTGAATGGATGAATGAGGTATTTATATTGCGTATTTCTGCGGTATACCCAGCTTCTACAGTGTGCACAACTTTTTAGTTCATTCTTTAGGTATATTTGCGGTTTATTGTACATTCAAATTTTGCCATCTGTGTATGCTTTGACCACCTTGGTTCTAAATAAACTTTGTTAACTTCCCTCTTCAATTATTATGTATTATTAGTTCCTCTTCTTTTTGTGCTAATTAGCTCAAACGGTACACTGATCTTACTTCACTATTTCGAACTGCTGACAGTCACTCTCACTGAATGCAAATTTGTACCTGCAAAAAGCAATAAAACGTGTGCGTGTGTGTGTGTGTGTGTGTGTGTGTGTGTGTGTGTGTTCAGGTATTCCTTACGTTGTGGAGACAAACTAATTTTGTGATACTGTGGTGACATTTTTGGTCACCCTGAGTATATAAATAAAAAAGGTAATTGTGACTTTCTATCTCACAATTTTGACTTTCTCACAATAGCGAGTTTACATCTCACAATATACTTTTTATCTTAGAATCGCGTGATATAAAGTCAGAATTGCGTGATATAAAGTCAGAATTGCGTGATATAAAGTCAGAATTGTGAGATGTAAACTCGTAATTGTGAGATAAAAAGTCTTTTAAAATGTTTTATTCTGTTGCGGAAACAAGCTTCCACAGGTAGGGTTAGTGTAAGGGGATATAATATAATATTAGGGGACAGAATATAATATTTTGTACAATATAACAGATCATTATGTCTATGGAGAATCCCCATAAAACATGATAACCCAGTGTGTGTGTACAGGCGTATGTGGTTTATGAGGGTACGAATGTGTTTAATGATATGGGTATTACAACTTAAACATGATTTATGAGGACATCTCCTGTGTTCTCGTAAACCAAATGGCTTAACAAACACCAAACAGGGTTTTTGTATAAAAAAAATTTATTCAAAATGTGAAGTTTTGTGTGATGGGTGGGTAGGGTTAGTGTAAGGGGAGAGAATATACAGTTTGTACAGTATAAAAACCATTACGCCTATGGAGAGTCCCTGAAAACCACATATTCAAGAATGTGTGTGTGTGTGTGTGTGTGTGTGTGTGTGTGTGTGAGAGATCTTCTATCCATTTATGAAATTCCCTATGACATCACTATGAGCACATTAGATACACATTAAAGAGTACTTGTGATCATCATGATATGTGCGTCTGTGATTGGCAGTAACCCAGGCCAGCTGACATGCGTGGGAGTGATGTCACTTCCTGTGAGCTGCTAAGAGCTGACATCAATAAAGGGGATTATGTTCATTTCCTGTTCGTATTGTGATCCATCCACATCTTCTTCAGTATTATGTAATGTTACTTTTAATGTGTGCATTTTTCAGCACAGTTATCTTTCATATAATGAATAGAATAGAATAGAATAGAATCATTGTCACTCTAATAGCTATCAATGGGTTTGTGACCAGGAGTTAATACATTCATTAGACCAACGTATACTGGGCTTAGACTTCTATATTAGATATAGATTTATATATTTTATATATGTTCATGTTCAGCTTCGTTTCCAGGTGTCACAATAAAGATGATTTCAGGTTTTACTATTATTGACTATAAAGAGAGCAAAAAAAAAAGTTTATCAAACTAACAACTTTATTATGTGTTGAATGTGGAAGTGACAGTGGCAGACAAAGGCTTTGTTTGTGCATCAAAATACTGCATTATTAGGTCAATATATGTTCTTTTTATTTTGCAATCAAGTTTGTGAAATCGTTAACGGGAAGTTTAGTGGATGTTCATACATGTTTTATAATGTTGGTCAATGTCGTACATTTACACGACAGCCATGTGCTAAAAACGGAAACGTTTTTTCTTAGTACGGATGATGACGTTATCAAACCGATCCCCGTCCACACGGATCCGTGAAAACAACTAATATCGCTGTATTATTATTCACGCCAGAGCCTGCGCACACACGCATTCACAATACTACATCATTACTGTGGTCTTCTGGGTAAATTTAATCTCCACAAAGCCAGAAACGTTCACTGTAATCCCAATTTTAGGATGTTCTCCTCTGATATAAAGACCCTTTTTACTTCCTTTAAGAAAATGTCAAATGCTTTGAACACAAAGCCTTCGAAAACACATCATCCTTGAGTCTGTTGTAAGAAACCTTTCATCTCTTCATGACAAAATGTTGATTTGTGTTGTGATGATGTCCGTATGCCCCCCCCCCCCCATTTCTTACTGTTAAATCCTTTTTTTGAAAAAATAAATACAAAAACCATCACCGTTTTCACAGATTGATGTTTTCGTAGTTTACACTGAGGTGATAAGTTCCTTTCCTGTAGCTCAGTGGTAAAAGCATTGCGTTAACAACGCAAGGTTGTGGGTTCGATCCCAGGGGATTGCACATACCTATGTATAAATGTATAGGATAACGCAATGTAAGTCGCTTTGGATAAAAGCGTCTGCCAAATGCATAAATGTAAATGTAAATGATAAGTGTCGTGCCACTGAAACGGCAGTGTTGTGTAAATGAACGGCCGAACCGCATGAAAAGTCTTCAGTTTTTGGTTGAAAAGGGTGTCGTGTAAGCGGCCCCTCAGAATAAAGGTTTTAAAGCAGATACTGTAATGCTCTACATACACACTCAGAAAATTTGACTAAAGTCCATCAAACAGGCTCTGCTCCGGCTATTTCGGCCTGGGTCACATTTGCAAATACACTTTGCATGTTGCGGGAAGAACACAGGTTTGAATACTGTTCATCTGCATGTGAAATGATGTGCAGTTCTCGTTCAGTTACTTGGATTTGTCCGTTAGTTTTACCCTCGACATGTAACAGGTGTGTGTGTGTGTGTGTGTGTGTGTGTGTGTGTGTGTCAGGCATGAAGGTTCATCTAGTAGCATGAAGGGCAGTGGATGTGAAGTCAGCAGAGAAGGCAAGATGAGCTGTCTCTGTGTCCTCGCTCCTCGTGTCCGTCAGCCGGATTACAAAGAGCTGTTTGTGAAGATCTGCAGCTGCTGAAGCGCCACGAGATCCAGCTGAAGAGAGATGGGAGCAGGTGGGTCAACAACATGACCCCTGCGTTCCCACACACACACACACACACACACACACACACACACACACACACACACACACTAACATGCATTGTACAAACACAGGAAAAAATAACATGTTTACTCAGCTACTCAAATGAGGACTTATATATAAATAAAGATATGAGGAATGAGACAAACTAACCCATAAAAAAACCCCCTGATCTACTAAAAGTATAAAAACACAGCTTTAATAGTTATGCTTTCCTGGAGCTCAAACAGTAAAAAAAAAAAACACCAAGGTCATGGGTTCGATTCCCAGGGAAAGCAAGAACTGATAAGAAAGTAAATGTGTACCTTGAAACGCTTTTATGCGTCTGCCAAATGCATAAATGTAAATGTTAATAAGCCAAATATTGGTAATCTTTGTCGTTCCCAAATGGAGGTTGTGTCACTTTTTGTCTTGAGTCTACATTGGTGGGGTAGACATCCCTTTTAAAATAGCTTTTAATCTAAAGTCTAATACTCAAATGTTTAAAATTAGTTTTATAATTACATATAAACTGTGCCAACCTATTTAATTCTTTAACCTTCGCGTGTCAGTCAGAAATGTATTTTTCTATTTCAATTAAATTAATGTACTATATTTTAGTTCGATAATGTTTTTTATTATAATATTTTGTATTTTTAGGGGATTTTATGGTACTGCATTATATTTGCGCTGTATTTATAATCCATTTATTCACGTTTTGACATTTAATCTCCAACTTAAACTGTGGTAAATCTTGAATGCTTTAAAGCAACAGACTGAAGTTTGATCTCTTGTTAAAGACGACACTTAGCAGATTATTGCTGACGTGAACATTTTTTTTAAAAGTGAACTTTAAAAAAGTTACAGAATTTTACGTTTATTGTCATGAAAAATGTGCACAAATACTATTCAATTTTTATATGAAATATATATTTTCAAAAACATGGTATACTCTAAAACTGTGAGAAAATCAAAGCCATTAAATCTAAACAAGTTGTGCTCTAAATTTGAGCTTGATATCTCAAAAAATGTGCTTTATTAAGAACCAAAATTCATCTCCATTCATTTCCTATGTGCTCATTTCATATTCAGGACCATTTAACCTTTTAAAATCATGTCCATGATTTTATTTAAATTTTTGTGTGTGTTCACATAGCAAGTGCCAAATCCTTTACCAAGTTTCGTACCATTCTGATGAGAATGTAACAAAACAAAAACAAATGTAAAATGTTTCAGTCAAAAATGACAGAAGAGCTCCAGTATTTGTGGAATTAAAGAACAGAAAGCAGTTGTTGGTCATTATAATTTCCTTTGCATTATTTCTATTTTTGCTGTTGCATTATTACTACTTTATTACTATTATCCTCTAATGAGAATTCAATCGATCATTATAAAATAAACTAAAAACACACATTGCAGAGTAACAGGCTTGTGTTAGTGTCAGCAGTGTGACCAGACTGACGTGTCGGACTCTCTGCACTCGTCTGCCGTGAGTAAATCAAGCGTATCACTAGCTTTCTGAGTGAAAACAGTGGTGGATTGTGGATGTTAACAGGTTACAGGGTTGCACAGAGATGGCACACAGCTAACATGACCTTCATCCAACCTTTGAAGGTATTAAATATCCATCTTTTTCTTCTTCATATCTAACATGTAGAACAGCATCATGAACCACATGACTACATTAGCCTGTTTTTCTTCATTCATCCAGTTTAAAACACCAGGAGATGTAGAAACGTCTGAGTGGATGAGACTCATTTAACACACTCTCTCTCTCTCACACACACACATTTTGAGCTTTGTAGTCATGTTTTTATAAGCTGGTCTTTTGACAATTATAAAAGCCAATGTAAATCCTGTATAGATGGAGGGGTTGTGTGATGTTAGCAGTGTAAGTGGTGTGTGTGTGTGTGTGTGTGTGTGTGTGTGTGTGTGTGTGTGTGTGTGTGTGTGTCGTGAGCAGTTCCTCTCAGTGTGTTCATGCTGTTCTGTGCATCTGTGATGAGAACGAGCTTCTGTCGTCACGTCTACAGGCGTTATGGCTGATCCAGATCCTGAAAGACTCCAGTGTTTACAGCACACTTAGTATTCTTGCAGCAGTTTGCAGGCCACATCCTTACACACACTCACACAGACACGCACGCACACGCACTCACGCTCACACACACTCATTCTTGTACATCTTTATGAGGACATTCATTGACACAAAGTCAAAAACTCAAACTAGTCCTCACAAAGATAGTAGAACAAGTACACACACACACACACACACTAACCCGACCCCTAAACCTACCCATCACAGAAAACTTTCTGCATTTATACATGTTCAAAAAACCTTTAATTACTTTATTTTTATTCCAGATTTACAAACGAGGACGTTCCTAAAGGGAGTTTTTTGTAGATTTTGTCAGGTTTTGGTCACTTCTGGGTATAAATTTGTCCCCAAAATATAATTAAATACACGCACACACACACACACTTTAATGATAAAACACCTATAAGATATATACAGAAACTGTTTCTCTTGGATGTCAGTTTGGACTGCAATAAAACTGGATATATAATGACTCGGGGAATCAGAGAAGGGTTTAAAGGATTTTGATTCTGGTGTGTATGGATGTTATGACATGAGCAATAAGGTACATGTAGCCTACATATTACAGGCACACCTGAGGCTAGATATAGGGTGTATTTGCACACTTGAATAGTTATTTTTTATTTCAATACATCTCTGCTTCCTCTTTTCAGATGTCTGTAGCTTCTGGATTCCCGTAGAAGAGCAAAGTGATCATGAAATGACATGAAACTGTCACTGATGTTACAGTCTGATGATAATGATTGTGAACGAGTGAAGACACTTTGCATGGACAAATGACAGACCTCTGAGAGCTGACTTTGACTGTGTGATAAGCTCAAGTGAAAATAGGGCTCATTTGTTATTCAAAGCGTCTCAGTTTTCCCAACACCCAGGGGAAGTTATCCCAGGCCATCAAGGATGTTTTGGATGCAAAGTGACATGCAAAAGCTGCAACATTTGCATGTCTGTTCTCACCCCACCTGTAGTCATGTTATTACTGCTTTTACAGCCTTCTGAGATGTGTCATGTACAACATTCATATTCACGGTTGGCGTTTAGAGATGAACACACAGTTCAGCTTCTGATGTCTTGTTCATCTCATTCAGGGTGTAAACCAAGAGCCCGACTAAAGCAAACACTGATCACCATAATGGCGACATCAAACTAAATATTTTAAACCAAACATCAACATCTAAACCTCTGATAATTCTCAATATGAACTGCTGTAGACATAAAACAGAAATAAAGTCAGTCTGGTTAGTAATAAGTGAAGCTGGTAATGCTGTTTGTGGAGTTGTTTAATCAGATCTTGAGAGAGTAAGGCCCTGTCCCATTTCTCCCCCCTTAAAACCTCCACTTGGTTTTAAGTGCCCTCGAAAGTAAAGTCCCCTCAACGAGGGAAGTGGAGTTGAAGATCTTTCCCTATGAAATGGGACACCACTGCTATGTGAATACATGCACATAACTATCCCAGTTATGATCAGGATATAAGTATCCATAATAATATGCTAGAAATCTAATAAAGTAATCAAATGTAAAATAACACAGCATAGTTTATTATAGATAGATTAATGCTTATTAAAGCTAAAGTTATTCATTCAAGAGCTGGGAGTAATTTTCTCTTTGCCTTTAGTTGTTTTATTCACATTAAAGGTGTAATCATTAGCAGGTTTATTAGACGCTGCCACTTTAAGACCGAATGCAGATCTAATAGTACACATTTTCTCCCAACTATTCCACAACTAACTCCCATTTAAGACATAAACTGTGTTAAAGTTAATCTCCAAACCGGTCATTTAGCCATATTTTTGTCTGTATTTGATCGTTTTAATAGTTTTACCTCACATCTTCTTTTTATAATCCTTGGAAGCCAAAATCGAAAATAAAATTAGATGAACTACCCAGATCAGATGTATATTTGATGGGCAGACTCTCTCGAAGCACTCGGCAGATATCATGAACATCGTCAGATAGATAGCTTCGTGAAATATTTTCTAACATTAGTGTTCAAAACTTAACAGTCCATTGGATGTTCATCAAATTCCAACATATTTAGAAATTTTAACATGCTTATTTGCGAAAATATACTTAAAATTCAATTGTTCCTTTCCAGCGGTATCCGCCATCTTTTTAAAAAAAATGTACCGGCTTGCTGAGTCTGCAAGGTATCCTGGGTAACTTCATCTTCCACTTCGTTTTAAGCCTGCATCGGACCGCACTATGTTTTGAGGGTTGATTTTAAGGGGAGAATAGCACTCCCCCTTGCTCTTTAGAGTATTGGGACACCCTACCCCTACACGAGAACGCGCAAAAACAAGGGTTAGGACAGAAATCTAGGGTAAGCTGAGGTATTGGGACAGGCCCTTAATGTCTTCTTTTATCTTCGGTTGGTTTCATCTAAGGCTGTGGTTTCATCGGAAAGTTGTAGTTTGTGTTCTTATTTCTCTTTCTTTCAGTGCTTGTTCACAGCAGGTGTTTGAAGGATTGAAGTAATGTTTCAGGAACATCATCCTAACCTTTAAATAACATTCTAGTAACATTCAGGAAACTGGAGATTTTTATGTTCTAGGAACGAGAAATATCGTTCCCTCCAATATCGTTCGAACCACTCGTCCGTTTTTTGTCTTTGCCTGAGTTTGAAATCGCCCCCTAATCGCTCACTATTCCCTACATTAGTCCACTAATTCAGTTCATTTGAAGGAGTGAATGAAAACAAGCGAGTGAATTCGACATTCGGATGCCGCTTTTGCATAGTTTGTGCTCGCAGTTTAATAAACATTTAAAACTTAGCAAACTGGCAGCTCCGTTATGAAAAGATTTATCTTGAACTCTGCCATAGAAGCTATATATAAACCTTAATTAAACAATTTAATAATCAATTAAAAACACATTTATACCTGTATAATATAGGGCTGTACGCCGTGGACCGGTGGCTTGGGAAATGGATGATTCATATGCGGCGCCATCTCCTGGTCAGACACGGGAATTCATTAAGGCCACGACTCTCACAGTGCATTATGGGTATTCTTCTCTAGCCGAAGAGCACACATCAGTTGTACACTTGTTATTGTGGTGCATTATGGGATTGAATGAGTGCACTCGATGACGTCCACATGGTTTCGGACACCACTACAAATGACGGTTCCCTCAAATAACACCCTATTTAAGGGGCGTTAATTAATATGTATTATTTAATAGGGGGCGATTTCAGACACAGCCACAGTTCTAGCTTGTTTACATGGTTTTATGTTAATATGTTAATGAAGTATGGTGTTCATATTATAGATTTACTGAGATAAATGTGAACAAATGCTATAAATGGCGTTAGTACCAAATGTGATTTTTGTATTACACGGTTCATTCTTTTGATTCATTGTGAAAGTTTATTTGACACCAGGGCCCGTATGTAAAAAACTTCTCAGAAACGCTCTTAAGAATAGTCTTAAGCTTTGACTTAATTGTTAAAAATTTCTTTAGGACTTCTCTAAGAGTATGAGACGTTTATAAAGAAGCTAAAAGCAAACTTTCTGTAAAGTCTAAGATTCTGAAGTGCTGTGATAAGGACTACAATGATGGCAACTCAAAATGGCCGCCTCAACCTCTGAATCAGCCAATCGTGAGCCTGCAAGGGTGAGGTCACTGCAGCATGACACCAATCATTTAATGTAATTATAATGAAATCATTTAATTAAGACACTGAAACTATAATATTTAATTTTTTTTTTAAATAAATAGCTTTGCATCGTGCAAAATTATCACAAATTAGTAGTTATGCTGTGGAAACCTTTTATATGTACACTACCGTTCAAAAGTTCGGGGTTAGTAAGATTTTTTTATGTTTTTAAAAGAAGTCTCTTCTGCTCACCAAGGCTGCATTTATTTGATAAAAAAATAAAAAAATAAAAATAAAAAACGGTAATATTGTGAAATATTATGACAATTTAAAATGACTGTTTTCTATTTTAATATATTTTAAAGTGTAATTTATTCCTGTGATCAAAGCTGAATTTTCAGCATCATTACCCCAGTCTTCAGTGTCACATGATCCTTCAGAAATCATTCTAATATGAGGATTTGATGCTCAAGAAACATTCATTATTATTTTCAATGTTGAGTGCACATTTTTTTCAAAATTATTTGATAAATATAAAGTTCAAAAGAACAGCATTTATTTAAAATAGAATATTTTCTAACATTATAAATGTCTTTACTGTAACTTTTGATCAGTGTAACTCATCCTTGAATAATAATAATTTTGAGATATTTTATTTCTTTCCCCCAAAAATAAAAAATAAATTCTTACTGACCCCAAACTTTTGAATGGTAGTGTTTAATGTTCCAAAAGCTTTAGATTTCAGATAAATGCTGTTCTTCTGAACTTTCTATTCATCATAGCATCATGAAATAAAAATGTAAATAACTGTTTTCAACATTGATAATAATCATTAATGTTTCTTGAGCATCAAATCATCATATTAGAATGATTTGTGAAGGATCATGTGACACTGAAGACTGGAGTAATGATGCTGAAAATTCAGCTTTGATCACAGGAATAAATTACACTTTACTGTATATTCACATAGAAAACAGCTGATTCACATTATAATAATATTTCACAATATTACTGTTTTTGTTTGTATTTTTAATCAAATAAATGCAGTCTTGGTGAGCAGAAGAGACTTCTTTTAAAAACATAAAAAATCTTACTGACCCCAAACTTTTGAACGGTAGTGTATGTACAGTATGTCTCCTCATTTACAGCTGGAGTGATGATGCAAACATGAGTTTCATCAAGGGAAGCCCGAAATCCTCATTAAAGTGGCTTTTGCTGCAAGATTTGAAGATCAGCTGGAAAGTCAATGAATGCCAACAGTAGTGGCCAAAAGTGATGTCCAGCATAGGAACATTTACATATTCTCCCTCTATTCAAATATTATTAAAAATGTGTTAAAGAGGTTGTAAGCATATTATGTGTAGTTGTGCTTGGAGTCAATTGTTTTATTTGTGATAACTCAATGAAACATGTCAAAATTGTACAGACATAATTTTTGGCAAGGCTGTCATACGAAGAAATTATGAACACATGAAAAAACAAGAGAGGACCAATGAAATATAAATAACTAATGACTATGTTGCAGTCAATCTATGCTTTTTTTCCTGTGAACTTTTTTGTTTGTGTATACGCACTGTAAACCCCGTATTACACGCCATATACTGCGTATCATATACACGTAAAAACTCATTTTCGTGTATAAATTGCACGATAAATACGTGTCGCTTGAATCCTGCAATCTCTCGGGATGCAGACCTGTGAGAGGCTGGCGATTAGCTGAACATATACTTGTTTAATAGTGACACATAGTCTACTTTTACTTTCTTTTTTTGAATATGGCAACATTTTTATTTTAAAACCTTTATTTGAATATGGTATAATGATACCTCGATAAAAAAAAAGAAAAAAAAAAAAGGAAAATATATATCTATGAAAATATATCTCTATGCATTAACTATGAAATGATCACGCAAATAATGCTAGATGTTTTCTCAGAGCTTAGGGGCCGTTTACACGACATCGTTTTGGCTGTTCATTTACATGACAAATCAGCTACCCTCAAATTCATCATATTAATTATGGACATGTTTTACTAATGTTTGCCAAACAAAAAGTGTCACAATGATTTTCACAACTATTGTTTGATCAACTATCAAGCTTTGTCATATGAAAGTGTGCTTGTGCTATCTTTCTGTAAAGAGAAATGACACTTGCTTTAACATTTTGCAATATCCTTTTGAATTGACTTCTGAAATGTTTAAAGGGTAACTCTCGCCAAAATGCAACCTAGGGTCTTTTTGTTAATCTACCTGAGGCAAACTTTCATTTAAAAGCATAATTAGGATGGAAACGCCACTTTTAAGTTTGACCGTATTTTAGTTTTAGGTTAAAATGCCTTGTGAATTTAAAAAAGCATGAATGGGGCACATCAAAAATTGCTATTTTTAAAACACTAATGCGGCTCGACACAACATGAAACTGTGCTGGAAGTATCACCAGGGGCTCTACACATGAACTCCAGCATTGAGAACAGTGTTTGTGTACACAGAGTTTACTAAAAAGAAAGATTTTGAACAACTCACTGTGTTTCTGTCCGCCGGCATTTTGTCAGTCAAAAATAGTCGCTCTCCGTAACAGGGAGGAGAGTAAAGATGGAAAGCTCATAAAGCCTAGTTCAAAATAAATTCACGGATAATTTGTTGTTTTCTCGTTAGTGAAAATCAATATTGACCTTGTGTTTGAAAAAGGATCCTCATATAAGAAGCAATACTAAAATTCAGAGTCAGTTCATTCGCATTCGGAAATCGACTATTTTTGACTGTCAAAATGCCGGTGGACGGAAACAACAACAGTTACAGTGAGTTGTTCAAAATCTTTCTTTTTAGTAAATTCTGTGTACACAAACACTGTTCTCAATGCTGGAGTTCATGTGTAGAGCCTCTGGTGACACTTCCAGCACAGTTTCATGTTGTGTCGAGCCGCATTAGTGTTTTAAAAATAGCGATTTTTGATGCTATCATAAAAGTGCCCCATTCACAAGGCATTTAACCTAAAACGAAAATACGGTCAAGCTTAAAAGTGGCGTTTCCATTCTAATTATGCTTTTAAACGAAAGTTTGCCTCGGGTAGATTAACAAAAAGAGCCTAGGTTGTATTTTGGCGAGAGTTTAAAAGTGACTCAAAAGTTTGAGGGATCATTGAACACACAACTGACACCTCCACTGGTCTGTTTGTTTTTTCCCATTTCCTGAATCTGTTCATCTTGTGCTCGGAGATCCCCTCGTCGGCCCTTGCATCATCAGTCAAAGCTCTGGCTTCTCCTCGGTCTGCCTACTCACTGTGTCCACCGTGACCCCGATCATGTGTGAAGGAAGCCTCGGACCCGAGCGCTCGTGAGGGAAGTCCCTGGAAGGAGCTTATGTTCTGTTGTTGAAGGGTGAGGTTCTCCACTGAAGACCACACACAGCCCGATGAAGACCCAGCCCTGATGGAGTGGGTGTAGAGGACGACACCCGGGTCAAACACTCACACACACACACCATTACACAGAGACATAAGCCTGCTTTCCACCGCACTGCTCTGAGATTACGCTTTGTTCACACACAGCATCATAACTGGTCATGTTACATCGGTTACACTTTACATTAGTTAACATGAACTAAGAATGAACCATACTTCTTCAGCATTTATTAATCTTAGTTCATAATAATTCCAACATTTACTAATACGTTATTAAAATCAAAGGTCGTATTTGTTAACATTAGTTAATGCACTGTGAACTAACATGAACAAACAATGAACAGCTGGATTTTTATTAACTAATATTAACAAATACTGAAACAAATGTATTGCTCATTGCCAGGTCATGTTAGTAAATACATTAGTAACCTTATTGTAAAGTGTTACAGCGGTAATAACCTGTATGAACAGTTCTCCAGTCCGGTTTCCGCCCACTTCACAGCACCGTAACAGCACTAATTAAAATCACCAATGATCTCCTTATGGCAGCTGATTCTGGACTCCTTACCATTCTCATCCTCCTCGACCTGAGTTCAGCTTTTGATACCATTTGTCACCTCCTCAACAGGTTATTTTCCATCGGCATCACCCACACTCCGTTAGACTGGTTCACATCCTATCTCTCTGGCCGCACTCAGTTCGTTCAATTTAAGTCTTTTAAATCCAGTCCGTCCACCATCACTTCAGGTGTTCCCCAGGGCTCTGTCCTGGGGCCCTTACTTTTCATCATTTATCTCCTTCCCCATGGCAATATTTTCAGCAAATTTAACATACTTTTATTAACATAAAATATAACTTTTTATATTTTTATAGAGTTAATATAACTTTTTTAAAGTTAATATAACTTTTATTAACATAAATTTAACATAATTTAACACTGTTATGCTGATGACACCCAGCTCTACCTTTCGACCAAACCCTCATCCATTCTCCCACCAACCTCTATTACTGACTGCATCTCAGAAATAAAAACCTGGTTTACACAAAAGTTCCTCAAATTAAATAGTAATAAAATTCTCCTCATTGGCACTAAATCCACTTTATCCAAAACCAACAGTTTTTCTCTCACTATTGATAGTTCCTCCGTTTCACCCTCCCCAGGTTAAAGAGTCTGGGTGTCATCCTTGACAGCACATTATCTTTTCAATCTCACATCAATAACATTACCCGGTCTGCCTACTTCCATCTACGAAACATTAATCGCCTGCGCCCCTCCCTTACTCCACACACTGCAGCTGTGTCCTTGTCCACAGTCTCGTCACTTCCCGTTTGGACTACTGCAACTCTCTCCTTTTCGGCCTCCCTCACAAATCCCTTCATAAACTTCAACTGGTCCAGAATTCAGCTGCCCGCATAATAACCCGAACATCCTCCATTCACCACATCACTCCTGTTCTCCAACAGCTTCACTGGCTCACGGTCCAATTCCGTATTCAAAATCCTTCTGTTAACATTCAAAGCCATCCACAACCTATCACCCCCATATTTGTCTGATCTCCTCCAGGTTCCAACCCTCTCTTAGATCCTCTTCCTCCATACACCTGTTCGTTCCCCCTGCCCGTCTCACCACTATGGGGAGCAGAGCTTTTAGCCGCTCTGCTCCCCGACTTTGGAACTACCACCGCAACTCAGAAACATCGATTCATTCTCTCACTTCAAATTGCAACTCAAAACACATCTGTTTAAAACTGCCTATCATATTTAATGTCACATGCTCTGCCTTTTTTCAGTTGTTCTTCTATTCTTTATTTATTTATACCTTTACTGTTTTTAAATGTATTATGTATCTTTGTACGGTGTCCTTGAGTGCCGAGAAAGGCGCCTTTAAATAAAATGTATTATTATTATTATTATTATCTTCTCATGTCGGAAAATTGCCAGAACTGATTTTTATTTTTGATAAGATCCTGTTCACAAATGATCTCTTAATTCACCAGCAATTTCCCAGATAGCAAGCAACCATTGAGGCATTACTGAGTTAACCATTGAAGCATTATGTTGCTTCAGGATCAGGTTTGCACCCTCAGTTAATGTTGAAGAAATGAGGAGATTTCAGCCACAAATCAATGGTAATATTATTGATTCAACATTATTAGTGATGTTTGTTCGATATCACATTTGCAAACGCATTTAATGTTGAAACAATGGTGAGATTTCAGCAAAAAAATAATTCTGCATAACTGATGTTGAAGCAGTATTGAAATTAACAAAAATAATCAATTGTAATGTCAGTGAATCAACGTTAAACTATGATATTGATTCTATACATCACTGAAATGCATAAAACAATGTTGCCATCTGATGTACCAAGTTAATGTTGAAACAACATTAATATTTCAGCTAGTACACTTCAATAGTACGTCAATTCCCGACCATTTAAAAGTTTGGGGGAAACCTTTTCAAATATAAATGACACCTTTCCAGCAGAGTCAATTTATTTTATTTAACAGTTTCACACAATCAATGATGAAAATATATAAAATATCACAAAAAATAGAAAAATGGATGCTTTATTCAAACACTTTAATAACTTTTTAATGTATCTAATTAGTCAGTAACAATAAAAATCAAACACAAATAAGCATGCAAAACAAAGGAACGGAGAAATCATAAGGTATATGCAATATTGTTTGAATCTAAAGTCGTGTATGTCAGCTGGTTCAACACACAAGACTTCTGTATAGGATACACCTGTAACTGATGCTTCCTCTAATGAGGAAGCATCAGTTACACTACTGAGAAGTGCACATGCAAAACCAAAATGGGCGTTTCCCAATCAGTGGCCAATTTCAAATTACACTGGATGTTTCTCAACCATTTTCCAACAGACTTGCTGAAATCATGAAGGCCCTCCTCTAAACCAAGCCCCCGGTGGATTAGAGCAAATCGGGTAAGGTGTCTGAAAACGCCCCAGTGATTGTGAAACACCCACTTGTGTTCTGCAGAGATACATGCCTGAATGATCTTCTGCTCATTGACTATCACTGTTAGTTCAGTGTCAGTAGGTGCGTTTCCATTACAGATTTGCGCAAAACTTTTGCGTTTTTGTCTAAATGTCGACAAAAAACGATTGCGAAATGACGCCGTTTCCATTAACTGATGTTATAAGACTAAAACTTCATTTTTCCTCTCGCGATAAGTAAAATCATTCCAAAAACCATGTCAATGGACGTTGGTAGGTTTATGTGCTATATCCCAGCCACTGCACTGGCCATTATTATTAATCGAAGGAGACGTATGTGTGTTTTCCAAGCATTAATGGTAAGGAACGACCCTTATTATACTTGTGAGAGGCACATATGAGGTGTTTCTCCCGCATATCCGCTTCCAGGTCTTGATTATGGCATTTATTTGAGGTTTAGAATCCAGTATTCCTGTAATTCTTTTGTCTTATATGAATTTAATAAAGAACTCTGTCCAAACACACGTCATCTACGTCAGGAGACCTATAAATGTGCAAAAACTGTTTCCATTGCAGTTTTGCGAAATATTTCTTTTTCGAATTGCCTGAAAAACCTCCTCATGCGAGCGGAAGAACTTTTTTTGCGATAAATGCCAGTTTTTGCGAAATTGACGCGTCTCCATTGGGCGTTTTTTCAATTCGCAATTTCAATTTGCGCAATTTGAAAGTTAATGGAAACGCAGCTACTGTTTGTATCAATGTATCAATGTCATCTCACTATCTGGGATACCATGTGTGAAGAGGACTATAATCTCAGAGTTACGAATCAGAGTTTAAAGGTCATGTATGGTGATAGACTATACAAAGCTTACTGTATTTTGGCACTAATGTGTGAATGAAATCTTAGCTGTAAAATTAACGCTGTTGCTCGTGTGAACTGCATATTTGGTATATTTACCAGTAATTTACCTGGTTAAATGTGTAAAATGGGCTGACGATTCAATCAAGTCAGAATACCAGAAATGTGTAATTCAGGGATCCATAGACCATTCTGGCAACAGTCAATATGAATAATGTACCATTAGTAAGAGATTCCACGATTCTGGTCTACCAAAGGAAGCCAGAAATGAAAACGCCTCCGCTAAGAAACAATACAATGTGCTCTGGAGAGATGAATCAATGGCAGATATTTGGAAAAACCAAAGATTGCATTGGCAAAAAATGACCACGCACCAAATGTGAACTTCTCTACCTCCCGCCTGGTCCTTTCCCTATCATTTTTAATGCTGACAGACTTTTGTATTTAATGATATCCCCTTCCTTCTGCCATATTTCAATACCTTTCTTCTTAACTACTGCTTAACTGGAACTGTTATTTACCTGAAACCTGCTTCTTCTTCTTCTTCTTCTTCTTCTTCTTCTTCTTCTTCTTCTTCTCTTCTTGAGTTTTATGGCAGTTTGGCAAACCAACTTAAAAGGTGCAATTCAGCCACCTACTGGTCTGGAGTGTGAAGTGCACATAGGTTTAACTATCTAAGAATATGAAATGGGGAAGAAAAAAAAAACTTGTATTCTATCCATTACTCCTGTCTTTTTTAGAAACTTAAACAATTCCTCACATACTTTTGATTGCATTAACACATTTCATAATAGCACCTGCAGAGATATATTATTAATTCCCATCATTTCTAATTCTTGAGATAGCTCAAATCTTTCTGTCACTTTGCATCACATTTTAGAAGAATATTCTCTACTGTTTCTGGGAGTCCACATTTTTCACAATTACCATTCTCATGTTTCCCTATTATACGCAAACTGTAATGTAATGCTGTATTCCCTATTCTCCGTCTTGATATGATAACATCCTTCCTTCTGTTGCCATCCCTTATTCTCTCAGCACCAACACACCCCTGAACCTGATATAAACGACTTCCTTCTTTTTCATCAGCCCAAATGTTTAGCCATTTCTTTCTTAATTCTATCGTTATTAATCTCTTAATTTCAGCAATATTTATTGATACCTTAAATTCAACTTGTGTTTGTTTCAGGGCCGTTTTTGCCAGCTGATCCTCTTCCTCGTCCCCTTCCACACCCAAAGGAAATACACCAGTATCCCGAACTGCCTTATTCTGTACAAAAACGGCACTATTTCATATTATATAGCATGTCTTGTCGTGCTTCAGATTTTCCACTCTGTAAACCAGCCATCAATCGAATCTGTACATATCACTGATGTATAAGGTTAGACCTCTTCAATCCACTGTAAAGATAGACAAGGCTAATAAATCAGTAGAAACTACTGAAACATGATCAGATATTCCCATACTCTGTGCATCCTTCCCAACACTCTATTTTTATATTTTCATATTCCCAACATTCTTTTAAAATGTTCCTAACTGGATGATATTCTTCACTCCGGTTCAGTATCTCATCCTCAACTGAAGTCTACATAATTCTAGTGGCATGTCTCCCGTTTCAGCCTGTAATGAAATCACTGGTTATCTAAATATCTAAATGGTCTGCAACACACTCTCATTGCCTGTGTTTGAGTCGTCTCAATCTTTTTAATCCATGTTTTATTCGCGGAGCTATACACCATAATACTGCCATAATCAATGTCAGATCTTATCCCTGCTTTATATAATCTCTTCCGTGACTGACTACTTGTTCCCCATTTTACTCCCGATAAGCACCTTAATATGTTTAAACCTTTTTTTTTTTTTTAAATCTGTTTCTAAATATGTATTCTGAAGTTTAATTTTGAGTCCATCCACATTCCAAGAATTCTGACAACATTTACTCCAACTGATGCCCATACATTTTAATATTCATAGAGGGATTCATTTTCTTATTCGAAAAACACATTACCGGAGTATTTGCCACAGAAAATCGATTCTCAACCTCATTTACAGCCTTTTGCATTTTCTTTTCTACATAAGGAACATATTGTCCATAATGCTCTATAATCTGCATACAATTACCTAGTTACTCCCACATCAATATTACAGTTTTTCTCAATCGATTTGACACATTTCTCCAAATTACTGTAGTTGCTCTCAAAACAATTAACACAGCAAACTAAACACTCTTATACAGTTTTCCTGCATTTTATTCTAGTTATGCATTTATCGAAAATAAACAGTAACATCAAAACTACAAGTGTGTTCTCTGTTGATTTGATAACAAATTCAGGTGCGGATACACACATACATGAATGAAAATACATGTTCTTAATCGTGTTCTTTAAAGTTCTTTAATGACGAGTTTAGTTGTGACGATAAATCCCCCCCCCCCCCCCCCCCCCCAACATTTTTTTTTTAAATAAATAAATGTACTGCAATCATTGAATCAATGAACTTTATAGATCTTGCCTCATGTGCATCTGGTCAAAGAATTTCATCAACATCACAGCATATATTCACACGAGTCGTGGGGAAAAAAGCCGTGAATGCTGGATCGCACTTCTCCACAGGTCTCTTCCATCATTTGAAGAAAACCTACTTGGCTGTAAGGGTTACGATGATCACATACCCCTTCTCCAAGAGGAGAATATGCTGGAAGGAACACCATCCTGAAATGTGGGTCAAGTCAAGTCTCCTTTATTTATACAGCGCTTTATACAATACAGACTGTTTCAAAGCAGCTTTACAGAGATAACATATGCAAAAAAAGTTTGTTTCCAGAAGAAAAAAGCATCACAGTCCAGCTTAAGTAAGTTCAGTGATGGTTCATTTTTGTTTAAAAAAAAAAGTATATATAAAAATATATAAAGCCGCTCTGGAGTAAATTCAATTAAATGTTAAATTTAATGTCCTCATGTGGGTGATGCCCACTCTGAATGTTGAAATTGAGAATTTGTCCTGAACTACAACAGAGTTTCGCTCAGTTTGCTCCTGATCACTTTGTGGAAAGTGGATTTCATTGATGGAGTTTAAAACATTTAGGAGCCTTTCTGTGTTATGCGTCTCCAAGACAGAGTTGTGTGGCACAACACCACTGGTGCACAAATGACTGTGATTTTTGTAAAACCATTAAAAAGAGCTGCAATTGTTTTTTTGTTTTTTCCCCTGATATATTAAAGTGTTGGTATGAACTAATGTGAAAACATTTGAGAATTTGTGCACAGTGATTTGAAAAAATTATGAATGTGATTTGCAATTTGCACGAAATAAAGGAACATTTACAACCTGTTTAGGACAATTATATTGACATTGAAATTTTTTATTGAAGAGGAATAACCCCTTGAGATGAACCATCTCGTTTTCGAGGGGGTCCTCGAGACCAGGTACAGAAATTGACATTGACCTTACAAATTGAATTACAAAGTGTTCAGATCACTGTAAACTGTTCTGAGAACAGTGACCTGAGTTTGAAGAAAAGTGTCAAATCGATTGAGAAAAACTTGTCATTTATCATTAAGTTAAAAAGAACAGGACTACTTCTTTGAGGAGTATTCTCTATAGGATAAGTCTGAGAATATGCGAACCCCACTCATACTTGAACTGTTCTCCAAAACAGAAAATTTAAGATCCAATTATACATTTTCCCTTTAGTTCTATCTAACTTCATTAATATACCCTCCTTACACAGCATATCATACGCCTGTTCAGCGTCGGAAAACGCCTCTTTACTTACTTGGGTCTTTCTTATTTAATTTTCTAGACATAAAACTAAATCCATGGTATTTCTCTGATAATGAGACAACAGGTTCTTGCTCTCTGTAACGTGACAATCTGATCATAACCATCCGTTCCATTAGTTTGCATATATCATCAGACAACTTTCCTTTCTCCCATACCATATTAAAAAGTCTTCATATTATATTTATTGATAAATGCTTAATCATCTCATAAGATATATCGTCCTTGCAGGGAAAGTCTGTTTAATCCCTGCCAGTGCTCTCTTCATCTCGTACAGTAATATCGGAGTCTAATGCACCTCCTGCTGGTTTCTTGTTTTCCAGATATCTGTGTATTTCTGTTCCCTACTCTTCCTCATATCATCTGAGAGATCTGCATTGCTGTGCACCTTTACAGATGATTCTACTAACATCTCTGCTTTATCACTGTCTGTTCCCACCTATAATCTGTAACCAGTTACCCAAGAGTGACCCCTACTGGACACACACTAGACAGAATGGCTTTTACACCATTAAATATTAGTGCTTGTATTCTGTGTTTTAGTTAGGGTCTTTTTTTAATCTACATGCAATTACTATCACTCTACCTCTGCCGTTTGTCATTAAAGTCTGCATATAAAACACTAGCAAAGGTGTAATGTTATAACTCTGGAGATGCATGATGACATTAAGGTCCAGGTATGGTTTGTAACGAGAAAAGAGAACCTTTGGGAATTCTTGGACAACAAGATAAGGTGCACTTTCTTTAATTTACATATGTTGTTTCAAGCTTGTGTGTGAAAGTGAAGTTATGTTTTACAAAAATAACACTGTGACAATATTAAGATAGAATTTTTATTGAAGAACAGAAGTTGCTCTAGTATTTTAGCCTTTAAACGGTTTCTTTTCTTGCACAGAACTTCGCCTGCTTTGGAAAACACTTGATCACATGGCACAGATGAAGCTGGTAAGGTGGAAGAGATGAGGGAAGAACGTTTAATGTTTTGCCCAAAACTCCAGTGGATCGCTTGTTCTGTTAATGTAAGGTGTATTGGTAACACATTTTCACTATTATCTATGACTTTTGCCTCAATAAACTCCTAATTTACTGCTTATTAGTAGTTAGTAAGGTAGTTTTTGTAGCGTTTAAGTTTAGGTATTGGGTAGGATTAAGGGATGTAGAATAAAGTCATGCAAAATAAGGTATTGATATAATAAACAGCCAATATGCAAGTAATATGCATGCTATTACTGTATGCTAGTTAGAATTGGACCCTAAAATAAAGTGTTACTGGTGTATTTAACTATCACTGTACTCTACAACTGTTGCATCTGCAGTGACAATGGGTATGGTTTTTGGTATTGGCATCCTGAAGAGAGCAATGATCATGGATCAGTACAAACACAATTGACTCATTTCAGTTTTGTTAACATAATAAAACTGACCTGAAATCAGTTAAAACCATCGTCGACACTGGTTCACGGCTTCACTTTGAGATCAACACCCCCTAGTGGCAAACCATCAGAGTTTCAAAACGTTTCGAAACAGTGATGACGTAACACAGCCTCTTTTGTTGAAATCTCGTGACTTGCCCAATCTGATGCACGCTCCGAACCAAAGATTTGAAACAAATATTTGTCAAAAGTATTCGAAGCTTCATGAAGCAGTGTTTGGAAAGTGGCCATCACTACCTGTTATCTTCTTCTTCTTTATCACTGTGACAGAACGGCCAACCAGTATGGATCAAATTCGCTGCGATCGCTCGTTAGAGCCTGGATTTCCTTGCTTTCACTGAAAACTTCTGTTGTCTTACCATCACCAATCCCTTTCGACGACAAGACCCTGAAGTCTTTGTTCTGGATCGGGGGTAACTACCATCCCGTAGACCTCCCAGGCACCTCTGGACTAAACTGGAGGGACACCATCATCCGGTGTCTAGAGAGTGTCTATCCGGACATTCTGTCCAGTGCTTTCTGTAATCTGAAATTCAAGAATGAGACACTAAGTAAGATTAGTCAATTTGTTGACAGATTTTTAAAAATATTAATGTTTGTTGGAAAAAGATTAACAGCCGAATAGTCTCAGATAGATTCTCAGCCTGAACAAGAGAACTATTTATTAATTACAGCAGTTGTTTTTATGTTGTTTTTATTTATTATATTTTACAATAAACTGTATAAACTCATATATAAATACCTGCAAAATACACCAAACAGGCATGACAAGACAGTACAATATCTTACCCTGCTCTTTTGAAGTGTGTAACCAGTCTTCACATCCCGAGACTGTGGGTTCTCCACATCCAAATGGTCAAATGTGTATTATGGTTTATGTTCTGGCCTGCACAGGACAGTCTGGCGTAATCCTTGAAAGCTGCGACCACATTTGAACCATTGTCGGTCACTACAACAATATCCTTGCTCAAGATGCCAAACTCCTATATGTTAGGCTAGATAAAAAACAAAACAAAAAACAGCACAAACATAAAAGATTAATCCAAACACAAATAAATTGAACATAATGATTACTTTGTAAGTAAATTATTGTTAAAGCTTGAGCTAGTCAGAACAGTTAACAATAAATATAAGAGACACTGAATAGAATAGTACCATATTACTTGGACAAGCCAATAAATACAGTATAACACAGTTAAGTATGTGCTACTCATATATGTGGAGGACACTGGGGGTAAAAGACAGATACGGACTCCACAGTCCTTCAGATATTGATCTCCACACCAATGATCTCCCTTATAGCCAGGACCTGGTTCAACAATTTCCATCCAGCATCAGCCCGATAAGCGAGGATTTAAAGGAAAAGGAACGTTTTAAGAATATAATGAACTATAACTGAACTAACCTTTCTTCTGCCCAAAGCTCATTTGTCACAGTGAGGTTTGGGCACTAAGGGAATAGAGTATGATGTAAATGTTATTTCAGGCTTCACAGGATCTTACAGAAACAGATAACTAGGGCTGGGAATCGATTCCAAAAAGAATTGATTCCTCGATTCCGAGGCGTTGGGAAGTGAGAGTCGATTCCAAATGTTGGAATCGATTCCATTAAGGGGAATCAACTCCTCTTTAAGATTTTTTTTTTTTCAACACAAACCGCGGCCTGTAGCCAATTTCATTTGTCAACACAATCATGTCACCTGTATAAAGTTCAGACAGAGTATGGTTTTGGGTGGGATGATTATTTCAGTATTGTGTAGGCAATCAGCGCAATGACTGACCCAATGAAATCTTTAGAATCGGTTGCTGGGCAGGGTTTGATCTTACTCGTTGTAGTTTAGGACAAGAAGAATAAATCTGATTTATTAAAATAAATCGACAACAACAATCAATCACAATCATGTGAAGAAGAATGCCTCCAAGGTCAACATCATTAGTCTGGCGCTACTTTACGTTAGATTCCACAAAAAATGAAGTTAAATGCCACATTTGCGATAGAAAATTAGCATATAATAAAGCAACATCCCCAATGATAAAACATCTTAGGTTCACAAAAAGGAGGTGACAGGTAACAATTAACTAATCTGACGCACCATTTTACGCCAGATACATAAGCAGATCAATTTGAAGGTTTAAAAGACAGGGGAATGTAAATCAAACTGCTCAATAAATCACTAACGATTGTGGTTAGCCTAGCCTCATTAACTGAGGAAGGGTTTTTATTTTTCCCAATCGCAATTCCAAAAGGAGGATGGGGAGGGAGAAACTCCACCTCCCCCGAAAAAGCGTTTGATCCAGCCATCAATTGAACAACAGTTTGGGGCCAAGATGCCATACCCTGGTAGGTGTTTACTCAAATTATTTATTGTAAGATTATTTGGTGTAGGGAAACTAAGCAAGTATACAGTATAATCATCTCATAAAAACATTTCTGATGTATGTCAATAATAGTGCTGTAGTAATTTCAGTCTTAGTTGGTTAGTTTAGGTTATTTTTTGCACATAAGATTTTAAATGTCTTTCTTTTATCTGACTCGCTGTTTTCTTTATATGATTGTTCTTTCATTGTAGCTCATAGTCTTCCCAAACAAAAACTGGATCAAAAGCTAATTGAGTTCATAATCAAGGACATGCAGCCACTATCTAGATATTCAAAAGAAAAACAAGCTCTGAAGGACCAGCTCACTGTACGTCTGAGTAACTGTTTGTCATTATTTCCCCTCTATTTCAATATGCTGTTTTGTTTTATTCTTTCCTAAATGCAAAATGTTAAATGGCTATATTCATAATTTGATTAATCATTTAGTAATCACCATATACTGATAAATGTAAATGACCGAATTCTTATTTATTAACATGACAAATAACAGTGACAGTCAGTTGTGACTACATGTGACCTGCTCCATAATTTTGAGTCGTTTTGGAAACATTTTTATTTTCATTCAAATAAAATGAATGTCTTCTAATCATTCTTATGACTATTATGATTGATAAACATTTATTTTTAAATTAATTTCTTGAAAACCTAAATGTGTTCCTGTGTCAAAGTGGCTCAAAATGATGGAGCAGGTTAAAAATTGTTTTTACATTAATTTCTCTGTCTCACAACTGATCTGTGGACATCTGTTGCAATGGAATCATATATTTCTGTGACAGCACATTACATTTCTGATGATTTCTCTCTGCAGTCCAAATTACTGGAGGTTGAAAGGTAAAATATATATTTTTTAACTCGTAAAAAATGTATTTCTGAAATCCTGGAGTAAAAATGCAGAGTAAACTACTATGTATCCTATAATGATTATTAGGATACACAGTATTATTGTTGGCTTATGATTATTAAAGCTTTTGAGTGGCTTAATTTATAGTACAATTGCTGGCGGATGGTAGCAAGTCATTTTGAAAACGTAATATTTTTTTAAATTCCATTTGATAATGTTCGTTTCTCTATAGAAATTACTCAGAACTAAATTCAGAAATTCAGATTTAACAGTCAGGAAACTATGTGCATAATAAATAACCTGTGCTGAGTATATCTTATTTCTTTGTTAGATTTGAAGGAAGACACACAGCTACACACCTCCGCAGTATCCTTCTGGAGTTGAGTCTTCAGGACAAAGTACAGACAACGGAGCAAAATGTGGTTGCAGCAGTAAAAAAAAATGAACATGAGACATCTGCCATGCTTTGCGCACACTCTCAATCTTATTGTAAAAGACAGCCTTGCTGCAGTCACTGAACTTGATGACTTGAGATCCAAAGTGAGGAGAGTGGTATTTTTTAGATCCAGTTGCACAGCAAAGGAGAAGCTAGACAACTTGCAGAAAGACTTGAAAATGCCCCTACTGCGCCTTCTCCAGGAAGTTGAAACTATAGGTGGAATTCCATCTATTTAATGCTAGAGAGGCTTTTTAACCTCCGGGAACCCCTCTCTGCAGCAATGAGCAACATGGACCTACCCATGTTTTTCCCCCAGGACTGGACTGCAATGGCTGATGCAATTGAGGTGACCATACTTTGTATCATATTGTATAGATAGGCTTTGTTTGTGGGGCTTGTTTACAATAAAACCTTTATTTAACAGTCCCTCCAGGATTTCACGATTTTTTTGTGTGATTTTTGCGATCAAAATGACTGATTTTGTGGTGGTAATTTCCAGAAATTTGTGAAAAAAATTGCGATTTTTATATTTTATAATTAGGACATCACATTTACCATAATAGTATTATGTCAGATGCACAATAGTCATACATGACACAAATCACAAACAAAATGCATAAAGCTTGTTTATTTTGGTCTAATAAAATTCTCATCAAATTAACTTTTAAAACAACCTATGGGCAATTTTTCTACCTGACCTATGTAAATATTAACAGCAGGTGTAGTAATTTATACTGTAGAACTGTGTGTAAATCCAGAGTTGAGGGGTCCTGAGCTGCAGTAGGCAACCAGTTACTTTTAGTGCAGCGTTTTGCAGGGCGTCCCCACTGCTTATAGCTACGCAATACGAAGTGACCGTTCGAAAGGGAAATACTCGGTTACTATCGTAACCTCAGTTCCCTGAGAGTAGGGAACGAGTATTGCGTAGCCGGCCGCACTATAATAGTAACCTGGCAAGTTGTCGCTTCAGTCGTTAAACCTGCTAAAACGGCGTTTTTCGGGGACTAATATCATAGACAGTAAAATAATAATATAGGCTAAGGCCGCGCCCCTTGGGCTCTGACGTGTGATGGCGTGATGCTAGCTCATTGGCGCACACGTCAGAGGCTTCACATTATAGGCTTCAGTAAATCGAGGAAAAGGAGTTTACCCTTTTCCCGCAACATCTGTATCCACGTAAAAATGCATTGAAACTTTAATTAACTCCTTTCCACAAATTGAATTCAGTTTTATTCCATTTTTTCTCAGTCTTATTAAATGCAAACAATAAGTGCAACCAGAATCATAGTACTCTCTCAATATTCAAAGTGCAAACAGAGACCAGAGCTAAGAGGTGGTTATACCTACACAGTACATTTGGCAAATTAAACAACAATAGTATGTATAGGGGACCATGTGTCAAAATGATTAATGACTTTGACCTTTGACCTTTTGACAGGTTGAACTTCCGGTGACCTTTATGATTGATGGGTTGAACTTCCTTTATGAGGTCATGGGATTAACCTTTGGCCTATCGATCATGTGGTTTGACAGTTGCTTTTGCCCCGGTGACCTAGCTAGTCCTAAATCATAGTTTTGACGGATAGTTTTGACCTATTTAAATAGAACAGATGTTTTGACGGCCGGTGTCATGTTATATGTGTGTGTCTGGTTATATGGTGTCACAGATGCCTCCGGCATCGCCACCCACCCTCGCATTCCAGAGCATCGGGCACTGACATCTGAACATGTGCTGTTCGATCACTGTGAAACTGTGAAGTGTATGTCACACAAACACATTCTATCCTTTATATTCTATCCTTTGTATAATTTATAGAATATAATTGATATAATCTAAAAAACTAAAGTTGAAAACACACTGTTCCTTAAAAGTGTAAATGAAATGGTTTTAAAAAATATCTTGCTAAAGCGTATATAATGAAATGCTTATACAATATATCTTACTAAAATCTACTGAAACCAATTATTTTAGTTTTAGATAAACAAAAGAATAAAAAATCACCTTACATGTTTGTAAGTCTTGTTGGTCTCTGACTCAGCGATCAAGATATCAGGTGCTGAATTTATTTCAAAGTATAATCCTTTAAAGTTTAAAAGATATCTTTTTAAAAAATGTTTTAAATTGAATACACTATTAAAAGTTGTAATAATGTTTTTAAATGATTAAAAGTGGTAAAACAAAAATACTTATTTCCTGAACGCCTCACCAGAGCACTCAGAGTGGTGCGCGCACGTGTCATCAGGGGCGCGTGTGCCTGCATCTATGCTCTTTCTGTGAGCTCTGACATCTGAAACAGGATCCCCCATCCACATTCCTGAGCACGGTGAAAGTGATAATAATGTTTTATATTTCACACACTAATATAAAATAAAATATCTTGCTAAAGTTGAAAAACATTCAGTTCTTTTTAAAATATAAAAATCTACTGAAACCAATTCATTCAGCTTTAGATAATCAAAAGATAAATAAAAATCATCTTACTTTATTTTAGAGAGTTGAATAAGCTCTTAACACATCAATGCCCATACCATTGATGTCCACAAAAAATGCAATGTATGAAACGGGTTCACGGAAATAAAAAATCATCTTACGTGTTTAGAAATCAGGGCCCTCTGGCCTCTCTTTACACCAGCGGGGCTCTAACTCACAGATCAGAATGCTTCTCAAAGTAAAAGCCAGAGCACATCGTATTCCAGAGAGCATCAAGGCACTGTGATTAAACAATGTCACAAAATTACAATCAGTTAAATGTTTAGAGAGTTAAACAAGTTTATGAATGGGTTCACAATATTGTTTTACACAACTTGTTTACTGAATTCATATAGTCATTCCTGAATGACCTCACACTGCCTCAAAACATAGGGAGCACGCATCTATGTATGTGTGTCAAAGCAGTAAAGGAGCCGCGCGCGTGTCTGTGTGTCTATGTGCGCGTCCTCTGCTTTCTGACATCCCCCTCCTTCTGCTCCTCCACATTCCATAGGTAACAGTGAAACTGTGAAGTGTATCTCACACCAAATAAAGTTGAAAAAACATTCTGTTCTTTATAAGTATATAAATGAAATGGTTATAAAAATATCTACTGAAACCAATTGTTTTAGATAAACAAAAAGAATAAAATCCATCTTCCAATAACACATTCTATTCTTTAAAAGTAGCCTATATAAATAATATAATATAAAATCACAGAGTGGTTCTCTCTCTCTCTCATTTAAAAGCATAACCTTAAAAGTTTAAATCAAATATTTAAAGTTTCAATACATTCATATCTTCTATTTATCTTTTAGAAGATTACTGTAATGATTTTGTTTAACGGTGACCTAAAGTATAATTGTTATTAAACAATGTCTGTTCAAAAACTTTAGATTGTTGAAAAACTGTACTTAGTCGTCTTATATCTCATTTATATGAAAAGATTCAATCAGCATTTTTTGTCCATGCGGGGGTTTCAATTTTTATGGCTTTCCATAGCTATAATGATGTTTGTACCGTAACTGCATATTCTATCATGTACACCTAAACACAGAAAACTACATTTTCAAAAAAAATGAAATAAATAAGTAAATCATTTAATATCATTTTGCGCACACACACGGTTCCAAAAAATAAACTAATTTCTATTTTAAAATTAAATTATTATTAATATTATATATATACATATAACCAATAAATAATAACATACACTACTAAAATGTAAACAAAGTTTTAGCTAAATAAATAAGTATATAAATAAAAACACCTTACATTCCTGAGGTGAGAAAGGGGTTTCCTATTATCAGACTAACTGAAGTTGAAAAACATTCTATTCTTTAAAAATATATAAATTAATTGTTTATAATATAAAATCACAGAGTGGTTCTCTCTAACATAATGATTTTTGTACCGTAACTGCATATTCGATCATGTACACCCTAAACATGTACACACATGATACTTCGATCATGTACACCATCACAGAAAATTACATTTTTAAAAAATGAAATAAATAAATAATTTAATAAAATGTAAACAAAGTTTTAGCTAAATAAAAACACCTTACATTTCCAGAGAGGCGAAGTAGTTCTTTATGCAATGATAAAAACAATCCAAAAAAGCAAATAGTTTAAGTTGTCCTATAACAGCCCCAGACCCTCCCGGTGACAAACTACAGTGTGAACTGAAGCTTCAGGATATAGGGCGACATACCAGATGAGTCTCGGGGGGACAATGTCGCAGTAAATCTAGTCTGCATTTCAGAGTATACTACATCCAGAGTTTATACTAAATTCATTTAAAAGCATAACCTTAAAAGTTTAAATCAAATCTTTAAAGATTTATTAAAACCATATCTTCTATTTATCTTCTTAGAAGACTTAGGTATTATTGTTACTAAACAGCGTCTGTTCAAAAACTTTAGATTGTTGAAAAACTGTGCTTAGGCGTCTTAGATCTTTTGTCCATACAACATGTTTGTTACAATGTTTTTAAGAAATCCGAGGACTTCACATTGCTCTTATTTAGACAAAGTTGTATAATTTGGAAAATCACCACACGATTTGAGAGACGCAATGTGTGATAAGTAAAGTTGGTCTTGAGCGAATATTTAATCTTACTGGTAGCTATGATCTATTACACGTATAAGATCATTTTTACTTGTATCTCCCGAACTACCCTTAATCAGTGCGGAAACACACAAGGTGAAACCCTTTACTGAGAATATACTATCGGTTATCTACTCAAAATATATGTAGAAGTTTCAAATGTTAGCATTTGTTGATGGTGGTCGCATGAACAGACTTTGGGGAGAGCTATAGCAGAAAGCATGCCCTTTGACCTCCTCAATTTTGGAGTCCTCCCAAAAGAATTTCTCCCATCTAGCGATTCTCCCATCTACTCGCTTTTTGCAACTTTGGTAAATGTGCCAAGAAGCTATGACAACATGTCTTCCAATAGCACATCATCGAGTTTAACTATACATGTTCTATCGTTATGCTGCCTATATAATGATTTACACGACCAAGCAATGAAAAAAGCTTGTCATTTAGACCGTAACTTTGACTTACCTGTCGAGAAGAAAGCAGGCAACTCCCCTTTTAAAGTCTTTCTCCTTCATTAGCTCTTTCCACCTGGGAAAAGCTATCCCGATATTTATTTACATCCCGATCAATTAAATTTCTGCTTTTTGGCGACGAGGATTCCTTCTCCTGCGTAACTTTGATCCTGCATAATAATTGACCGTGCAGTGCGGCCTTTCAAATGTGCCAGGGGCAGTATTTTCAAATTTTCATCCAGGCTGCCCGGGTTCGACTCCCGGTATGGGAAGACAATTTTTGTATATATTGCCAACAAAATTCAAGTTATTCAAGTTCATCAATAATCATTTATAGTCTTAGAGGCCTACACGAACAGCAGAAACAAGCAGAAGATATGTAAAAACTCATAAATGCTGTTTCAGTACTGAATCATTTTCACAAAATACAATTATATTGAATTCAGAAAATTTCACTATGGAATATTTACTTTATCATAATTTCAGTTTAGTATGTCATCTCATAATTATGACGCATAGTCATAATTTTAATTTCAACTTTTTAAGTCATAATTTCGACTTGTCATAATTTACAATTTTTGTCACTTACGCCTTTTTAATGTACTTAAAACGGTTTTAAGTCATAATTTGGTTGTTGACTATAGTAGTGTTGCACCTGCATGCCCACTAACTCGCTTGTGAGAGTCAGAGTGTGTAAAGTAAACTCTCATTAGTGTTAGTAGAGTATTAGTGGACTGGTAGGGTTAGAATAAGTAATATTAGAATAAAATATCTGTTGGGGGGGCATCACAATAAAGAGTTAGCAGATATTAAGCACAGTCTATTTTTTCAGATGTTTAAATGACAACATACCATTTTTCAACCGAGCGAATCTGCAGGCCTTCAGAAGTCATAACTTCAGGGGTAGGTCAGTTGGCGAAAACACTGCGTGTGTAAAAATCAAATACTGTATTACAGTTTTTAAAGTTAGAATAAAAAGTTAAGTGTCACAAAGTCTGGCACAAGGCCATTAACTTGTTCTTTTTGCTTATTTCTACAAAAAATCAACCTGATAAATATGGACTGAATACACGATTAAACAAGATCATTTTTAAGAAAAAAGAAAAAACAGTGATTTGACGGCTAAGTTTCAGGCATAGTGCAACCACGCAATGTTAGATTTCTCTAATCTCTAATTCATCTCACTCACAACGCACAACTTTGTAAATAAACATTTTCAAACTGTAATTATACCATATTTTAGTAATATTATGTTGATTTAAAGCATTTTGTTTGTTATTAACTAATACCTACTAACATCCGGCACAATCTGACCCCAACATCTGACCCCAAATAAACAGATAATGCAATGTTCGCAATCTACAGTTAGATATTCTCCTACTTAGTATCTTTGGGTGTATCTGTGGCTGTATTTTGTCACACCATAGTGATGCAAAGTTCCACACCCTACGGACTAACTTTAAAACATCATCTTTATACAGGAATGTCCATGTAAGATTCAAAAGACCAATTCGCTAAGAAAAGTTTCCAAATGATGGTTTTATTACTCCGCTAGATTTAGTCATCTTGTTCAGATAGCAGGCGAGACTGTTTCACATGTTGTATGTGTTTTAGGTGAAGACTTTTCTTTGAGAGCCATTTATAGAAATAAATGGCCATTAATAATTTAAATGATAGTCTTTCCCTCTAACTACGAATCACACAAACTGTTTTACACTTAAACTATTGCACTGAGAGAGGCATATTCATCAAAGCTTGAGGCTGTTACACAAAAGTTTCACACTTTGGTAAAACCTGCTGATAAAATTGCACAAAAGTAAATTCTAATTCTTCATCATCATGAGCCATTTAAAACAAATACAGAAAAGCCACTATAGTGATCAGTTTTAGCTTTTGAATTGATCTGGTTTTTGTACAGTTTGCAAAAAGTACATAGTCTCAGAGTGTGGTCAAACATGTTCATATAGGAATGTATCCTATACATTATAGGTCCTTCTACACGAGAGTGTTTAGTATGAGAGTGAATCTTTCTATGTCTACGAAACATCTACGTCAAAGATGAGTATTACACTTCAAACTCGTCTAACTATTACACTTATTTTGTTATTATTTTGTGTGTGTGTCAATAAACAACAGTTAAGCTAATGAATTACGGTTGATACGTGAAGGGAGGGTTGATTCATTTTTTTATTCTGGCCCCACCAATACTTTTAGGCATCTGTCTTTTAGGCCCGGTCCAGAAAACAGACGTTGTGTCTTAATAATTGTTCTTCTTTTTATGATCTTCTTTTTATTCTGCATAATGCCGAAATGTTTTAACATATCGTACATTTCAATGGTTAGATAAATCATCTAACTATTATATCTAACAATCAATAGTTATATGTGAAACAAGCACAGTCGCATTGGAATTGGATTCTTGTTTATACTGAACCGCATGTTTAACTGCGCTATTGTTCTCGGCATCATCAAAGTTCACATAGTTTTCACCGGAGCATAGCGACTCTGAAACAAGACTTTGTTTAAAAGATTTTGTTTGCATTTCTTCTGAAACATCCTGTTTTGAAACTGTTTAACATCGCTAGTGTAACACTTATCGTATTGTCGGGTGTGATTGTAATGTTTTGTATGGCGTTTTCTTTACACTTTCCCCCTACTGTTGGCTGTAATGTTAGTGAACTCTAGGTCTTCTCTTTGATCATATACGACAGTCTTCACATGAATTGGATCGCTAGATCCAGTGCTAAAATGTATATTTTAACCCTTTATGCCGATATGCCGCACAAGGTTCTCTGTTCTCTGGTTCTATGTTTTAAAAATGCCCCGAAACAAAGACAAGGATCATCAAAATCTGTGCATACAACAAAACACATGTAGAAAATGACTTTTGTTTGAAGAAAAACTTAAATCAGCTGGTGCTATTGAAGTTATTAAACACCCCTGAATTCGGTAATGATGCGATATGGATATCACGTTTTAACTCAATACGCTAAAGGTCTATGAACTTTAACAATAGTCGGTAAAATGAACTTAAAAATGAAATACATCCTAACTACTTTCTAAATGTTTGTAAATCCAAAAACTGTTTGTCACTGGATCGAGTGAAAATAATAAACTTCTCCTTTGTTTTTATGCATCAAGTTAAATCCAAATGATAGGAAAACTTTATGATAGGAAAGTATGGACAGCTCCTTTGACCAAGCCTCTACATATGGGGCACTTGCGCAGAGAAGGCGCACATTCTTTGCACACAACTAGGTGACCACAGGGCATGAAGACAATGTTCACTTCCTTATCCATGCAAACTTTGCATGTGCGCTCCTCTTGAAGTCTTCTTAACTGTTCCTCCATAGGCAAGTCTGAAAGATCTTGACTGGGTGATGCAGCTTCATTTGTCTGGGGCATCAGTTCTCTCAGCAGGCAGACATCATTCTTCTTGATCCAGTTGCGGAAGACTTCTGCTGCTGCATTTCCTTTCGACAGGACTAACTCATTGAGCGGCCCTGTCTGCTGCTTGGCTGTAGTGCAGTTACGAATAATGTCATACTCTTTCTGTGAGATGACGTTCTCCTCTAGAAGGCGCTGTGACACGGCAAGATGATGTTTCTTAAGAAAAGTAAGAAACTTACTTTCTCGCTCCTCCTCTCTCTTCTCATCTTCTGCACTTAGTAAATCACACACCAACGCTTGAACGGTTTTGTAATTTTCTCCACTTGCGAGAATTTTGCTCTGAACGGTTTGCTTCACCAGGCCACGCTCAAATCCCATCTCTAAAGCAGACTTCACCGCAGGATTGTTCATCATCACTGCATCTTCTCCAGGACCCAGGTGTACAATAGGTGGATCAACAAATTCTCTTGAGTCGCTGTCTCCATTAGTCAATAGCTGTTCAAACACAAAAGGAAATCTTGCTTGAATCTGACGAACAAACTCTTGGCCCTTTTCTTGCAACAGGTATTCACATCTTGGAAACCACTTGGCATGTTCTACCCATGGATCATCACCAGACTCCCAACATCTGAGTCCACCATCGCAACAAAAGCACTTCACGTCATCATTATGACCAACATAGTAAAAACCAGCCTTAGCCAATTGGTCTGGTCGAACGGTTATTCTTGAGGGCCAGTTGACAAATGTGAGCGACCTTTCCTCACACTGTTGCATTGCCGATACATTGGAAAGGCCACCACCAGATAAAGGTACATTATCTGCACGGTCACCTCGAACGAAGCGGCAGTTGGGGTAATGCCTCTGGTGCTCTGATACTGCACGATCTCCCGGTTCCCAGTTGCTAAGCTGGCCTCCACAACTGAAGCAAGCCACTCTGTCGCCCTGACCAAGGTAGTAGAAACCACTTTTGGCAAGCTCGGCTGGAGATACTGGTGCAAGACGCCAATTCTGAAAGGTGTCAAGGCGTTCCTGTTCCCGACGCATGCCAGGATTGTGACAAGCCGGAGGTCGCTGGTGAGACATATCTTGGTGAGACATATCCAGGTTTAAGTAACCCACCCGCTCCTCCGTTTGGCCTGAAACGGAAGCCGTGGTGGTCGATGTTACGGGTGTTGCGGGGGTGGAAAGCTGTAGCATGGCTACTTTGCGAAGCGGGGAAAAGGCACTTTTGATGAAGGCTCTGGATGAAGACATAAAAATGGGACCACAGGGCGTGTCCACTCAAGCCCTTCTCTCTCTCTGCTGGACTAGTGTCTAGTCGTCCATGACAGAACACATCATCTTATTAAAAAAATGTAATGAGAACAAAGAACAAGAACAAAATCAAATTTTGTTCAACACCATGTCCTTTCTTATGTTCTGTACACAGCGGGCAAATTAGTTGTATCATTGATATGATACAACTGTATTGCCGCCTCGGGAATACGGTAATTAAAATGCAGAAAAAAAATATTTAATCTTTTAAATCATGTATTATTTTTAATTATTCTAAATATTATTATTATTATAATACTATTTTTATGAGCTCAGACATTTTTTAACCAGAAATTTTTATTTCAACATTATACTTTCGAGTATACATTGAAGTAGTGAAGAAAATGATGACCCGGCATTACGTACATAAAGTAAAAAACGACATTTACAGATGGTCTAACCAGAATAGAAAATATCCACAGGCTATCATGTCTTGCTCTACGATGTAGCTGACCAGACTTTCAACTAATTCACCAACGTCAGTTTTTGCATTTTTTGACACCAGTGACACAGAGATCCGTTACGAATGTACAAATAGCGAGTATCTCTGTGATTTGGAATTCGTCACTACATTCACGCAACACATCCAGAACTTTTCTGAGGATTACGCCGATCGGCTCTTTGCCGTTAAAAAACATGGGCGTTACATCAGGCCATGACTTTACCAAGCCTCTTACGTCATCCATTTCATTTTTGAGATTTGTCACACGTTTGGTATCCTGCGCACAATCGTTTTTCATATCACACGCAGCATCGATGATCCTGTGCATCAAGCCAACCATTTGGCCTCTAAAATGATCTTTAAACATACAGTCCAACGCCTCTCTTAAACGACACTCTTTGCCCGTGGCGCACTCACACGCCGGATGATACTTGTGCGCCGCATCGCCAGAACTCGACAGGGAGTCGTTCTCCATCAGGTTTTGCGTTGCCATTTTTTCAACTTTTCGAATTTTTTTTCCAGCTTTTCATTCCTGGAATCTCCTGAGTGAGTCCTTGCGGCACAGTCGTCCAGGGTTTGTGTTTTGGGTTAAAAGTTTGCGTCGGGCTTTGATCAATGAGATGATGCAGTGGCGCAGCAGTCCGAGGCTAGTAGAGCTAGAGCGTGCAATGTCCTGAAATATTTATCAGGACAACGACTGGGGTCCGCCCACCCTGTTGTGTAGAATGTACGGGGTTGTCATCAGGAAAGCTTCACATCTTCGCGCTGTTGTTTTGGCGCGCATTATGGAAGTTTGAATCGTTTGAGTCATACACACAAGTGCAGCGATGGAGCGCGTGAACACGAGCAGTGTGAGAGGATTCCTGAGATCTTGCGACGATCTGACTGAGAAGATTCGCTGTTTAATACAGAAGAAACTCATCAAGAAGTACTTGAGCAGGTATAAAAAACAATTTTATGTGTGGATTAAAGAATAGCATAAAAAAAGGTATTTCTATAATAAAAGTATTTCTCTCTCACTAGCATAATGGACACACAATCCCATACATGCCAAACTATCATTTGGCATAACTAATCATTATCAACATATTTTTTGATAAAAGAGTTCCAAATGACACTTATTTTTGAGCCCCACTGTCAGGGTTCTGTCACTTCGGTCTAGTTAATTTCTTGGTTTTGTGACAGAGCTCTGACACTCCCTGTTTTGTCTCGTCTCTGTGTGAGTGCGCGGTTCCGAGCGCGCTCGGGCCGTGCACTCACTTGTCTACGTGCCTTGTTATATGTGCGGGGCGTGGTGTTTGGATCCCGACACGTCTGTCTGGTTAGGTTTCGGTTCTGTGTCGGGATTCGGACATCAATGCTCCGCGTGTTTGTTTTCTTTTGTGAGCGCACGGAATGAGCTTTCGCTTGTTCTCGTGCGCTCTGTCTTGTCACGTGAGCGCGCGCGGTTTCGAGTTCGCTCGAGCCGCGCGCTCTTCTGTCTGCATGTGTTTTTTCTTGTCTTGTGCTGTGTAGCACACAGCTTGTTTTTCACTGGCTGTGTGCTTTCATGTTGTCATGTTTTGTGTGAACACGTGGCTTATGAGTTTTCACTAGCTGCGTGTTCATGTCTCGTTTTGTGTTCTAGTCCTGTTTGTTGTGAGCACATGGCTTGTCATGTGTTTCCTTGTGCCATGTGCTCTCTAGTCGATTGTCTAACCCCGCCCACCTTGTTACCTGATTATTGATTCATTTTCCCCACCTGTCCTCCCTCGTTACCTGCTTTGTTTGCTCTCCCTATTTATTCTCCTTGTGTTTGCAATCCTGTGCTGGTTCGTCGTCGTATCTATGCTGTGTGTTTCCCTGCTGTCAAGTCAAGCTGAGTCAAGTCTAGTCTGTCTTGTTTTTCCCCCTCGGGGTAGTTTTGTTTGTATTTGTTTTATTTTATGCTTAATAAAAGCCCATTCGATCTGCACGTGAGTCCTCGCTACTTCCACCTACCCAAACCCTGACACCCACACTTTTAAGCACTCCAAAGTTCACTTTGTCCACAAAAAGGAACTTTGTCTAGCCTTAATTTACTGAAGGCTATGAATGTTAGGTAAATATGTTTATTAAATTCATTCACAATATGTACACATTCATTATTAATCTTATGCCTAATATGATGAAAATGGCTGTTATTTGTTTCTTCTCCTCTCACATTAAATCACATGTATATAGACCTATTTTAAGTTCAAAATGGTGAAATTAGAAAAAGTTTATTATTTTTGTCGTTGTTTAACATTTCTCAAACCATTTCTGTCAAATATGAAATGTTTAGTTTAGCTACTTGCACCTTATCTCGTACTTTATGACCGTTATCAGCTATTATCAGATACTATTGTCCTAACATAGACTGTTGTTTTAACTCTGGTTTAACCTGCTGTGCGTCTGCTCACCGTCCATCATGTGCTCTAACACTGCAGCATCAGCCGGTTCATTGACTTTGAACTGGTGTTTGAATGTGTTTATTTTATGTTAACTTTATTTTTGCTGTACATACATTTTATTCTTCTAACTGTTTGTCTTTGGTTAACATAGCTGGAGAAGAACAACAGGGAGGTTGGAAGACATAGTAGAGGAACTACAGAATAAATATGGAGAGAAAACAGCATTAAAAAGGATCAAGTCCATAGTGAAAAAAATCAGAAAAAAGAATATCAAACGTAGGAAAAGATTTATAATTTACTTTGTTAGTAGTCAATATGTTCCTCAATAAGCTTTACTATAATGTTTACATGGTTTTGGTTGTGAATTTAATCGTAAATTTTTGTAACAGATGGTGACGTTCAAACACATTCTGGAAACATGACAAATCATCAGCCTAACAACCTTCCGCAACGACGGCATAATAATTCTACATCATTCGGACAGCCATTAATTCAGAACCCTAATCAGCTTAACTTCACAATTGACCAGAAGAATGGTGGGACAATAGTTACTACAATCATGGTAGAAAACACAATATATGGTGATGTTATCATCAGTGCGGTGAGTGTCTGATCATTTAAGAAACAGTTGCTTAGTTAAGAAATGATTTGTGTATGTTATATATATTTATGTATAAGTTTTTTTTTTTTTTTTTAAGTTAGTCCGTAGGGTGTGGAACTTTGCATCACTATGGTGTGACAAAATACAGCCACAGATACACCCAAAGATACTAAGTAGGAGAATATCTAACTGTAGATTGCGAACATTGCATTATCTGTTTATTTGGGGTCAGATGTTGGGGTCAGATTGTGCCGGATGTTAGTAGCCTAGGTATTAGTTAATAACAAACAAAATGCTTTAAATCAACATAATATTACTAAAATATGGTATAATTACAGTTTGAAAATGTTTATTTACAAAGTTGTGCGTTGTGAGTGAGATGAATTAGAGATTAGAGAAATCTAACATTGCGTGGTTGCACTATGCCTGAAACTTAGCCGTCAAATCACTGTTTTTTCTTTTTTCTTAAAAATGATCTTGTTTAATCGTGTATTCAGTCCATATTTATCAGGTTGATTTTTTGTAGAAATAAGCAAAAAGAACAAGTTAATGGCCTTGTGCCAGACTTTGTGACACTTAACTTTTTATTCTAACTTTAAAAACTGTAATACAGTATTTGATTTTTACACACGCAGTGTTTTCGCCAACTGACCTACCCCTGAAGTTATGACTTCTGAAGGCCTGCAGATTCGCTCGGTTGAAAAATGGTATGTTGTCATTTAAACATCTGAAAAAATAGACTGTGCTTAATATCTGCTAACTCTTTATTGTGATGCCCCCCCAACAGATATTTTATTCTAATATTACTTATTCTAACCCTACCAGTCCACTAATACTCTACTAACACTAATGAGAGTTTACTTTACACACTCTGACTCTCACAAGCGAGTTAGTGGGCATGCAGGTGCAACACTACTATAGTCAACAACCAAATTATGACTTAAAACCGTTTTAAGTACATTAAAAAGGCGTAAGTGACAAAAATTGTAAATTATGACAAGTCGAAATTATGACTTAAAAAGTTGAAATTAAAATTATGACTATGCGTCATAATTATGAGATGACATACTAAACTGAAATTATGATAAAGTAAATATTCCATAGTGAAATTTTCTGAATTCAATATAATTGTATTTTGTGAAAATGATTCAGTACTGAAACAGCATTTATGAGTTTTTACATATCTTCTGCTTGTTTCTGCAGTTCGTGTAGGCCTCTAAGACTATAAATGATTATTGATGAACTTGAATAACTTGAATTTTGTTGGCAATATATACAAAAATTGTCTTCCCATACCGGGAGTCGAACCCGGGCAGCCTGGATGAAAATTTGAAAATACTGCCCCTGGCACATTTGAAAGGCCGCACTGCACGGTCAATTATTATGCAGGATCAAAGTTACGCAGGAGAAGGAATCCTCGTCGCCAAAAAGCAGAAATTTAATTGATCGGGATGTAAATAAATATCGGGATAGCTTTTCCCAGGTGGAAAGAGCTAATGAAGGAGAAAGACTTTAAAAGGGGAGTTGCCTGCTTTCTTCTCGACAGGTAAGTCAAAGTTACGGTCTAAATGACAAGCTTTTTTCATTGCTTGGTCGTGTAAATCATTATATAGGCAGCATAACGATAGAACATGTATAGTTAAACTCGATGATGTGCTATTGGAAGACATGTTGTCATAGCTTCTTGGCACATTTACCAAAGTTGCAAAAAGCGAGTAGATGGGAGAATCGCTAGATGGGAGAAATTCTTTTGGGAGGACTCCAAAATTGAGGAGGTCAAAGGGCATGCTTTCTGCTATAGCTCTCCCCAAAGTCTGTTCATGCGACCACCATCAACAAATGCTAACATTTGAAACTTCTACATATATTTTGAGTAGATAACCGATAGTATATTCTCAGTAAAGGGTTTCACCTTGTGTGTTTCCGCACTGATTAAGGGTAGTTCGGGAGATACAAGTAAAAATGATCTTATACGTGTAATAGATCATAGCTACCAGTAAGATTAAATATTCGCTCAAGACCAACTTTACTTATCACACATTGCGTCTCTCAAATCGTGTGGTGATTTTCCAAATTATACAACTTTGTCTAAATAAGAGCAATGTGAAGTCCTCGGATTTCTTAAAAACATTGTAACAAACATGTTGTATGGACAAAAGATCTAAGACGCCTAAGCACAGTTTTTCAACAATCTAAAGTTTTTGAACAGACGCTGTTTAGTAACAATAATACCTAAGTCTTCTAAGAAGATAAATAGAAGATATGGTTTTAATAAATCTTTAAAGATTTGATTTAAACTTTTAAGGTTATGCTTTTAAATGAATTTAGTATAAACTCTGGATGTAGTATACTCTGAAATGCAGACTAGATTTACTGCGACATTGTCCCCCCGAGACTCATCTGGTATGTCGCCCTATATCCTGAAGCTTCAGTTCACACTGTAGTTTGTCACCGGGAGGGTCTGGGGCTGTTATAGGACAACTTAAACTATTTGCTTTTTTGGATTGTTTTTATCATTGCATAAAGAACTACTTCGCCTCTCTGGAAATGTAAGGTGTTTTTATTTAGCTAAAACTTTGTTTACATTTTATTAAATTATTTATTTATTTCATTTTTTAAAAATGTAATTTTCTGTGATGGTGTACATGATCGAAGTATCATGTGTGTACATGTTTAGGGTGTACATGATCGAATATGCAGTTACGGTACAAAAATCATTATGTTAGAGAGAACCACTCTGTGATTTTATATTATAAACAATTAATTTATATATTTTTAAAGAATAGAATGTTTTTCAACTTCAGTTAGTCTGATAATAGGAAACCCCTTTCTCACCTCAGGAATGTAAGGTGTTTTTATTTATATACTTATTTATTTAGCTAAAACTTTGTTTACATTTTAGTAGTGTATGTTATTATTTATTGGTTATATGTATATATATAATATTAATAATAATTTAATTTTAAAATAGAAATTAGTTTATTTTTTGGAACCGTGTGTGTGCGCAAAATGATATTAAATGATTTACTTATTTATTTCATTTTTTTTGAAAATGTAGTTTTCTGTGTTTAGGTGTACATGATAGAAT
The DNA here is from genome assembly GCA_021554675.1 of Leuciscus idus. Lineage (NCBI taxonomy): Eukaryota > Metazoa > Chordata > Actinopteri > Cypriniformes > Leuciscidae > Leuciscus > Leuciscus idus. The sequence goes on along the minus strand of CM038621.1, from coordinate 2,098,046 downwards.
ATGCAGTTACGGTACAAACATCATTATAGCTATGGAAAGCCATAAAAATTGAAACCCCCGCATGGACAAAAAATGCTGATTGAATCTTTTCATATAAATGAGATATAAGACGACTAAGTACAGTTTTTCAACAATCTAAAGTTTTTGAACAGACATTGTTTAATAACAATTATACTTTAGGTCACCGTTAAACAAAATCATTACAGTAATCTTCTAAAAGATAAATAGAAGATATGAATGTATTGAAACTTTAAATATTTGATTTAAACTTTTAAGGTTATGCTTTTAAATGAGAGAGAGAGAGAACCACTCTGTGATTTTATATTATATTATTTATATAGGCTACTTTTAAAGAATAGAATGTGTTATTGGAAGATGGATTTTATTCTTTTTGTTTATCTAAAACAATTGGTTTCAGTAGATATTTTTATAACCATTTCATTTATATACTTATAAAGAACAGAATGTTTTTTCAACTTTATTTGGTGTGAGATACACTTCACAGTTTCACTGTTACCTATGGAATGTGGAGGAGCAGAAGGAGGGGGATGTCAGAAAGCAGAGGACGCGCACATAGACACACAGACACGCGCGCGGCTCCTTTACTGCTTTGACACACATACATAGATGCGTGCTCCCTATGTTTTGAGGCAGTGTGAGGTCATTCAGGAATGACTATATGAATTCAGTAAACAAGTTGTGTAAAACAATATTGTGAACCCATTCATAAACTTGTTTAACTCTCTAAACATTTAACTGATTGTAATTTTGTGACATTGTTTAATCACAGTGCCTTGATGCTCTCTGGAATACGATGTGCTCTGGCTTTTACTTTGAGAAGCATTCTGATCTGTGAGTTAGAGCCCCGCTGGTGTAAAGAGAGGCCAGAGGGCCCTGATTTCTAAACACGTAAGATGATTTTTTATTTCCGTGAACCCGTTTCATGCATTGCATTTTTTGTGGACATCAATGGTATGGGCATTGATGTGTTAAGAGCTTATTCAACTCTCTAAAATAAAGTAAGATGATTTTTATTTATCTTTTGATTATCTAAAGCTGAATGAATTGGTTTCAGTAGATTTTTATATTTTAAAAAGAACTGAATGTTTTTCAACTTTAGCAAGATATTTTATTTTATATTAGTGTGTGAAATATAAAACATTATTATCACTTTCACCGTGCTCAGGAATGTGGATGGGGGATCCTGTTTCAGATGTCAGAGCTCACAGAAAGAGCATAGATGCAGGCACACGCGCCCCTGATGACACGTGCGCGCACCACTCTGAGTGCTCTGGTGAGGCGTTCAGGAAATAAGTATTTTTGTTTTACCACTTTTAATCATTTAAAAACATTATTACAACTTTTAATAGTGTATTCAATTTAAAACATTTTTTAAAAAGATATCTTTTAAACTTTAAAGGATTATACTTTGAAATAAATTCAGCACCTGATATCTTGATCGCTGAGTCAGAGACCAACAAGACTTACAAACATGTAAGGTGATTTTTTATTCTTTTGTTTATCTAAAACTAAAATAATTGGTTTCAGTAGATTTTAGTAAGATATATTGTATAAGCATTTCATTATATACGCTTTAGCAAGATATTTTTTAAAACCATTTCATTTACACTTTTAAGGAACAGTGTGTTTTCAACTTTAGTTTTTTAGATTATATCAATTATATTCTATAAATTATACAAAGGATAGAATATAAAGGATAGAATGTGTTTGTGTGACATACACTTCACAGTTTCACAGTGATCGAACAGCACATGTTCAGATGTCAGTGCCCGATGCTCTGGAATGCGAGGGTGGGTGGCGATGCCGGAGGCATCTGTGACACCATATAACCAGACACACACATATAACATGACACCGGCCGTCAAAACATCTGTTCTATTTAAATAGGTCAAAACTATCCGTCAAAACTATGATTTAGGACTAGCTAGGTCACCGGGGCAAAAGCAACTGTCAAACCACATGATCGATAGGCCAAAGGTTAATCCCATGACCTCATAAAGGAAGTTCAACCCATCAATCATAAAGGTCACCGGAAGTTCAACCTGTCAAAAGGTCAAAGGTCAAAGTCATTAATCATTTTGACACATGGTCCCCTATACATACTACTAACAACTTTGGTTATAAATTGATTAATTGTAGTATATATCTCAGTATATAACTTATCTATACAAACCTAGTTGATTCATAGTCGCCACACCTTTTGGTCAGGTGCTTGTAGCTAGCCTCTGACCAACAGACTCTGGAGCATAAGTGTTGGCCATACTTCTAGTCAGCTTCTGCAAGTTGCGCACCAAGACAATTAACTTAGAGGATGTGACGTGGCTTTCAGCAGACATTTCCTCTGTCACCTCCAGGAATGGTCTCAGAATCAGGACCTATACGAAAACAGTTGATAAAACAAACTTGGTTAAAAATTAAGGTTAAATCAGTCCGATCGCTGAATACAACGCAAAATCAACAAAATGCAATCTTCTTCTTCTTCGAATTTTTTTGCAATCCTGCATAATTCCTAATTTAACCGCAAAATAATCACAAAAATGTAAAATACCTCACAAAACATTCAATTATAATCACCCAATTGAAATATCTCTAGTTTAACCCTCTGGGGACCAAAAACGCGCCCGCGCGTTTTGCTCGTTTTTTTTTTTAGCAATGAAAAATAAACACAAAATGCTCTGTTAATTTTGATCTTTCATTTTCGTGTAATACATCAATCGATCCTGTTCAGTTTCTATTTTTTTTCTGTATACTCACAATACAAATAAAGTGTTTTGCTTTTTGACAAATAAAGAAAAACTAACATGATGCTATTTCTGCCTTCTCTCTGTCAGTAAACTCCCATTTGAAACGCGTTCGAAAATTATCTATAACTCCGCGAAAATTCAGTCAAACAGGCAAACAGACCCACGGGCATAAAGCTTGAGATCGCAGCTTTTAAATGAAGTAATTTATATAAAAAACAAATATTATCAGCTTCTGTAATCTGTATAAAAAGAGAGCGACTCCAGTCGAGCTCATTACGAGCCATTCAAAAGTAATTTGACCACGCCCCGGAGAGCGCGTGCTATTCAAACTCAAATTCTGAGAACCATTTCAGTCTGTGAAACGCCCCCACATCAGCTGTAAACAAAGAGGCATAATATAGCCTACCTTATGGAGAAAATTTTCCGTGCTGATATGAGGAGCAGATCCCGCTGAGGAGTGAGGTAGGCTAAGTTATCCTTTCTCAAGTGTTAATGTGGAATAACGTTATGGAATAACGTTGTAGGCTTATGTAAACAAAAAGATGAATCGCGTTTCGCGTTTCTGTGAGATGAATGAAGGGTACATATTTGTAAAGAGTGTTTAGCCTAAATATGAATCGCGCGTCTGTGTGTGAAAGAATAAACTGCTTTTACAGTTACAGTTACTGCGTTACAGTCAGGCGAAGTATGAAAGACAACATTTTGTTGACTAGATTTGGGTACAGTTTTTACTGTAGAATATACTGTCACATCAAATAAGCTTTTCTGCTCATATATATAAAATACTATTTTGTCAAAAATAAAGTCATAGACTAAGATGTTCCAATGTTGGCTATATTCAAACTAATGAATACATATGATAAAATGTAGGCCTATAATCTTTTTTTTTTTTTTTTTACAAAGAAAGAGTACTTTTTTGCAGAAATATTGCTGAAATTGTAATTATTGTTGTAATTGTAACCTTTTTAATAAAATAGCAAAACATATTTACAAGATAGATGTAAGCAAAATCTTAAATGGTCAATATAAGTCTTCTTCAAAATATATATTTTGTCCTTGCATTGTGGCTCAGTCAGTGTCACACCTGAATGAATGGCTAATTATGCAGAGTCATTATGCAGAGTGGGTGGGACTAAGGTGTAAACTACTCCTCCCCCTCGCATATTGGCTTTCCAAGCAAAACCTGTTTTACACCATTTAAATCAATGTATTTTTTTTTGTGAACGATAAAGCAAGACTATTTTCACATAATTTTGAAGCTAGAACTGAAAGGGACAACATCCATTAGTCAAAAGTCTTGTGGGCACATATTTTGTATGAGTTTTGTGGTCTTATTTCAGCAACTTTCATTTTTATTTTTTTAAATAACCACGCATAAACATTATTCTCTTAAAAATACAAACATCTACATACATGTTGCTCGCATATTATGGTAGGCCTGTTTGTGCTATATAGAGTGAATTTACACCTTTGCCATTAACATGTTTATAAATAACTGAAAAAAGCACAAATGTCAGAGCATGTCAGAACATCTCAAGGGCCCCAAAAACAGCTTGGTCCCCAGAGGGTTAATAGGGAGCCAATGCAGTGTTGACAGAACCAGGCTAATATGGTCATACTTCCTGGTTCTGGTAAGAACTCGAGCTGCTGCGTTTTGGACCAGCTGTAGTTTGTTTATTAAGCGTGCAGGGCAACCACCCAGTAGAGCATTACAATAATCTAGCCTTGAGGTCATGAACGCATGAACTAATTGTTCCGCATTTGTCATTGAGAGCATATGGCGTAATTTAGATATATTTTTAAGATGGAAAAATGCGGTTTTACAGATTGCCAAGTGGCACCTATTCCAAACAATGAAGGAGCATTTTGAAAATACAAATGATGAGGCTGAAGAAGAAGAAGAAGAAGAAGAAGAAGAGCCTGAAACGGAACCCTGCTTTCTTGAATACAGGTACCCTCCTCAAAAAGAAAACTTTAAAAGAATAGTGAAATACATACACAGGAAAAAAAAAGAAGCTTCCTGCGGACTTGCCCTCAGAGTTTTGTGGCTTGGCGACTGAGGCTGAACTTCCAATGCATCTGATCCCAAAGGAACAACTTTGTCCAGAATGTCCTGATGTTCCTCCCAGTAAACCCTTCATAATAACCAAATCAGCAAAAATAATCTCACTGAAGGGAGTCGTTGAGGGTAAAATTAACATTGAGTTGTATTTATTTATTGTTCCAAGTTTTAGGTGACACTACTGTAATGATTTCTTCATGTAATACAGGTGTGACAACTTATTCCAAAAAATGCAGTTCATGTGGCATGATGATTCGCTATCAAGAATGGGAGGATGGTGTACACAATTTCGATGACAGAGTCATTCTTACTCTCCATTTATGTATTTACCTTCGAAACTGCCTTCAGGTAATTGTACAGTTTTCAAGATGTGAAATTGGATATTGCATACATATGCATGTCATATAATTTGTTATTGAAAATCTCTTATTCCAGACACACACAGCTCTAGGTCGAGCTATTGAAACATGTGAGCTGACCTCAGGACAAAAATATCCCAACAAAAACACTCTGATACATGGGTACCTTCATTTTGAAGCGTTAACAGATCATAATTATGATTTTGCCTGTGTTCGCTGTGGACATCACCCACCTATTGTCGTCATGGATCTCCACAAGAACTGTGTTTTTAGCATGGCAGGTACAGTCCAGGTTTTATTCTAGAAAATGCCACCCCCCATTTATTGTCAACTATATTAATATTTCTTATAACTTGTAGTCAGTGAACTAGAGAATCCACCTGATGGTTTTGATGGAAAGGTGGACATTGATGACTTCTGTGATTCTGTATGTCTAGAGAGAATCGCAAGGGCTTTTGTTCCAAATAAGTGACTTTAATCTTAAATAATTGCCATGTTACCCACTGAAATACAATTCTCCACAACATTAGGGCAAAAAGTCCGCTAGACTTCACAGACTTGTTGCTCTCGTGGAAACATATGCCAAATATAAGCATCTACGATTTTGCCCGAGGGCTTGCAGTACATGCTAACCTGAGAGAACCTGAGGTGGTCCCTTTCAGCCCTCATGAGGGTCGACTGCTGGACCCCAGCCCTGAAAACCTGCAGTGGGCATCCAAAGGTGGCACAGTCAGTTTACCCTGGCTCAAAACCAAGAAAACTTTCCCGGACCCGAATGGCCATCCTTTGACTGGGTCGGAAGAACACTATTGTCTCTATGACACCTTCCACGAGAGAAACACGAAAGACCCAAGAGATATCCTCCGGAGGTTAGGGCTGGTACCAGAGCTTGCCGGAAGAATAAACAGCCAAGTAGCTGAACAGCTCTTCTCCATCATGAAGAAAAACAATTACTTCATGAATAAGCTCTCTCCTTCTGCACGTCTTCACGATGCGAAATATCATTCATCACTACAATCAACGGAAAAACAAGACAGTCATGGAGGAGTTAAGGAAGCTTGTGAGCCCTGACATTCCACTGACTCTCAATGAGTATGGACAGGCAGAATTCTGTCTCTTGCCCTCTTCTCAGACAAGAGAATGTGATCTTCTCCCAGACACACGTTGTCATGGACACTTCACAGACAACAGAATTACACCCAAATTTCCCACCACAATGTCAGCGTAAGAGACATTTTCAAGCTATTTTCACTAGTGATTGTATACAGTACATACAGTATATATGTTTCCAATAATACATTCTATTTTTTTGTCTCTCTTCAGCTGTTCACCCCACTAATCTTGACTCCACAGTTGCAAATTGGAAACAAACACCACATGCAAGACTCTCTCAAGCAGTAAGGTGTAATAGTAGTATTTCTCAATCAGCGTCTTCAATCATGCATGCATGTATATCATTTTATGCATATTCCCCCATAGCTAGACTATGTGTTGGACATTAATGGCAACCCACATGAGCCAACTGTCCTAGCCAACTCCCCAATCCTCAGAAGGTCAGACTTTTGGACACTTGGCCTAGAAAGAGATGTAGAAGCAACGGTAAGTATAAGTGTCTTTTCTTTTATCTGTATTTACTTGTGGACTTACAGGATGAATAATCTTATTGTTTCCTTTTAGATTGCAAATTATTGTTTCAACATTATCGCAAACGCTGCAAATGCACATGTAAGTCAGTGGTTTATTCATTTTACAAAACGACCTTGCCCTCTGATTTTGTGTTTTTAACAGTTGAATTTGATGTAGTGTAGGCAAAGTCTGTTTCTATGAATTTTTTTTAATTAAAGGGCATAGCAACCATTGCTGTGGATGCCTATGTGGTAGTGACGTGGCTTCCTCCATTATCAGCTTGCCCTGCTGATTCCATGATTGTGAGTAGTGATGTAAAATAATTTGTATCTACCTTGTCTATCTACCTATTTGTATTTACCTCATATCCTTCAAGTTCTTCTTTGAAAAGTTTTTGTTTTCTCCAGTGTGACTTTGCATCCAAGGATGTTGTGCTTCTCCCGGCCTGGCAGCCAGGACACTGGACTTTGTGTGTGAGTAATCTCACCTTGGCATATTGTTCTTTGAAATACTATATTATTTTTATACAACCATCATCCTTACTTTGTATATGATGCAGTTCATGGCAACATTGTCATCGGCACTGGGGCTGGGAATTGATTCTGAAGAATGCAACATGATTCTATTCCTGGAATTTGTTTCAGGAATGTTTATTCTAATATGAAATGGCCACAAAATCCAGAAAATGGCAAAAAGCATATTTCTTTCATCAGTTGCCTTGCCTTGGGTAAGTCAAGAGCTCAGTCAACTAGACAAATAAAACATTTATGATATGGGGGTGATAAGCTCAGGAGATAGATAATGGCTGAGTGAGAAACATCAGCTGTAAAGTGCTTTATGGTTGGAATTGGGTCCTTAACCAACCCATGTCTTGCTATTCCATGAAATGAAACTTTTAACAGGTTCTCAAACCAAGACAGAGTACTATGCACTTTTTTGACTCCAGGGATCCTAGTGGCTTTGGAGATGGCTGCTACCTAGATGTCTCCAGGTTTTTCCTAGAAATCTGATTGCTGGTTCTTTATGTTCATGGAAAACTCGGAGGGTCTTGAAGCATTGTTCATTCCTATGTCTAAACCTTTAAGAGAATATTTATGTAGTTTCTTTTTGATTAAAATGAAGACAGTTGGTCATTTAAGACCAAGTATTTTTTTGTAAGTGCCAAAAGTCCAATGCTGAAGACATTCTGCTAACATTTGGCTGTGAGAGGTACAATTTCACTTCAGTGAAGGTATCCACGTTGGTGTTTATTTGCTGTTTTTTTTTTTATAAAAAGAGTGCGAAGTAAAGTTCATTATCAATGACAGAACACAAAGCTCTTCTGTGACACCATATTCCTTCAAAAACATTTAAAGAGTCCATTACTTTATAAAAACGAAAATCAATTACAATCCTTGATTTGATCATAGCTGCAAACACCCTTTCAACATTATATTCACTTTTTTGCTCAATTTTATCTCTTCTACTAATATAAATGGCCATTTTGGCTTTACCCAAAATAAAATTCAACAAATGACACTCATACTTTCGCCTTTGAACATATTTAAAACCTAAAATAAAAGTTTGCACAGAAAACTTCTCATTAAAACAATTAAAAAGATTCTGCAAACTATCAAATAAAGGCTTTAGTCTTGAACAATACAAAAAGGTATGAAAAACAGTTTCTCTCTGGAAACAAAAAGGACATTCTTTGCCAACATCTGGATTTAAAACAGAAATAAAAGCATTAACAGCAATAATGCCATGCAAAATTCGCCATTGTAAATCTCCATCTCTTTTAGCTAACGGTGGCTTGTACAGTGCCCTCCACTCTGGTCTGACATTATCATTGATCTGAAAAACAGTACGCCATGGCGTGTCAACTCTTTCATGTAGTCCCTTTTTGTTAAAAGATTTTACACAAGCTTTATAAAACATTTTTCCATTACTTTCATACAAATCCATATCTGTCAACTTTTCAGATTCTAGAAAAATTCCTGCATATTCACCTAAATTTGGTGAAAGAAACAGAATTGGAAATGGATCCCTCTCGTTAGGGATAACTTCCCCTTCACAGTACTCTTGAAGCATTTTTGTCTCTTCCGTTGTAAAGGCAGAGTGCAGTTTCTGTAACACTTGTGCCACAATTTGAATGGATTTAACTCCCAACAAAACAGCTACATCTTCAACTTTTTCAAAACTTGGGCCAGCCACTCAAATTAAACACCCAAGTGTTGTGATCTTAGATTTAATAAAATCTGCAGAAATTGTCCCACATGCTCCTAAAATGTCCAAACGTGACCCATAAAACAGAGGTTCTTTCAACAGCCAAAACAATGATGATGTAGAATCAGTTCTTTTAACTTGAAAGAGGTTCCAAACTTTAAAAAGATTCTTGTAAAACTCCGGCAATCTGGATGTGTTGATTTTTCTGGGATTTAACAAGAACAACGACTTGTCCAAACAAAGTCCTTCAGCAGTCTTTAGAATCGTCCTGGCCACTGGCCTCCAGCTTAAGTTCTCTGGACCAGTGAGAAATCGCTGTATAAACTGTAGCCGGAAAGCTGCAGTCCTGCTCTGCAAATGTACAAGTCCTTGTCCTCCTTCCTCTTTTGGTAGATATAATACATTATGAGGTATCCAATGCATTTTTTCCCCCAAAAAAAATCTATTAAAAGGGACTGAATTTTAGCAAGTATCAATGCAGGTGGATCAATACAAGCCAGTCGATGCCACAGGTAAGAGGCCACCAAATTATTAATAATCAGAGTACGTCCTCTATATGATAAACTCTTTACAATCCATTTCCATTTCATTAGACGACCTTTAATTTTTTCAACTATTCCCTCCCAGTTTTTTTGAACAATCATTTCATCTCCTAAAAAAACTCCTAAATATCTTAAACAATCTTTTCTCCAACTTAACCCACTTGGGAGTATTGGTACCCCTCTTTCCCACTTTCCTACTAACACTGCTTCACTTTTACCCCAATTAACTCTTGCTGAAGATATAGTTTCAAAATCTCTCAATGTTTTTAATAATAAATCCACGTCATTTTGTTTATTAAGTATAATGACAACATCATCAGCGTATGCTGACAAACATAAAGTGCTGTTACAGGCTTGTAAAGATACCCTCTTCTCAATTTATTTAAAAGTGGTTCTATTGCCAAAGTGTAAAGTATTCCTGACAGAGAACACCCCTGTCTTACTCCACGACACACTCTAAAAGGAGCACATAAGCCACTGTTAACTTTCAGTAGACTCTCAATGTCATTGTACAGAATTTTAATATAACCTATAAAATCAGAACTAAAACCAAATGCTTGCAAAGTCTTCCACAGATAATCATGTTCTACACGATCGAACGCCTTCTCCTGATCTAAGGAAATCAAACCTATGTCGACTCCCAATATTTTTTAAACATCAAATAAATCTCTTATAAAATGGATATTATCAAAAATTGATCTTCCAGGTACACAGTAGGACTGACCAGAGTGGATTACTTCCTCCAAAACCCTTCCTAGTCTAGTAGCTAAAACTTTTGAGAGCAATTTATAGTCATAGCACAATAAAGATACAGGTCGCCAGTTTTTTATGTCTCTCACATCACCTTTTTTTGGCAAAAGAGTAAGGACCGCTCTTCTACAGCTCAGCGGCAGAAGTCCTCCGACTAGACTGTCACTGAGAACTGCCAGCAGATCCTCCCCTATCACAGGCCAAAAGGCTTTATAGAACTCAACTGGGATTCCGTCTATCCCAGGAGCCTTGCCATTCTCCATACTCTGGAGGGCTTTGTGCAGTTCTCCCAGGCTTATAGCTCTCTTGAGTTCTGCATTGGAGTCTTCAGAGACCTTTGGTAGCTCTTCATAAAAACACTGCTCAACAACCCGATCTTCTCTGTGTTCACAACTATAAAGCTTTTCATAAAAACCATTTACTCTTTTCCGAATTTCAATAGGGTCTGATTCAAGAGAACTGGTCTCAGAAAATAAAGAATGTATAAAGCGTTTCTGACCGTTCTTTTTTTCTAGACTACGGTACATCCATCTGGTCTATATCTTTAAAACGTGATCGAATTAGCGCCCCCTGTGCCTTCACTTTTTGTATGTCAGACAAAACAGATTTCTTTAAAAAAAGGGATTCAATATGTGTTTGATTTCCACTTGACTGTGCCGCTTCTTGAAACTTAAGAATTTCATCTTCTAATACTTTTATGGATTTGATTATATCTTTTGTGACATTGTGAGTGTACTGTTGACATAGTTGTTTGGTTTGTATTTTACCAAACTCCCACCACTTTTGTAAAGACTGAAAATGATCTTTTTCCTTCCTAAAATTCTCCCAAAAAAATGCAAATGTTTCTCTAAAATGTGCATCACTTAATAAATTTGTATTAAAGTGCCAGTAAGCACTTTTTGGCTTGACAGAATGTAAAGTTACTGTACATATAACAAGACTATGATCTGAAAAACCAACTGGGATTATGAAACAATTTTTAAAAGTACTAAGATGGTGTTTAAAACAATAGAATCTATCCAGTCGTGCTAATGACAACCTGTTATCACGAGCATGTGCCCATGTGTACTGCTTTAAACTCCCATTTAAACTCCTCCATACGTCACATACTGTAAATCATTTGTTTTAATCATCTGAATAAGTCGCTTTCGAGAAAGCAAATGTGGCTCTACATGATTTCTATCCATATTACTTTCTACACAGTTAAAGTCTCCACCTAAAAATAAATGCTCCTCACCATTACATTTGTCCAACATTTCACAAAGAGTATGTAAAAACACCATTCTTTCTGCTGGCAGAGTTGGGGCATATGCACATATAAAAATAAAAGTGTGGTTCTCAACCTGGGCTCGAATCTTTAACAATCTACCGTTCACAACCTCCTCCATCTCAGTAGAACAGGGAGTAAAACTATTAGCAAATAAAATAGCGACACCACCACTAAGTGAGGATTTGTGACTAAAAAAAGAGAGACCTTTAAATTCTTTCGCCCATTCATCAGCATTTGTTGTGTCGCTATGCGTCTCTTGTAAAAGTAAAACATCAAGATGTTTCTGATTCATAGTATTATATATTAATGTGCGTTTTATACACTCTCTTGCCCCATTCACATTTAAGGATGCAATACGAATGTCACCCATGTGAAAATTATAAAAAAAATAAACTTAGGCCATAAAGAAGAAAACAGCCAAGAAGGGCCAAAGAGTTAAGCTGATTTACTGCCATTAATTATTCAATTGTTGTTGGAGTTTTGTCACAAATTTTTTCAACCTATCGACTTCTTTATTTGTGAAACATCCCTCAGTCACGAAGGCCCTCGTATTTTCCACAAAACATTTTGTGTCTGGGAAATAGTCAGCAACCTGTACTCCCCTCAAGTTTTTTGACAATTTTAAAAACTTCTTGATTTCGTCAGTATCATACTCTAGGCATGTCCATTCAGTCTGGGAACAACTAGAAGCACCGGAATCAGAGACATCACTCTCATTACCAACATCAACATCAGACTCTTTTTCATTTTCTGTTTTTCTAGCTTGTTTTGATTCAGAGACCTTGTCATTCTTTTTCCTCTTTAAAGGGGTTTTGAAAACTGCCTGATCTAGGTCCGTCATTAAATCATCACTTAAGTTGACACTCTCTGAAGGAGACTTTGAGTCAGACACTACATTAACATGTGAAATATCCATGCTCTCATCAGCCTTGGGCTCACCTTTATCAACAACAGGGATAACTATATCATTCTCCTCATTATTCCCATCTATGGCCTGATTCGCCTCAGTCTGTACATGAGGAATTGTTTCAGTTTGGCCGCTAGTGGATGGCCTGGGTTCAGTTTGAGTTGGATCAGGAACATTATCAGTGCCTGCATTCCTGCCTTGCCCACCAGTTTCACCCGAGACATCTTGTGTATTTGTACCATTATTATCTGGACAAGCGTGTACTAAATGCCCAGTTTTCCCACAGCCAAAACACTTCATCACATCAGTACTTACGAAAACAGTATAATCAAAGTCATCAACTCTGAGTTTCAAATTCAGGTTGAGTTCAGTTCGATTATCTCTCAGGATCATATAAGTAAATCTCCTGAAAGATACCACGTGTTTGATCAGGTCTGATTTGCTACCAAGAACGATCTTTTTCACGGGGCTGACTATCTTTCCAAACCGTGACAGTTCTTTTGTCAGCATTTCGTCTTTTATGAACGGCGGAACGTTGGACAAAGTGACTTTCTTAGCGGGGGTAGAAAGGGGAAGCACTGGGGTGAACAAACCACTAATAACTACACCTCTTTCCACTACTTCGTTTGCTTTCTCAACAGAATTTAAAAACAAAACCATTGCATTATTCATCCTAGATGCCGCTAAAATACACTCATGACCAACAACATGTCCAACGGCCAGAATGCACTCCTCCACATTCACCGCGGACACCACTTTCACTCCGTGACGCCGCGTGAGAGAATCTAAACAGGTGTTTGAGTTTTGGGCTGCCATGCTTCCCAGTGATACACTGGTTGCTGACGGCCGAAACCCCCCACCAAAGGAGCCTTACTTCACCACCCGATACACCACAGATATAAAAAAAATAGGAAAGAATTGAAAGAGAAAAGGATTTTTCCGCCACAGGGGGCATAAACCATTCGCACTCACCACACGCACCTCACACTCGCTCAACAAACGCTCACGCATGCGCAGAGAGAGAGAGAGAGAGAGAGAGAGAGAGAGAGAGAATTTGAATTTAAATGCTCTTTATTACAAATCTACATAAAACAATTCACAAGGTATAAATTATCACAGAGAATAAAATGTACAGAAAATGTGTAAAAAATAGTTCATCTTCAATCATAGAACACAATGCTCCTTTGCTACACCATTTTAGTTCAAAAGAAATAAGATCATCCATAGATTTATAAAAATTAAAATCAATCAACACTCTAGACTTTATAAGATTTGAAAACAACACAGTAACATTATGTCCAGGCCTTTGTTCAATCATATTTTTTCTACTTGAATAAATAGCTAGTTTAGCTTGACCCAAGATAAAATTTACTAATTGACAATCAATTCGTCTTTTCTGCACATATTTTGCACCCAAAATAAATATTTCCTTGGAAAAAGTTTCATTAAAAGCATCAAAAAGATTCCTTAATACATCAAATAAGGGCTTTAATCTAAAGCACTCCATGAAAGCATGAAAAACAGTTTCTCTCTTAAAACAAAAAGGACATTCAGAGCTCACCTCAGGATTTAAAACAGAAATAAAAGCATTAACAGCTATTGCTCCATGGAGCACTCTCCATTGTATATCTCCTACTCTCTTCGTTAACGGTGGCTTATACAAAACTCTCCATTCAGGCTTAACATTATCATCTAATTTTAAGAAAGAACGCCATGGTGTATCCACTTTGTCATCTAAAATCTTCTTGTTAAAAACCAAAACACAAGCTTTGTACAAGACTTTCCCTGTACCCGAAAAGAAATCCAAACACAAAGACTTTCCAGTTTTTAAAAACAAACCCATGCAATCATGTAGTTGCGGAGACAAGTATATAGTCGGAAAAGGGTCTTCAGTATTAGGAGTCTCTACTCCTGTCCAATAGTCTGTTAATAGTAAGTCAAGTCAAGTCAAGTTTATTTGTATAGCGCTCTTCACAATACAGATTGCATCAAAGCAGCTTCACAGTATTAAATTAAAATAATACAACAAAGTTTGTTTCAAGAGGAATTTATTGATTGATAAAATTAAATTAAATATCCCCAAAATATCCCCAACTGAGCAAGCCAAAGGCAACAGTGGCAAGGAACCGAAAAACTCCATCAAGTGACCTAATGGTGTCCTAAAACTCCATCAGGTGCCTTAATGGAGAAAAAAAAACCTTGGGAGAACCCAGGCTCAGTCGGGGGCCAGTTCTCCTCTGGCATTGGATAGAGGCCGGATTGTAGTTTGAACTGTAGGATTATATGAATGCCTGGCTGAAGAGATGCGACTTTAATCTAGTTTTAAACTGGGAGAGCGAGTCTGAGCAACGAACAGTATCAGGAAGACTATTCCAGAGTTTTGGAGCCAAATGTGAAAATGCTCTCCCTCCTTTGGTGGTTCTGGATATCCTAGGTATGACCAAAAGCCTTGAATTTAGTGATCTTAAAGAGCGCGATGGATTATAGGGCGATAGAAGATCCGTTAAATAGACTGGAGCTAAGCCGTTTAGGGCTTTATAAGTCAGTAGCAATACCTTGTAATTAATACGGAACTTTATAGGTAACCAATGCAGTGATGATAAAATCGGTGTTATATGATCATATTTTCTTGATCTCATAAGAACTCTAGCGGCGGCATTTTGGACTAACTGTAGCTTGTTTATTGAGGATGCAGGACAACCAGCTAATAAAGCATTACAGTAATCCAGTCTCGAGGTCATGAATGCATGAACTAACTTTTCAGCATCAGAAACTGATAGCATATTACGTAGCTTAGCAATGTTTCTAAGGTGGAAAAAGGCTGTTTTTGTAACATATGAAATATGATTTTCAAAAGACAGGTTGCAATCGAGTATAACACCCAGGTCTTTTACTGTAGAGGATAAAGTAACAGGACATCCTATGATGTTAAAGTTGTATTGTGCGAGGTTTTGTGGGCGGTTTTTTGAACCGATAAGTATTACCTCTGTCTTGTCTGGATTTAATAAAAGAAAATTACGCGTCATCCAATCTTTTATATCTTTAACACACTCTGTCAATTTGGAAAATGTAGCGTTTTCATCCGGCCGTGATGAAATATATATTTGAGTGTCATCAGCATAACAATGGAAACTAATTCCATGTTTCCTTATAATATTTCCAAGTGGCATCATATATATTGAAAATAACAGAGGGCCTAATACAGATCCCTGCGGCACTCCATAGTTTACTGGAGTTATGATCGATTTTTCTCCATTTAAATAGACAAAATGGTAGCGGTCAGATAGGTATGATTTGAACCAGCTTAGTGCTTGTCCTTGAACACCAGTATAATTTTGTAGTCGATCTAAGAGTATTGTGTGATCTATAGTATCGAACGCAGCACTAAGATCAAGTAAAACTAGTATTGAGATACAGCCTTGGTCAGAAGCTAAAAGTAAATCATTTGTGATTTTAACGAGCGCAGTTTCAGTGCTATGATGCGGTCTGAATCCAGACTGAAACTTTTCATAGATATCGAAAATATCTATGATATTCAAAGGAAGAGAGTAGTCTCTCTTCCTTTGAAAGAGCAGACTGCCACTTTGCCATCAGTTGAGCAACTATTCGAGTTGAAACAATTCTCAAAAGTGATGCTGTTTGCTCAATGTTCGTGAAATTAGGTCCAGCCACATTTAGCAGAAGTCTTAAGGTGGTTATCCTGGATTTGCAAAGGATATTATTTAGTCCAGGAAAACTGCGTCCAACATCAGAGATATCCAAACGAGCTCCATGTACTATGGGTTCGTTTAACAACCAGAAGAGTGATTTCATACACGGTGTCTTCTGCTGATTAAAAAGACTCCATACTTTAAAAAGGTTTCGATAAAAAATTGGCATATTGGAGGCATCCAGTTTTAGGGGGTCTAACAAAAAGAGAGATTTGTCCATCTGTAGGCCACCCAGACTCCGTAGAATAGCACAAGCAGCCACTCTCCAACCAAAGTCACTTGACCCCGAAAGAAGCCTTTGTATAAATTGTAGACGAAAAGCTGCTGTTCTGCTTTGCAAGTTTATCAGTCCCTGTCCACCTTCTTCTTTAGACAAAAATAAAATGCTCTTTGTAATCCAATGTAATTTATCCCAGAAAAAGTCCACCAGTAAGGCTTGAATTTCAGTCAACATTTTCACAGGCGGATCTATACATGCCAACTTATGCCAGAGAGAAGATGCAATTAAATTATTGATAATTAAAGTACGCCCTTTATAGGACATGTTTGGGGCCAGCCATTTCCATTTGGCTAATCGACCTTTAATTTTTTCAACAATCCCTTCCCAATTTTTCTGTACAGTGTCCTCATCTCCTAAAAAGACCCCCAAGTATTTTAAACCTCCTTTACTCCAAAATAAACCATCAGGAATGCTTAGTTCCTCTCCAGTCCACTTTCCACATATTAAAGCTTCACTTTTGTTCCAGTTTATTTTAGCAGAAGATAAAGCTCTAAAATCTTCAAGTAATTTCTTTAAAATCTCTATATCTTTTTGACTATTAACTAATACAATCACGTCATCAGCATAAGCGGATAAATGAACAATACAATTAAAACCAGGTATATTTAAACCAGTCAAATTTGCTCTTATCTGCTGCAATAATGGTTCTATGGCTAATGAATAAAGCATTCCTGATAGCGAACATCCTTGCCTGACACCTCTACCAACCTTGAAAGGAGTGCATAAGCCACCGTTCACTTTCAGCACACTCTCAACATCAGTATACAGCATCTTAACCATTTCCACATAATCTTGGCAGAAACCAAAAGCTGCTAAGGTTTTCCATAGGTAATTACAGTATGTTCAACTCGATCAAACGCTTTCTCTTGGTCCAGAGAAAGCAACGCACAATCTAAATTAAACAACTTGGAGACCTCTAGAATATCCCGCACTAAAGAAATATTATCAAAAATGGACCTACCAGGTATGCAGTAGCTCTGGTCCGGATGAACAACTTGCTCCATTACCTCTGCCATTCTATTTGCCAAACTTTTTGAGAGCAGTTTGTAATCTGTGCAAAGCAGCGACACAGGGCACCAGTTCTTAATCTCCGTCAGGTCTCCTTTTTTCGGGAGGAGTGTAAGAACGGCTCTACGGCAGCTCAACGGCAGCCGCCCTTCAGCCAAGCTTTCATTGAGCACCGCGAGCAAATCCTCCCCCAACACTGTCCAGAAAGACTTATAAAAGTCTACTGGAAGACCATTGATGCCAGGAGCCTTCCCGGACTCCATGCCCTGAAGGGCCTTGTACAACTCCTCTAGGCTCATGGCCTTACGGAGTTTCGTATTGGCATCCTCAGACACCTGTGCCAAGTTTTCAAAAAAGACATTGTCAATGTCAGGCTCTGCAACACATTCACAGCTGTACAGCTTTTCATAAAAACAAACTGCTCTCTTTCTAATATCAATTGGGTCAGATAATAACATACCAGATTCGGAGCGCAGCGCGTGAATTAATCTTTTCTGTCCATTCTTTTTTTCCAAATTAAAGAAAAATTTTGTTGGAGCATCCATTTGGTCAATATTCTGAAAGCGGGACCGAACCAGAGCTCCTTGCACCTTAACCCTCTGGGGACCAAAAACGCGCCCGCGCGTTTTGCTCGTTTTTTTTTTTAGCAATGAAAAATAAACACAAAATGCTCTGTTAATTTTGATCTTTCATTTTCGTGTAATACATCAATCGATCCTGTTCAGTTTCTATTTTTTTTCTGTATACTGTAAGAAAAAATGAAGTGGACGTCGAAGATCTCAAAAATGAAGTTTATTACAGCATAGCAGTGGCAAGGTACACAAAGCACCTTGGATTCAGCGGAGTCATACAGAATGAATCTCATCCTCTCAGCTCAAACATTTATCCTCTATTTCGTTTGTCTTCCCCCTCTACATGTAAATGAAGCTCTGTTTTTAAGTGTAATTTAAGAATAACAGATTCGTCTTCCCTCTCAACATGAGGCTGAAACTCTGTCTTAAATGTAAATTGAGGATCTTTCCTCTGTGCCCACATCTTTGATGTTCTGTGAAATCAGAACAGCAAAAGGTTAAGGTGATAAGATCTATCTGTAGTGGTCACATCTTTGATCTTCTGTTAAAATAGAACGGGTTAAATTTTAAGGTGACAAGCTATTTGAAGTCCCTGTAATCAAGATGGTTATTGGTTGCCCTCTGTGATACTATTTACATATTACTGAGATTGGATGTAATTGTCTCTATATGATAATTAAGCTCTTTTAAGTGAAGGAACATTTTGATATATATATATATATATATAGGAGTGGAAGTTGTTGGGAACAGACCATCATTTCTTATAGACCCCCCTTTGATGCTCTTGGCCCAAAGTAGCATCACAACCACTCTCTTTTCGTAGATAACACCTCCCGAACCTGGTGGGCAGGTGCCCCAGTGGCGGCGTAGCCCTGTCTTAGGTTGTTCCCATCTATGGCCATCAGAGAATCTTACCCGTCTTCGGGATCTACGCCTCCTGCACACTGAGTTATGGCTCTACTTCACTTGAGCAAAGTTATCATAGTTTGTGATAATGAAATGTATTTTTTTTTATTTTATTTTTTTTTTATACGAGGTAACCAAGAACCATCATATCCACTTGGAACATTCAATATTGATCATGGAATTATCTATAATCTTACGTTTCAGCATGGAACACATACAGCATAACATAATGCACTGACCGATAATAAGAAAGATACATACACATACAGCCGTTTTAAAGGTTACATTCCAAATTAAACTAGAATAGGCCATATCTCCATCATGCATTTGTTTTGCAAAAATCTTGTCTTTCTTCAAGGCCTTGTTGGGCTCTCACAGTGGTGTTCACATCAGTGATGTTAGCATATTGATTAGTTTTGATAACTCAAATAATCAACAATCAATTGACAATATAGTGAGTGTGTGTGTGTGTGTGTGTGTGTGTGTGTGTGTGTGTGTGTGTGTGTGTGTGTGTGTGTGTGTCATTTTGTGTCCATTTTCTCAGTGTGGACATCCTTTATCCACTTGTTTTCCCTCTATGTTGAAAAACTGCTGTCCATAGTCTCTGAATGGTTTGTTTCTGAAATCTCCTCTTGTTTCACTTCTCATTGTCCATTTTTTTTTTTTCACTTGGAGCGCAAGTCCTTCTAGAAGAAGCAGTCACTGGTGTTGTTCAAGTCTGTGCCTCTTCATCAGTTCCTTCCATCCCATGGTGGGTCTCAGGGTTTCTAGGTCTTTTAGGCCTGGAGTTCTGGATCTTGCAGGTCTGGAAATCTCTATTCTTTTCTTTTTCTTGAGAAAATCCCCCTGGCTCCACTTCCTTCTCGTCCTTCAAACGACCAGATCACCTTTCTCCAGGAGGTTACAAATTTCAGGCAAACATCTCGATGCTTATATCTGAAACTATAATCAAAAGAAGAGGTTGCCCCCCTTTCCCCCACAAGCATCTTTTCACATTCAAACATCAAAGTCACAGAAGTTTCATCTCAAAACATGTTAAAAAATATTTCTAAACATAATGTATTTAAAACATTTATTATACATTACCACTACATATCAATGCTAATAAAACATGTTTCATAAATCATAAAGAATCACCCCCCTTTTGATAGTAAACCTTTTTCTACAATGTGTTACTATCATAAAACTAATTCTAATTTGCATCAGCATTTGCTTGTGACTGAGCTACAGTCATGTTGCTGGTGCAGTGATATGTTTGACAAGGTGTGAATGACTTCTTTATTTCCTTCCAACAGTGCCAACTGTGTTTCTAAATTGCCTATTTTCTTAAGCAAACCACTATAGCCCATCTTTCTTTTGTGTGAAAAGTGACACTGTCTTGCCTTGTGTCCCATCTTTCCACAAGCAAAACAAACAACTTCCTGATCTTCCTTTCTTTTCTCCAAACAGTGCCTTGCAATGTGACCATCCTTTCCACATGCATGACAGACAAAGTTTTGAAGAGGTCTCTCACTGTCTTGACAATGTCTAGCAATGTGACCAGCTTTTCCACATGCATAGCAAAGAATAACACCTTCTGAATTTATTCTTGCAAATCTCCTTGGTCTATGATGGAAACCATTAGACAATGTAGAACATTCTCTCTCGCCAAAGGCAGCAACTGGATGTCTAGATTTGGCAGCTTTCATTTGACTATTTGCATTAGCATTATTGTTGTAAAACTGTGTCATTTTAGCAATAATGTCATTATATTCAGAGAGTGGTGTAACTAGCATTGTCACAGCAGACCGGGTGAGTGGGTCACATTTGTTAATCAAGGCAGACTTGAAACTGACATCATTCTTAGTAATGTCAGGATTGCCACTGAAAGTCTTAAATGTCTCCAATAATCGTTCTGAGAATGCTGCTGGGTGTTCCCCTTTTCTCATTTGCATCTCAGATATCCTATCCCAATTAACTGACATCACACCTAGGACATCCAGCAGTGCCTGTTTCCTCTCTGACTTAGTAGCAGTTCTGTTCTTCACTTTCTGAGTTAATGCTCCAGACAAAGTCTCAGGCAAACACATTCTTAGCAATACGCATGCATCACCATCTGTTAAATTGTAAACTTCAGCATATTCCTCCAAGTTTTTCAGAAAATCTAATGCATCTTGTTTGGCAGGATCAAATTTACCAATATTCTTGATCACAGTTTCTAGTTCAGTTGGATTAAATCCTCGGACTATGGTAGAAGTCATTGGTTCTTCCCTTCCTTCACTAGCATGCATAGTCGTAGTAGCATGGACTGGTGCCATGGGAAATCTGACTCTACAGTCAGAGTATTGGCTATTTAATGACTGAGAAACTTTTTCCAAACCCTCAGTCCTGTCTTCCTGTAAATCTGGCATTTCTGGAACTGGGTTACACAATGTGACACCTAACAATGTCTTACTAGGGTTTTTCTCAGTTGTGCCATTCTTTATCATAAACTGACAAGCCGCCTTCGCCTCCTCCAAATTGTTGGACAATGTTTCCACAGATGATTTAAGCATACTATTGTTAGTTCTAAGAAGTACAATCTCATTCTGCATCTTTACCTTTTCTTCTTTCCATATCGTTTCACTAGCAAGGTAATTTTTTGTAGAAATTACCCCAACACTGAGTCGCTCATTTTCAGCCTCTAACTCATCTACTCTCCTCCTAGTTACTTTGTATGAAGCAAAAAGTGCTTGAAGCGCATTAGCAATTTTCCCATTTTTGTTCTTAGGCATTTTGGGATCATTTTCAAACTTAGAGATAGCCCACTTGTACGGTTTATCAACAATATTCTCTATTCCGTCAAACATTCCCTGAGAACCGTGTTTAGCGATGTATTTAACAATAATTTCTTCCATTTTCAAAAGTCTTATCAAGCTTTAAAATATCTCGTGATCTAATAGTTATTCACAAAGTCTGATTTAAATGACTACACGTTATCTAGTTCCTTTAAGATATCTGTTAGTCTAATTATTCACAGCTCCAGTACTTCGGACACAAATGATCAAAATAGCCACACTACCTGAGGCTTCTAAACTTAACCACAACCACAATCCATTGGTCCTTAAATTTCGTTAAGCAAAACAGTTAAGAAATGCAACACTGTCACAGTACGTCGGACAAAACCACACTATGTCTGGTTTTATGTTATATTCTTAAAACAACTTGGCCACAGTACGTCAGGCTTAAACAATATCAAAAAAATTAACACTGTCACAGTACGTCGGACACAACCACACTACGTCGGGTTTTTATGTTATTTTCTTAAAACAGCTTGCTTATCAGTACTTCGGGTTCAAACTATATTTATGAATTTTAAAACAATGCCACAGTACGTCGGGCAAAGCCACACTGCTTCGGGTTCTTTGTTTTAAACTTCACAAAGTCACGGCACATCAGACTCACTAGTCTAGCCTATGCTATAACACACAATAGTTGTGAAATAATTCTGTGACCACACTGCGTCGGGTCTATTCAATTACTTTAGAATGTCCTCAGAATTATTACAACTTCACAATCGGTTTCAAGTACATTAGAAACATACACATTTGTTTCAGTTACTTTAGAAACAACCCATCTGAAATAACTCTGTCACCACACTACTTTCGGGTTTATTCAATTACTTTAGAATCTTAACAGAATTATAAGAGACCAACACCAAATTTCAGTTACTTTAGAAACTTTACACTTAAGCACTTTGTTTCAATTACTTTAGAAACAACAATTCCAATACAAGTCTGCTACCACACTGCTCCGGGCTTATTCAGTTACGTTAGAATCTTTAACAAAAATGTACGCAATAGGCTTAAAACTCCTCCTGCTAATACTGAATGAACCAAATTCGATCTCTTCTGTCCTTAATTTTTCTTTTCTAGATTTTTTTTAAACCGAGGAATTCCTTGACAAAAACAGCATAAATGAAAGAAAACAGCTTTTTCTTACCTTTTCCCTTTTTTTGTTGGAAATCCGTCGATTCCTGGGTCTGGCTCGCCAATGTAAGAAAAAATGAAGTGGACGTCGAAGATCTCAAAAATGAAGTTTATTACAGCATAGCAGTGGCAAGGTACACAAAGCACCTTGGATTCAGCGGAGTCATACAGAATGAATCTCATCCTCTCAGCTCAAACATTTATCCTCTATTTCGTTTGTCTTCCCCCTCTACATGTAAATGAAGCTCTGTTTTTAAGTGTAATTTAAGAATAACAGATTCGTCTTCCCTCTCAACATGAGGCTGAAACTCTGTCTTAAATGTAAATTGAGGATCTTTCCTCTGTGCCCACATCTTTGATGTTCTGTGAAATCAGAACAGCAAAAGGTTAAGGTGATAAGATCTATCTGTAGTGGTCACATCTTTGATCTTCTGTTAAAATAGAACGGGTTAAATTTTAAGGTGACAAGCTATTTGAAGTCCCTGTAATCAAGATGGTTATTGGTTGCCCTCTGTGATACTATTTACATATTACTGAGATTGGATGTAATTGTCTCTATATGATAATTAAGCTCTTTTAAGTGAAGGAACATTTTGATATATATATATATATATATAGGAGTGGAAGTTGTTGGGAACAGACCATAATTTCTTATAATACTCACAATACAAATAAAGTGTTTTGCTTTTTGACAAATAAAGAAAAACTAACATGATGCTATTTCTGCCTTCTCTCTGTCAGTAAACTCCCATTTGAAACGCGTTCGAAAATTATCTATAACTCCGCGAAAATTCAGTCAAACAGGCAAACAGACCCACGGGCATAAAGCTTGAGATCGCAGCTTTTAAATGAAGTAATTTATATAAAAAACAAATATTATCAGCTTCTGTAATCTGTATAAAAAGAGAGCGACTCCAGTCGAGCTCATTACGAGCCATTCAAAAGTAATTTGACCACGCCCCGGAGAGCGCGTGCTATTCAAACGCAAATTCTGAGAACCATTTCAGTCTGTGAAACGCCCCCACATCAGCTGTAAACAAAGAGGCATAATATAGCCTACCTTATGGAGAAAATTTTCCGTGCTGATATGAGGAGCAGATCCCGCTGAGGAGTGAGGTAGGCTAAGTTATCCTTTCTCAAGTGTTAATGTGGAATAACGTTATGGAATAACGTTGTAGGCTTATGTAAACAAAAAGATGAATCGCGTTTCTATAATATGAATCGCGTTTCTGTGAGATGAATGAAGGGTACATATTTGTAAAGACTGTTTAGCCTAAATATGAATCGCGTTTCTGTGAGATGAATGAAGGGTACATATTTGTAAAGACTGTTTAGCCTAAAATGAATCGCGTTTCTGTGAGATGAATGAAGGGTACATATTTGTAAAGAGTGTTTAGCCTAAATATGAATCGCGCGTCTGTGTGTGAAAGAATAAACTGCTTTTACAGTTACAGTTACTGCGTTACAGTCAGGCGAAGTATGAAAGACAACATTTTGTTGACTAGATTTGGGTACAGTTTTTACTGTAGAATATACTGTCACATCAAATAAGCTTTTCTGCTCATATATATAAAATACTATTTTGTCAAAAATAAAGTCATAGACTAAGATGTTCCAATGTTGGCTATATTCAAACTAATGAATACATATGATAAAATGTAGGCCTATAATCTTTTTTTTTTTTTTTTTTACAAAGAAAGAGTACTTTTTTGCAGAAATATTGCTGAAATTGTAATTATTGTTGTAATTGTAACCTTTTTAATAAAATAGCAAAACATATTTACAAGATAGATGTAAGCAAAATCTTAAATGGTCAATATAAGTCTTCTTCAAAATATATATTTTGTCCTTGCATTGTGGCTCAGTCAGTGTCACACCTGAATGAATGGCTAATTATGCAGAGTCATTATGCAGAGTGGGTGGGACTAAGGTGTAAACTACTCCTCCCCCTCGCATATTGGCTTTCCAAGCAAAACCTGTTTTACACCATTTAAATCAATGTATTTTTTTTTGTGAACGATAAAGCAAGACTATTTTCACATAATTTTGAAGCTAGAACTGAAAGGGACAACATCCATTAGTCAAAAGTCTTGTGGGCACATATTTTGTATGAGTTTTGTGGTCTTATTTCAGCAACTTTCATTTTTATTTTTTTAAATAACCACGCATAAACATTATTCTCTTAAAAATACAAACATCTACATACATGTTGCTCGCATATTATGGTAGGCCTGTTTGTGCTATATAGAGTGAATTTACACCTTTGCCATTAACATGTTTATAAATAACTGAAAAAAGCACAAATGTCAGAGCATGTCAGAACATCTCAAGGGCCCCAAAAACAGCTTGGTCCCCAGAGGGTTAACCGCTAAAAGATCACCAAGTTGAGTTTTTTTCATTGTAAGAGCTTTCAAAACATCCTCCCCCCCAGTTGATTCAGCTAACTCCTGTAATTTGACTATTGCTGTCTCCAAGTTCTTCATAGATTTAGATAACTGTACAGTAATGTTTCGGGTATGCTGTTGACAAAATTGTTTCATTTGAACTTTACCAAAATCCCACCACTGCCTCAATGTCTGGAATGTATTCTTTGTTGCTCTAAACGTTTCCCAAAAATATTTGACATTTTCCTTAAAATTTGTATCATTTAGCAAAGAACTGTTAAAATGCCAGTAAGCACTCTTTGGTCTAATGGAGTTCAAAATAAAAGAACAACACACCATGCTATGATCAGAAAAACTAACAGGGACAATAAAACATTTGCTAAAAATACCACATTGATGTTTAAAACCATAAAATCTATCCAACCTAGCAAAAGAAAAAACATTGTCACGGGTATGAGACCAAGTATATTGTCTTAGATTACCATTAACATGTCTCCATATATCGCACAACTCATTCATTTTAATTACTTGAATAAGTCTCTTCCGAGATGGCTCATGGGGCTCTATGTGATTCCTATCAATAGTTTGTTCAGTACAATTAAAATCTCCTCCCAGAAACAAAAACTCTTCACTGTCACAATTTTGCAAGGTTAAATTGAGAGTATTTAAAAACAACATTCTTTCAACTCCTGAGGTTGGGACATAAACACAAATAAAAACAAAAACATAATTTTCAAATACAGCTCTAACCTTTAAAAGTCTACCTTTTATAATCTCTTCAACCTCATACGAAATTGGTTTGAAGTTCTTAGAAAATAAAACGGCAACTCCTCCACTGCTAGCAGTGTTGTGACTTAAAATAGAGATGCCATCCCATTCTCTTTCCCAATCTGCAGCATTCTTGGAATCACTGTGAGTTTCTTGAAGAAAAAAAATGTCTATTTTTTTCTGCTTAGACATTTCATATAACATTACTCTTTTTTTCACATCTCTTGCTCCATTTACATTGACTGAAGCAACACTAACTTCACCCATAGAGAATAAATAACAAAACAGCAAAAACAAACCACTGATTATCATTAAATTAGCTTTTTTCTCCCCCATCATTGTTTATTTCAGTATTGAGTTTTCTCACTAGATTCTTTAACCTGTAAATTTCTTTGTTGGTAAAAAAACCTTCAGCCATCAGACACCTTTTCTTTTCAATAAACTGTTTAAGGTCAGGAAAGTATTCGTTCACTCGTACCCCTCTTCTATTTTTCGTTGCTTTAAGAAACAATTGTATATCTTCCACTTCATAATTGCGACTCACGCATTCAGTCTGTGAAAGAGAAAGACTACAGTCTGATTCACTGCCACTCTCTGTGTCTGCCTGGTCTTCACATTCACCTACATCTGTTCTCTTTGCAGGTCTCAAGTCACAAGTATTATCACTTTTCCTTCGTTTTAACGGTACCTTAAACAGTGTATGTTCTGCCTCTATGTCAATGCCATCATTCTCGCATATTTGCTCAATCGAAGACTGTTTTTCTCCCTCGCACTGTGGGATCTCAGACACCTTAATGTCGTTACTCTCCGAACGAGTGACTATTCGATTTGTCAAAGTGAGTCCGTCATCAAAAGACCCAGTGGACTCCGCATCTTCTACTGTTTTGTTCAACGACCCTTTCGTTACAATAGTCTCAGAATGAACCTTACTTATCCCTTGCAGCTCTGTTGCGATCGCCTCGGGTTCAGCTCGTTCTGCCGTGATCGCGTCTGGCTCCGTACTGCCAGTTTCAATGGGTTGATTTGTCACGGGTGGCGGGACAGTTACATCATTTATATTTTTCTCTGTTACTAATGTTTCTCTTTTATCAGGGCAATCGCGAATCAAATGTCCCACTTTACTGCAACCAAAACATTTCATTTTCCCTGTTGTTGCAAACACAACATAGTCAAAGTCGTCGATTCGGAATTTAAACGTAAGGTCTAGTTCAGCGTCGTCTTTCACGATCATGTAGGCGAAACGCCTAAATGAAACTATATGTTTTAACAATGGAGATCCACTGCCAATCAGTATTTTCTTTATTGGAGACACCAATTTGCCATAACGGGAAAGAGATTGTGTTAAAAGCTGGTCACTAATAAACGGAGGAACATTAGATAATGTCACTTTTTTAGATGGCATTGATAAAGGGAGAACAGGTGTAAACAAACCATCAATAATGATCCCACACTCAACTAACTCATTTGCTTTGTCTATATTATTTAAAAATATAACATTAGCATTGTTCATTTTTGAGGCTGACAAAATGCACTCATGGCCTACAACTTCACCTATTGCTAAACAACAATCCTCCACACTCACGGCAGCCGCCACCTTCACTGCATGACGCCGCGTGAGTGTGCTCAAAACTCGCGAATCCGGGACCGCCATGCTTCCTCAAGTGCAGGTAGCACACGGCCCGGATTAGCACTCCAAACAAATATTCTTAGTAACTAAAACAAAACAAAAAAAACAAAGACGAAAAAAGAAAAGAATAAAGAAAAGATAGAAAAATAGCTGAGGGTGAAATACTAGTTTTAGGCACGGCAGCCACAAAATTACATTCACACTCAAACAACGCTCAAACTCACCACACGCTCTCCACACTCACCCAGCAAACGCTCACGCATGCGCATGAGAGAGAGAGAGAGAGAGAGAGTGTGTTAGGTTTGTGTATTGTGGAGATTAATCTAAGTCCTTCTGAATGCAAAGCAGTATCAGATCTACGGATAGCCTGGTATCCGATTGGGGTTATGAGACAGTTATGCTTTCCCTGCTGATCTGTGACTGAAAAAAGTGTGACAGGAAAACAGTACTGCAGTATTTTCGTGTCCAAAATATTGCATTGTGCAGTAGCCTAAGTATACAGTGGTAACACTGTAGTAGTATTTGTTATGAATGCAGTTTTTTCGATCCAAATTATTGCACTTACAGCAGTACTACAACTGTGTTGAGGTGCAGTAGCCTATTCTGCAGTAATTACTGTAGGAAATACTGGTTTGATACTGCAGTACAATACAGTTTTTCGTTTTTTTTTTATCGTAAGGGGGCATGTAAGCTTTTTGACAAGTAGAACAATGCACTGCACAACCCAACATTTTCAACTGCTACTGCGACGTTCGGTAGCTGGCTTTACGTTTAAACTTAAGTTCCTGCTTTCCTATGTTTGGTTCAATGCTAACGTCAATGTACAACCCTTATTTTGACAAAATATGTAAGACCGGATGTTGACAGTCCCTCATAGAAGGAGAAGAAGAAAAGGGGGGTGTTCCCGTTTAGGGACAAAACGCCCATTTATGTTCCGCAGACCGATGATATTCACTTTTTTAGGCCGTTACACATATAAACTTTATTTTTTAGGGTCTTTACACATATTAACTTTTTTTAGGCCTTTACACATATAAACTTTTTTAGGCCTTTACACATATTAACTTTTTTTAGGGCCTTTACACATATTAACTTTTTTTAGGCCTTTACACATATTAACTTTTTTTAGGCCTTTACACATATTAACTTTTTTTAGGGCCTTTACACATATTAACTTTTTTTAGGGCCTTTACACATATTAACTTTTTTTTAGGCCTTTACACATATTAACTTTTTTTAGGCCTTTACACATATTAACTTTTTTTAGGGCCTTTACACATATCAACTTTTTTAGGCCTTTACACATATAAACTTTTTTTAGGGCCTTTACACATATAAACTTTTTTTAGGGCTTTTACACATATAAACTTTTTTTAGGCCTTTACACATATAAACTTTTTTTAGGGCCTTTACACATATAAACTTTTTTTAGGGCTTTTACACATATAAACTTTTTTTAGGCCTTTACACATATTAACTTTTTTTAGGGCCTTTACACATATAAACTTTTTTTAGGGCTTTTACACATATAAACTTTTTTTAGGCCTTTACACATATCAACTTTTTTAGGCCTTTACACATATAAACTTTTTTTAGGGCCTTTACACATATTCACTTTTTTGTGAAAAATGCATCTTTACGACATGTCATTGCCGGAAGTCACACAGCTGATGTCACAAATTCTAACTGAATCTGAATTCAACAATTTTGAGTCTGCTGTTACTTCCGAACTGCAACATGTCAGTAAAGGCGATTTGAGAGAAGGTGTTTTGAAAATCCTAAAGAATATCTTAGGACCCAAAATCGATTGGTCGAGAGTTACTGTGTACAAGAGAAAGAAGAAACTGTGAGTGAATATACTGAGAGGTTCTGTCAGGTAGCTGCAGTGTACAGTGGAATTGCAGACACTCCAGAAAAGGTGTTAGGTGATAATGGCCCTTTGATTCGCACATGGTTTCATTGTCTTTTGCCAGAACACAGAAAGGCATTGCCTTACTTAAACATCACATGGTGTACGAGAACCCTGCAAGACAACTTGGACAGTTTAGCTATTTGGGAAAGAGATGCTGATGTCAAAGAGAGAGTAAGAATTGCAGCAGTTTCTGTTATGGTCAACTCAGAGAAGCCAAAGAAACGCAAAAGTCCTCGAGAAGCCAGTTGTTCTTACTGTGGTAAGCACGGACATTTTGGAAAAGAATGTAGGAAAAACAAAAAGAACTTTAAAGAAGTTAACAAGGTTAATCAGCTTCTGCTTAGCCTGCTTGATATTCTGAAGCAGCCCCTCCCCTCCTCGTTAAACTCGTGGAGAAACTTGATAAGGTGTTAACCATTTGGGCTGTGAGTGCTTAATTTCCCCAGTAACTCACAACAAAGATGAAAGACTTATTTTTGTTTAATAGAACAAAAGGAAAGTGACTGTCTCAGCCTTTCTTTGGGAGACATTAAGTAAGACTCACAGCCAAATGTTATACTGCAGAACATTACAATCAGACACCATCCTCTGTTAATGATGTTTATTAGGACTGATGTTTCACTGGAGAATGGAAATGTGCCAATTTTCTCACACACTGTACAGTGCACACAACAGGGACAGAATAGGACACAGACCAGTGCGGTGCCCTGGGAAGAACTGAACGCAACAGGCTTCGGGGGTGAACCCAGGGTGAAGACACTACCTCATAGGCCTTTCCCCATTTAGTCCATCCTTACCTCACTGGTCCATAGGTGTCAAATAAATTAAGAAATAGGGAAAGAATGAAACAACAAAAGCAGACTCTAAAAACCATACAACCCTAGTGTTTGAAGAAATACTGCTCTGTTTTTTTGTTTTCTTTCTTACTCTGTGCAGATAAACACTTGATGGCTGTTCCAAAAATCCATATGCAACGACGTCTCACCTGCATATGAAGCCACAACCTCAAGAAGACAACTAGACCTACTGCTGAACGAACTATCACAAAAGAAAAAGAAAAAAATACACAACGCGGACCCTAATTGCATGTTTTGTTTCTGTGTCAGCATGCAATTACAGATGAACAACACAGATCATGCTTGTGCCTGTAACTTTTTCAAGTTACAAGAATGAACTTTTAAGTGTACTTTGATAAAAGTTAGACTTAAAACCACTATACGATCAAATGACTTATGGAAGAATGAAGTCTATGCATGAATATTGCTGTTCTGCCATTTCTTTGTTTTCTACAGGAAACAGATTTCACAGCTATTCAGGCACCATGGACTTTCAAGACTTCCACTCTTATGCTACATGGTTTTCTGTGCAATCATGTAGTTTATACGACATTTTACACCCTGCGTCGTATGTGTCAACAGTTATGGTTTTGAGAAGAACTATGACACTATGACACAGAATAAGTTATATGTGCCTGTGACGATCAAAAGTTACAAGAATGAACTTTTAAGTGTTTAAATTTGTATATTATGTGAGAGTTTTTTTAAGAACTCTCAAACGGGGGACTGAAGGGTTACACATTTAAGAATCTATTTCAAATATGCTTCCGTACATAACATCATGGTAAAGAATCTTTTAAGGTTAAGATCTCAGCAAAGTTGCAATTCCTGTTCTCTCCTTATTGTCTTTAATGGCTCTTCGAGCCCCAGTTTCACTCAGACTGATGGGATTAGCACACGAATGATTCACTGAGAATCTCACCTTTTGTTCTGCAAATGGCTTTCGGACCCAAATGGCTCTTGGAGCCTTATGCTGATTGAATTAGGATTGGCCAGACCCTCACAGTCTAGGGTGTTACCTTAACCTGTATACTCATTTACATGCTTTGTTTGAATTTGTCTCCACCTTCAAAAGTCCCTCCTCCTAAAATGCCTATAAGACACCATGTAAATTTATATACTTCAGATTATGTTGGACGAAACCGCAGCCGCGCTCAAATAAAGAAACTCTTCTGTTTGAACGCGATCCCAACTGTCTCCTGGTCTCTGCTTCGATAAAAGAAAACTTTACAACACTACTGAAGATTTAGGCCTAAATAACTGATCTCCCGGTAATATAGTGTCCTACTCTGCCCCTCCTCATGATGATGTATTTGCAGCTGTTTCTATAGAAAAATGCTGTGTCACTCGCACAAGTGCGCCCAAATATTTTTTCACGTTCGCACGCCGAAATATTTACTCGCATGTGCGAGTGAAATGGGCGCACTGTAGAGCCCTGCATATTAACTTTTTTTAGGCCTTTACAGATATTAACTTTTTTTAGGCCTTTACACATATTCACTTTTTTTAGGGCCTTTACACATATTAACTTTTTTTAGGCCTTTACACATATTAACTTTTTTTAGGGCCTTTACACATATGAACTTTTTTTAGGGCCTTTACACATATGAACTTTTTTTAGGGCCTTTACACATATTAACTTTTTTTAGGGCCTTTACACATATTAACTTTTTTTAGGCCTTTACACATTATTCACTTTTTTTAGGGCCTTTACACATATTCAATTTTTTTAGGGCCTTTACACATATTCACTTTTTTTAGGGCCTTTACACATATTCACTTTTTTTAGGGCCTTTACACAAACTTTTTTTAGGGCCTTTACACATATTAACTTTTTTTAGGCCTTTACACATATTCACTTTTTTAGGGCCTTTACACATATAAACTTTTTTTAGGGCCTTTACACATATTAAATTTTTTTAGGGCCTTTACACATATTCACTTTTTTTAGGGCCTTTACACATATTCACTTTTTTTAGGGCCTTTACACAAACTTTTTTTAGGGCCTTTACACATATTAACTTTTTTTAGGCCTTTACACATATTCACTTTTTTAGGGCCTTTACACATATAAACTTTTTTTAGGGCCTTTACACATATAAAATTTTTTAGGGCCTTTACACATATAAACTTTTTTAGGGCCTTTACACATTTTCACTTTTTTTAGGGCCTTTACACATATTCACTTTTTTTAGGGCCTTTACACATATTCACTTTTTTTAGGGCCTTTACACATATTCACTTTTTTAGGGCCTTTACACATATTCACTTTTTTAGGGCCTTTACACATATTCACTTTTTTAGGGCCTTTACACATATAAACTTTTTTAGGGCCTTTACACATATAAACTTTTTTTAGGGCCTTTACACATATTAACTTTTTTTAGGGCCTTTACACATATTCACTTTTTTAGGGCCTTTACACATATTCACTTTTTTAGGGCCTTTACACATATAAACTTTTTTAGGCCTTTACACATATCAACTTTTTTAGGGCCTTTACACATATTAACTTTTTTAGGCCTTTACACATATCAACTTTTTTAGGGCC
The DNA here is from genome assembly GCA_021554675.1 of Leuciscus idus. Lineage (NCBI taxonomy): Eukaryota > Metazoa > Chordata > Actinopteri > Cypriniformes > Leuciscidae > Leuciscus > Leuciscus idus. The sequence continues at coordinate 2,065,059 of CM038621.1, read as the reverse complement.
TTTACACATATCAACTTTTTTAGGGCCTTTACACATATCAACTTTTTAGGGCCTTTACACATATTAACTTTTTTAGGCCTTTACACATATTAACGTTTTTAGGGCCTTTACACATATTAACTTTTTTAGGCCTTTACACATATCAACTTTTTTAGGGCCTTTACACATATTAACTTTTTTAGGGCCTTTACACATATGAACTTTTTTAGGCCTTTACACATATTCACTTTTTTTAGGGCCTTTACACATATTCACTTTTTTTAGGGCCTTTACACAAACTTTTTTTAGGGCCTTTACACATATTAACTTTTTTTAGGCCTTTACACATATTCACTTTTTTAGGGCCTTTACACATATTAACTTTTTTTAGGGCCTTTACACATATTCACTTTTTTAGGGCCTTTACACATATAAACTTTTTTTAGGGCCTTTACACATATAAACTTTTTTTAGGGCCTTTACACATATAAAATTTTTTAGGGCCTTTACACATATAAACTTTTTTAGGGCCTTTACACATTTTCACTTTTTTTAGGGCCTTTACACATATTCACTTTTTTTAGGGCCTTTACACATATTCACTCTTTTTAGGGCCTTTACACATATTCACTTTTTTAGGGCCTTTACACATATTCACTTTTTTAGGGCCTTTACACATATTCACTTTTTTAGGGCCTTTACACATATAAACTTTTTTAGGGCCTTTACACATATAAACTTTTTTTAGGGCCTTTACACATATTCACTTTTTTTAGGGCCTTTACACATATTCACTTTTTTAGGGCCTTTACACATATTCACTTTTTTAGGGCCTTTACACATATAAACTTTTTTAGGCCTTTACACATATCAACTTTTTTAGGGCCTTTACACATATTAACTTTTTTAGGCCTTTACACATATCAACTTTTTTAGGGCCTTTACACATATCAACTTTTTTAGGGCCTTTACACATATCAACTTTTTAGGGCCTTTACACATATTAACTTTTTTAGGCCTTTACACATATTAACGTTTTTAGGGCCTTTACACATATAAACTTTTTTAGGCCTTTACACATATTAACTTTTTTAGGGCCTTTACACATATTAACTTTTTTAGGCCTTTACACATATCAACTTTTTTAGGGCCTTTACACATATCAACTTTTTTAGGCCTTTACACATATCAACTTTTTTAGGCCTTTACACATATCAACTTTTTTAGGGCCTTTACACATATTAACTTTTTTAGGGCCTTTACACATATTAACTTTTTTAGGGCCTTTACACATATGAACTTTTTTAGGCCTTTACACATATCATTTTTTAGGGCCTTTACACATATAAACTTTTTTAGGCCTTTACACATATAAACTTTTTTAGGGCCTTTACACATATTAACGTTTTTAGGGCCTTTACACATATTAACTTTTTTAGGCCTTTACACATATCAACTTTTTTAGGGCCTTTACACATATTAACTTTTTTAGGGCCTTTACACATATTAACTTTTTTAGGGCCTTTACACATATGAACTTTTTTAGGCCTTTACACATATCAACTTTTTTAGGGCCTTTACACATATTAACTTTTTTAGGCCTTTACACATATCAACTTTTTTAGGGCCTTTACACATATCAACTTTTTTAGGGCCTTTACACATATCAACTTTTTTAGGCCTTTACACATATTCACTTTTTTAGGGCCTTTACACATATAAACTTTTTTAGGGCCTTTACACATATAAACTTTTTTAGGCCTTTACACATATCAACTTTTTTAGGCCTTTACACATATTAACTTTTTTAGGGCCTTTACACATATTAACTTTTTTAGGCCTTTACACATATCAACTTTTTTAGGGCCTTTACACATATAAACTTTTTTAGGCCTTTACACATATCAACTTTTTTAGGGCCTTTACACATATCAACTTTTTTAGGCCTTTACACATATTAACTTTTTTAGGGCCTTTACACATATTAACTTTTTTAGGCCTTTACACATATTAACGTTTTTAGGGCCTTTACACATATTAACTTTTTTAGGCCTTTACACATATCAACTTTTTTAGGGCCTTTACACATATTAACTTTTTTAGGGCCTTTACACATATTCACTTTTTTAGGGCCTTTACACATATAAACTTTTTTAGGGCCTTTACACATATAAACTTTTTTTAGGGCCTTTACACATATTCACTTTTTTTAGGGCCTTTACACATATTCACTTTTTTAGGGCCTTTACACATATTCACTTTTTTAGGGCCTTTACACATATAAACTTTTTTAGGCCTTTACACATATCAACTTTTTTAGGGCCTTTACACATATTAACTTTTTTAGGCCTTTACACATATCAACTTTTTTAGGGCCTTTACACATATCAACTTTTTTAGGGCCTTTACACATATCAACTTTTTAGGGCCTTTACACATATTAACTTTTTTAGGCCTTTACACATATTAACGTTTTTAGGGCCTTTACACATATTAACTTTTTTAGGCCTTTACACATATCAACTTTTTTAGGGCCTTTACACATATTAACTTTTTTAGGGCCTTTACACATATGAACTTTTTTAGGCCTTTACACATATCAACTTTTTTAGGGCCTTTACACATATCAACTTTTTTAGGCCTTTACACATATCAACTTTTTTAGGGCCTTTACACATATCAACTTTTTTAGGGCCTTTACACATATCAACTTTTTTAGGGCCTTTACACATATCAACTTTTTTAGGGCCTTTACACATATCAACTTTTTTAGGGCCTTTACACATATCAACTTTTTTAGGCCTTTACACATATCAACTTTTTTAGGGCCTTTACACATATTAACTTTTTTAGGGCCTTTACACATATTAACTTTTTTAGGCCTTTACACATATCAACTTTTTTAGGGCCTTTACACATATTAACTTTTTTTAGGCCTTTACACATATGAACTTTTTTAGGCCTTTACACATATCAACTTTTTTAGGGCCTTTACACATATTAACTTTTTTAGGCCTTTACACATATTAACGTTTTTAGGGCCTTTACACATATTAACTTTTTTAGGCCTTTACACATATCAACTTTTTTAGGGCCTTTACACATATCAACTTTTTTAGGGCCTTTACACATATTAACTTTTTTAGGGCCTTTACACATATGAACTTTTTTAGGCCTTTACACATATCAACTTTTTTAGGCCTTTACACATATTCACTTTTTTAGGGCCTTTACACATATAAACTTTTTTAGGGCCTTTACACATATAAACTTTTTTAGGCCTTTACACATATAAACTTTTTTAGGCCTTTACACATATTAACTTTTTTAGGGCCTTTACACATATTAACTTTTTTAGGCCTTTACACATATCAACTTTTTTAGGGCCTTTACACATATCAACTTTTTTAGGCCTTTACACATATCAACTTTTTTAGGCCTTTACACATATCAACTTTTTTAGGGCCTTTACACATATTAACTTTTTTAGGGCCTTTACACATATTAACTTTTTTAGGGCCTTTACACATATGAACTTTTTTAGGCCTTTACACATATCATTTTTTAGGGCCTTTACACATATAAACTTTTTTAGGCCTTTACACATATAAACTTTTTTAGGGCCTTTACACATATTAACGTTTTTAGGGCCTTTACACATATTAACTTTTTTAGGCCTTTACACATATCAACTTTTTTAGGGCCTTTACACATATTAACTTTTTTAGGGCCTTTACACATATTAACTTTTTTAGGGCCTTTACACATATGAACTTTTTTAGGCCTTTACACATATCAACTTTTTTAGGGCCTTTACACATATTAACTTTTTTAGGCCTTTACACATATCAACTTTTTTAGGGCCTTTACACATATCAACTTTTTTAGGGCCTTTACACATATCAACTTTTTTAGGCCTTTACACATATTCACTTTTTTAGGGCCTTTACACATATAAACTTTTTTAGGGCCTTTACACATATAAACTTTTTTAGGCCTTTACACATATCAACTTTTTTAGGCCTTTACACATATTAACTTTTTTAGGGCCTTTACACATATTAACTTTTTTAGGCCTTTACACATATCAACTTTTTTAGGGCCTTTACACATATAAACTTTTTTAGGCCTTTACACATATCAACTTTTTTAGGGCCTTTACACATATCAACTTTTTTAGGCCTTTACACATATTAACTTTTTTAGGGCCTTTACACATATTAACTTTTTTAGGCCTTTACACATATTAACGTTTTTAGGGCCTTTACACATATTAACTTTTTTAGGCCTTTACACATATCAACTTTTTTAGGGCCTTTACACATATTAACTTTTTTAGGGCCTTTACACATATGAACTTTTTTAGGCCTTTACACATATCAACTTTTTTAGGGCCTTTACACATTGTTTTATGGTGTCTCTTTTAACCTTTACACCTTTTACCTATTTCTTTATTATTCTCAGGTAGGTAAGGAAAGTCGAATCTGGACAAAACTATAAGCATTCAAAAATACTTACAATTAGTTCAGCAGACTTCCCTGTGGTCAGTTCTTGCTTAAGGTTCTTAAATTATTACTCAGTTAGACAATATCTTGCCAATAATATAATATAAGTTTTATTAAAGTTAACAAAAGTTATATCAAAGTTACAGTTAGGTTACAATAATAAGTTTCAACAATCAGCTGGTTACAGGCGTCGAGGGACACTGCGCTATTCAGTCTCCAATCCGTCAGTCTCTCTTTCAGCCTTTTATATGCAGGCTCCGAAATGCAGTTTCCAGAATCTCCTCTGACGTCATCACATGGAGTTCTGCCAACTCCTTCGACACGGCCCTCAGTTGTTTACGGCGTATCCCTTCAAGGCGCCTCCGTCTTCTCTTTCTCTGCTTTCTTCTCTTAATCGTCTGCAACACATACTTTATCTAGTATATCTTCCATTTATCATAAAACTATTTCTAATACATTAGTATTTTCTACTCTAAATCAGTCAATGCATACATCTCATGCAAGTAAGTAGTTTTCTTAATAACAGTAAAATCACACAATACATATTTTGTTCAGCATCAAAAACAGGGTTACATACATCTACTTAAGCAAAAGCAATATTATTATCTAAGTTACATCACTTTATAAGCAAATCAAGCATTAATCAAGACAGTTTAATTGCAAAATCATCCTCTATATTAACACCCACTGCTTGGAATTTAAGCTGTCTTGATTTCATCCCAACATTTTCAGGCTAAGGTACGGTTCAACTTGACCTTTAAACTTGTTATATTTTTCCAGAAGCATATACACAGTGCCATCTTTCATCAGCAAATTGGTATGATACACATCCATATAGTTTTTAATCCAAATTCGATCATTTTTACGTTTCATTTGCACTTTATTAATCACCTGTCCAGTAGCGGCGCTACCAGGTGGCCAGATCTTTGTGTGCTGTTTGACAACCGTAAGGTAACGACCAAATCTTGTTCTCAGAAGTCGTCCGTTTGTAATCTCATGTACACAGACCCCCAATAGACGCCCCAAGGGATCCTCACACAAAAACGTGCGGCTCCTTCCTGACCTTCGACACTCAATGCAGAAGCCAAGACAAGGAATCTGACACTCCAGACATATCTGCAGTGCGCGAGCCGTTTGTTTGATATTCATCCCCCCAGGGCGTGAGGGTGGGCTGGTCTGAGTATGTTTCGACTGCATTGGCTGAGTCGGAGTTAAATCCTCCTTTTCCAGGAATTCCACAAATTTCTCCGCCTAAGACAAAAAGCAGTTCATCAGACTTGACCACTTTTAGAATTTCAGCTGTGAATTTATTATGCAAGCAGTGCACAAAGATCTGACTTTCCATCCTCCACACTCTGTGCGCATCAAAATCATTAAACAATTCCTTTTGATTAAAAGGTTTTAGGTTCTGTTTAATTTTTTCCAGAATGTCTACATGCAATCCAGTCATCAATTCATAAGATTCGACAATATATTCTATCTCATCATAGTCATCTACCCACATAATGAATGCATTCTTGAAAAAACATTCCTGGCATAAATCTCCCATTACAAAGTTCACTCTACAGTCAGTCAGTAATTGACGACATCTCATACAATTGTCTTGTCCAATCACAATCCAGTAATTAAATTTCCTTGTCAATAATTCTCCACCTGGGGCTCTTCTGAGTTCCTATAGAAGCATTAAAAAAATTTTTTTAACCAAATTATGTTTCTTCTTTATTCATTCTTAAATTATTCAAAGTCACATATCATATTCAGTTTCCATAATAAATTATGCATACGTTTTTTGAATGAATAATCCACAACATAAAAATAAAAATAAAAAATTAGAAAATAAAACTTTAAACATACATAAGTGTATAACCCTCCTTTTTTATTTTACTATTTTTTTTTTTTTTTCCCGTTTCTTAGGCTATACTTAATCATTTCTTATTATATATCCGCTGTAATAAGGAAATAATGTTTTACCAGAATTTCCCACAGATTATCATTCGGCTTTGGCCCACCATCTGTGCTGGTAGAAGCAGGTTTGCTGCAGGCCATGATCACTCGATCGTGCACGCTAAGTGGCAATGAATCAAATGAGCCATGTACATCAAATGTAAAGTCTTAAACCCGAGTGACCCCCCTTACCAGAGAAGTGTTACGTTCGGTCAAGGTTTTTCGACGCATCTTTTTCTCAATGAGGACTTGTTTGTCTTCTGTATCAGTCCCAGCCACCTGCATGATACCGTTAACAGTTGTACAACAAAGGCCTTTTATTAAACCTCTGAGAAGGCCTCCCAGGCCTGTTAGTTCCAACAAAATCAAAATCCCTATAAAAGCTCCTACAATTAAAATAACATACCAATTATCAATTATCCATTTTATAGCCCCAAAAGTGTTACTAACAATATTTTGTCCCATGTTTATAACGGTTTCAATTGTTTCTTTGGCTTTTTTCCCTACTATCTTCCATCCTTGGAGGACCTTACCACCAAAATGTTTCCAATCTTGTGTCGTCCACTGTCTGTATCCTGCATGTAAATTAGTATATTGTAGTCTAGCAATGGCCCAATATAATGGATATGGCGGCATGCATCGTCCTCGGTCCTCCCCGGCATAATTTTCTTTATTATCCATATATATGGGCTTATAAGACGTGACTTCATAAGCCAACATCCTATTAATTCCTTGGTTAATATCCAATCTTCTAAGATTACTGTCTAAAGACATATTTAAATAACCCCATCCTGGGTAAAGAAAAGTTTTTCTTCCCTCAAAGTAGTAAACAGTCCATAAGCTTCTGTCAATGGTCAGAACCTCTTTATCATCCAGAATGCCACTAATATTAACTGACATTTTATAGTGAGGTTTTGGTACAGTCTTAATATTGTGGTATTCTGGAATTTCCTTAGGAATAGCCCAAATTATCCTAGTATCGTTTGTTTGAAATCTCATCCTTACTATAGGAAGCGGATAGTAAGCGCCTAGCCAGGTATTTTTATATTTAATACCCATTCCATCGTGAGATTCCCTGTTGTTAATCTTAATCTTTTGAGCTTTAATGCTTTTGACTTCTACACCTTCCATAATATTCGTTCCCGTATCCCCCAACAAATCCCACAATCGGAATTGTATTATCATCTGATCAGTTTCAGTTCCATTTTCAGTAATTACGTTGTTCCACAAGTCGCTATGTTTTATCATCATTGCTATTCGTAAACCTTGCCACGTTTGACCTCTTGCGTTTCTCCAAAAAGCTAACCAGTGTTTATTTTTGTTCTCTTGTTGCCATGTCATTCCAGCTCGGGCCAAGTAGTTGTTCCCACATTGCCATTTCTTAGATCTATAGTCACAAGGACAGATACTGGTAATATATTCTTTTGACCGTTCAACACAATCTTGGTCCTTAATCATTGTCTTATAAGCATTTAACGCTCTCAATCTCCAAAGTGTATGCAACTGCCAATTATACTGAGTTCCATCGCACATATTTAAGTCCTTGTCCGGGCAGTCCTCCCAGAATTTGTCTGTTATTATGCTAGCTTGGTACAGAGTTCTCAATCCTCTAGAATAAATACTGATTCCTTCAGTAGTTTCGCCTAATCTAGTTGAAATATTAAACCAATTAATCCATGAAAATGGATCCCACAATTGTTTCGGTGTCTCATACATTGTATACTTATTTCTAGTATAGTATTTGTCACAGTTTCTCTGAAATGCACGTTTGGGATCATACATCCCACGCTTTATACGTTGTGTTCCTGTATCAGTTGGGGCTAGCGGTGTTGGAATAATCTGGGTTTCTTTATTTGGCATTATAATGTCCTCCTGTTTATCCATGTAACATCCAAATTTCTCTCCAGGTCCAATATAAATGATGTCCTGCAGGCGGTGCCAAATCCAAATTTTTCTTGTTTGTGTAATGTTAAATGGGCTGGACCTTATTCTACATTTCACTACAGTGTCTTTCCCCACTGTATAATTTTTAACTATTTCCTCACACCGGCTACATTCTTCCAGTGTTTTACGCTCACATGGGCCTGAAAAAAATTTAGTCACTATAGTACAGTTCGAAACTTCCTTAACCGTAATCTCATCAACCACAATCAATTTAGTAGTGAAATCAATTATAGGCCAAATCCCTGTTAAAATTACCACCCCTGTCACCAACAATACCGTCAGACAGGGTCTTGGTAAACAGGGTTTCCGCCAGCGTTGTATGGTCCTGGCCCATTTCTCTCTCTCATCCCCGTCTTGTAATTGCATTATTCCTGAGGGAAAAATAAAAAGAAAACCATAATAATGGCAAAAACAAATAATTTAAACCACCCTCCTTTCGAACCCCTTGTTAATCAATTAAATATTTAATCTTGTGCCAGATCGAGATCAACGGCACAGGCAAGAATTTGTGGTTCGGATGTGGTGGTCACATTTAATACAACTTTAAACATTAGTGTCAGTCTGTAAGCAGGCAAGTCTGCTGTTTCTCCCTCCATTATTGGCCTCTTGCCAGGAGATAAGGCAGCTGCCTGCTGGCTGTTCTGTCTCCAGAATGCAATCGGGACACACAGAACTTTGCTTCTTTTCAAGATTATCTTATTCGGACATCTTTCTTCATCCAATTGTCCAAATTGGCAACGCATATAGCCATTCGTTTCATCGCATTCTCCGCGTCTCGGAAAATCGAGTCTTGGTGCCATTATTTGCTCTCCTATGTTACTTTCTAATAGTGTTTTAGCAATGGTGCCAATGGACCAGATAATTCCAGTTCCGTTATCTGGCTGGAATGTCCTGCCCTTATCGTCAAAGCAAGTTTTCAAACTCCCTAGCTCCGGTCCCAGGGCCCTGGGATCAACTAGGAGCCACTTGCTTTGAATGTCATCCATATTTCTTTTAATACGATATGACCATAAATAATCGACGCCTGAATTTCCCAGCTGTTGTTGATAATTCGTATTATCGATGCTCAATCCTGAGCCTTCAATTTTGCCTTTACTAGTTAAATCACAAAATGTCTTATTCCAAGACCAAATTCTGTGTCTGCTATATACCAGCAACCTTCTGTTTGTAATATCATCAAGACATATCTGGCATTTAATCCACTTATTCCCTGTCCACGAACAATCACAAACGGTTTGCCTATCTCCAAGCCGCTGTGTCATTATTACTTCAATTTTAGGAAAACTAATTCTACATTCTTGGCAGAGAACACACAAAGCTGCCTTTATTCCTCCAGGATTCTTGTAATATTGATCTTTCGGTATTTTTGGCATAGTTTGAGGTTTACTATTTTTTAATTCCTTCCTGGATTTGGGCTTGCTCCTAGCAGGGCCTTCCCACCACAGGTATTCACCAAAACTACCACAGATAACACACATTCCTCCGGAATATGCTTTATCACATTTTATGTTAACAGGTACATGCAATCTGCCTGTTTGCCTGGCTTTTTCATGCTCAATATTCGTTGCTATATAATTAGCTTCACATTTTGTCATTAGAGTAGTTTCAATCCTAATCACACCCCTCTGGTTATTAATTTCAACCAATTTAATAAGCTCGTCCTTATCTCGTTGATAATCTTCTTGTTTGAACTCAATTTTCGCGTCCTTGGTTTTGAACCAGGACCAAATTCCTTTTACTCCAGATGCCATTTTCAGCCAATTCCACTGTATGTTTATCAATTATTTTAACTATTTTATCCTTCTTCGTAATTAAATCTTTAAATGGTTTATTTTTATTTTTATTATCTAACCTTATCCAGACGGAATCTCCCACGTTGCAAGAATCTTCTGGCTGGTCTTTTGACGTAGTCGGTCGTTTGATCTCTGTAAGATTAACATAAAACATTAGTTCTTCCATATTGTCGTCCCATCTTTCGTGGTTGCAATTGGCACGGATCCAGCTCTTTATAATTCCTACAGATCTCTCCGCTATTCCGTTTGATTGCGGGCAGTATCTCACTGATTTTATTAAACTGATATGCTTTTCAGTTACAAAATCTTCAAACTGTTTTCCTACAAAATATGTGCCATTGTCAACCCGAATTCTTTGTGGACGGCCCCACGCAATCAGTAAGTCATTGACAGCTGCAATGATTGCATTTGCCTTTGTCTCTTTCAACGGCTTTCCCCAAATTCGGCCCGTGAAACCGTCCACTGCCACTAATATGTATTTATTGCCGGCCTTTGACCTCGGGATTAAAGGTCCTGCGATGTCCAAAGACCATTCCTGGTTGACACTATCTGGTGTAATGGATCCAAAGTCACTTCGTATTGTTCTATTATAGCCTTTACGCATGCATTGTTCACAATTTAACCTTATATTTCTATATTTCTGTCTCCAGTTAGGAATATGTAGTTTATTATCTGTCAGAACCTTGCCAACTAAATTAACGCTTGGGTGTTTAAGCTGGTCATGTATTTTCTGTATTCAATTTTGTTCTGTATCTTTAATTATTACTATGCGCCTCAGACGCGCTAGCTTGTCAACCTCGTTATTTCCTATAGCTAAAGCACAGTCTTCCTTGGAATGTCCTGGTTGATGTATCACTGTAAGGTCAAAATCACCTATTATTTTTTGAATGTCTTGCCACAATGTTGCGTGTTCAATTGGCCTACCTTTTGACTTGCTATAACCATTTTCTTTCCAGATATGCAAATTGTCATTTATTCCTGTTGCAACATAAGAACTATCTGTGACTAATACGGCTTGTAAAATTCCCAGTTTCTGAAGTGCTTTCAGTGCCTGGAACACTGCCATGAGCTCCGCGTACTGGGCTGTGCCTTGGACCACTCCTTTTCCTGTATCTATGACCTTGTTGCTTTGTTTTAGAATGAAAGCCCAGTGAGCTTCCTCATCTGCCGTCGTTTTTGAACCATCTGTAAAGGCAACTGTATTTTTATAAAGATCTAATTTCTTTTTCTGGCATTTTTTAAGGTCCTTTTGTCTAATTATTAAATCTGGATCTAGTAACATATTTTCCCATCTTTGCCATCGGCTGTTGAGCGCACGGGCGTCTTTAACTTTGTTTTTGGAGAGATGAGCTAACACTGCTGTTTTTGTGTTAACAAATATTTTCTGGCCCCGCGCCAGGCCTTTCAGCTCGGAGTAACGTTTGCTCAGTGCTGCAAGCTGCTTTTCTTCACAAGTGAACTTCAGTTCTGGATTTTCCCAGTTTCCACTCAAGATTCTAACAGGTATGTTTCTTTTTTCATTTCGTATTATCAGTTGGTACCCTATTTCATCAGTTTCCAAGTCAGCTTCTAAATTTTTCTCATCGTTTCTTCCTTCCAGCTGTCCTGAGTTTAATATAGCTGTTTTCAATTCTGTCAACGCTTCTTCAGCTCTGTCGGTCCATTTCAACCGTCCACCTTTTATAGTCGCATATATAGGTTTAGACATCTGGCTAAAGCGAGGGATTAAGTCTCTAACATAACCCAAAAGCCCCATGGTTTGCTGGACCTGTCGAACTGTTTTTGGGGTTGCAATCTGGTTTACTCTGTCCTTCATGGATTGAGTAACACCCCTGTTACCCGCTGAAATCCAAAATCCTAAAAATTCGACCATGTCAGTCATTAATTGCGTCTTTTTTATATTTATTTTCAAACCTGCCTCCGCAAGTCGTTTCAACACGTCTGTTACAAGTTGTACGTGTTCTCGTTCGTCATTAGAAACGAGTAATATATCATCAATATAAAGTTCAACGTCTAAGTCTTGTAAAATTTCGGCCAAAACAGATTGAAATATTATCGGACTATTTAAATATCCTTGCGGTAAACGGCAGTAGACGTAATGAGCGGAATTTGCCGTAAAAGCGGTTTTTTCCTGACTTTCTTCGGCCAGCGGAACCGCATAAAATCCGTTGGCCAAATCAATTTTTGTATAAAATCGTCCGTCACGTATTTTTTCAATTGTATCTCGCGCGTTAATCAAATAACGTTTATCTGGTCTCGTTAAACGATTCAAAGCCTTAAAATTGGTAAGAAATCTAAACGTTCCGTCTGTTTTGGCAGTTAACTGGATCGGTGAGTTAGTTATAGCACCTTTGACCCGCTTTATAACTCCCTGCTCTTCGAGCTCCTGTATGGTTATGTTTAATTCTGCCAGTCCTTTTTTATTAATTGGGTATTGCCGTTGAGGTTTATGAATTCCACCCTCAATAACATGTGCAAATTTATCACTTACTTTGCCGCAGTCATTCTTGCTCCGTCCGTACGGAGTTTTACGCAGCTCTGTCATTAACTGTTCCTTAGCCCACTGTGAGCCTTTTATGTCATTCTCAATTCTTTGTAATTCCTGCTCATAATTTACCGGTTTTAATCTTAAAACCTTTTTCAAATCTTTCGCTGCTAATAAATTTTCAGACCCTTCAATCATAGTAATTCCATATAGTTCACCTGTTTTTTCTGTTTTAATTTGTCCGTCATAAGTCTGTACATTTATCGTACCATTTGTACATAAAGGCTCAGTTGAAACTGATACGTCTGCACCGGTGTCGACGACATACGTCGTGCCCTGAATGTCAATGTATAGGTTTTCATTTTCTTCTTTCACCCTTGGGTCACAGAGTCTCTGTTTCAACTGGCCAGCTAACCTTCATTCCGTATCAGAGTTGACTCGCTCCTTCTTTTTGGTTTTGCATGTTTCTACGTTGTTTTTCTGAGGTTGAGTTTCTGTCTTTTTTATCACTTTAGTCCTCCCAATCTTTTTTATGTTTTGATTTCTGTTCTTACGGTCTTCAATTATTTTAGTTCGTTCTGCAGGGGTCATATCTTCCCATTTTTCTGCTGGAATGAAGCCTGACTTCTGTGGGAGTTTTCTCCCTCCCTGTGCATGCTGCATGCCTTTTTTCACTGTTGTCTGAGTTGTCTGTCTGTTCCCAGCAAACTTGTTAGGTTTTCTATTGTCACTCTGATAACTTGCTCCATATTTTTTAAATCCCCCTGCCTTCTGGAATTTATTATTGTTAAATCTCTCTTTGAACTTTGGCCCTTGAGGTTGTTTATTTTGCGGTGTAATGTTTCTTTTTGTTTTCATATGTCTTGTAGCAAGATCATACTCAGCTAGTTTTTCTTCAATTTTTTGTCTGGTCGCATTATTAAGTAATGTAATTAAATTACGTCCGCCGGGAATTCTCCTTCCCACATGCCTCAGCAACGGAACTTTGTCAGCCTCAGGGATGTCCTGTTCAATAGATAGCCAAATTCCTAATAAGGGAATCTGCTCTTTTTGGGCATTAACGAGGGTTTTGGTCCATTCTTTAATCTTATCTTCTATGCCTGTCAAATTCCTCATTTTTCCCAATGCCTCAGATGAGATTGGGTGGCCCGTACATGTTTGAACTAATCTGGTAGCAGCATCACAACCCAGCTGTGCATTTTCAGCCGCTTTCATTATCCGTTCTGCATATGCACTCTGGTCTTCATGCTGTTTCTTATTTCCTACCTGCTTCCTAACCGCTTCTGTTAATTGCAATTCCAGCAGTTTTGCATGTACGTTATCTTGGTTTGCTTCAGTTTCTTGTGGAGTCGCACTCTCTAATTGCCTATAAGAGGTTGTAAATCCAGGAGTCGCAGGCCGAATCCTGACTGTTTTTCTTTGACTTGCGACCGGTCTATCCCGGTCCTCCATAATTCTGTCCTTCAGTCCTATTGATTCCGTACATTTTAATGTTTCTATTTCTTTTTTCAGACTTTTAATTTCTAATTTTAATGAACAAACTACTTTTTCCATCTCTTTAACTATTTGTCTATTATACGCGTATCCTTCCTGATACAACGCATTTTTTCCAGTTTTCGACCATCCTTCTGTGCGAGCGACTCTCTGGGCAGATGGTGATCTGCTGGCCGATCTCATTTGTCCGTATGTCAAACTTCTATCATTAACAATCTTCTTGTTCCAATTTCGTGTTAGTGTTCTACCTCTTTTGTCACTGGTAGGATTTTTGAATGAAATTCCCTTGACCCGAACTTCTGGCCAATCGTTTTCAATTTGGTCTGTCACTCTGGTTAATTCCATCTGTCCTCCTCTTTTATTTCGCAATCTAGATTCTCTGTAAATATTCTGTTTTTCACTGCTGTCACTGTCTATAGAAAATATCGAAGAATCTGAACTGTCCGAGTCATATCCAAACTCTGACAGCTCAGATTCGTCCTCAAACTCTGTCTCACCCTGTGTCATGTTTCTCTCGCCTGCAGGAATATTCCACAGAGGAGCAGATGGCTGAGAGGGTCCCGGCTGGTCTCTTTCCTCCCTTTTCTCAAGAATTTTTTCAAGTTCATCCTGATTTATGTTAGACATTAATAGATTTATGGTCAAATGACCTTCCTGGGACATATCTGTAATTCCCGATAATATGCCTTCTATTACAGAATTGACTGGGTGTTTAAATTGACCTGTTCCCATTAAAGTCATGTGTATTTGATTTTCCTGTCTGCTTAGTGTTTCTTTTATTACTGCTGTTGTTATTGTCCTGGCCTCTATCCAGGAGCGGTCTGCATCACAAAATTCTTCTCTGCAATCAGTCATTACCGCATGCGCCACATAATTCCATTGTGGACGGCCAGAGGTTATTCTCACTGTCGCTGCGTGTTGCGGTCCGAGCTGGGCTCTCATATTTTCTATCTCCTGTAATGCCTGTTTACCTAGTTTATTGAATATTGCCCCAGCTGTTCCAGAGCCAGTTATCATTTGTTTATTCCCATTTAGTATTACAACGCCTCCTTCTGTTCTTTCGATTAAACTGTCTCTAATAAGCAATCTTATTCTGCCTATTTGCAGCTCGTATGATTCTGGTGTAGGGGTGTATTGATGAGCCATTGTAATAACACTGGCCCGGTCCTCATCTTCAATTACCGGTATTGTCAGACGGATTTCTTCCGCTTGTTCAAAGTCGTTGATACCCTTTTGGTATTTTTTAACTCTTTCCATGTCTGGTATTTGTCCTTTTTCTCTTTTTAACGCATTACCACACATGTCGTAAATCTCTATTTTACCTTCATCTTTTCTGCTAATAGTTTTGATTATATTTTCCGCCTCTAGAGTTTTGCACTGTAATTGTATTGTACAGTTTTCATTTTTTGCTATTTCTTGCATCCATCGCAATACTGCCAGACCTACTTCACTTTCTGTGAAGTTTCCTGACTGCAGTCCCTCCTTGGAGGGAAGCCAAAGGAGTATTTCTCCTGGGTCTGTCTCCTGGATTGATGTCTCTGCCTGTAAAGCTATTTTTTGCCATCCTAATACACGAGAATCGCCCCATGTATATGCCTGAATAAAAATATTGCTGGATTTGTCTTTAGCTTTTGCTGCCATAGCTTAGCCTCTTTATCTTAGAGCTAATTTAGTGATTTCTTCACTTTTTATATAAGCCTATTATTCTTGTCTTCACTCTTTAAATTTATTTTGCTTATGTGCACATTCAACCCTCTCTGGGTTGTAATATTATAAATTTTTCCACTCTCTCGGAATTTTATTTATATAATTTTACCCTCACTGGGTATGCATATAGCATTTATTTTTTTTATTTTTTTCCACTCTCTCGGAATTTTTCTCTCTCAATATTGTATTTGCAAATACTTTTCTTCTCTAAATATAGTATTTTTACCCGTTCAGGGATTTTCTGTAAATACTCTATTTCCGCCCTTTCAGGGCTTTTACTCTGCGTAGTCAACTTATATGTAATAATCTATATATTACATCAACTATTTAACCTTAAGCATTTTCACGCTTACTCTATTTGTCAAGCGCTCAATTGTCTAATTCTGGCCAGTAATTAGACAATTAAAGCACGTTGGGCGCCATGTTTTATGGTGTCTCTTTTAACCTTTACACCTTTTACCTATTTCTTTATTATTCTCAGGTAGGTAAGGAAAGTCGAATCTGGACAAAACTATAAGCATTCAAAAATACTTACAATTAGTTCAGCAGACTTCCCTGTGGTCAGTTCTTGCTTAAGGTTCTTAAATTATTACTCAGTTAGACAATATCTTGCCAATAATATAATATAAGTTTTATTAAAGTTAACAAAAGTTATATCAAAGTTACAGTTAGGTTACAATAATAAGTTTCAACAATCAGCTGGTTACAGGCGTCGAGGGACACTGCGCTATTCAGTCTCCAATCCGTCAGTCTCTCTTTCAGCCTTTTATATGCAGGCTCCGAAATGCAGTTTCCAGAATCTCCTCTGACGTCATCACATGGAGTTCTGCCAACTCCTTCGACACGGCCCTCAGTTGTTTACGGCGTATCCCTTCAAGGCGCCTCCGTCTTCTCTTTCTCTGCTTTCTTCTCTTAATCGTCTGCAACACATACTTTATCTAGTATATCTTCCATTTATCATAAAACTATTTCTAATACATTAGTATTTTCTACTCTAAATCAGTCAATGCATACATCTCATGCAAGTAAGTAGTTTTCTTAATAACAGTAAAATCACACAATACATATTTTGTTCAGCATCAAAAACAGGGTTACATACATCTACTTAAGCAAAAGCAATATTATTATCTAAGTTACATCACTTTATAAGCAAATCAAGCATTAATCAAGACAGTTTAATTGCAAAATCATCCTCTATATTAACAACATATAAACTTTTTTAGGCCTTTACACATATAAACTTTTTTAGGGCCTTTACACATATTAACGTTTTTAGGGCCTTTACACATATTAACTTTTTTAGGCCTTTACACATATCAACTTTTTTAGGGCCTTTACACATATTAACTTTTTTAGGGCCTTTACACATATTAACTTTTTTAGGGCCTTTACACATATTAACTTTTTTAGGCCTTTACACATATCAACTTTTTTAGGGCCTTTACACATATTAACTTTTTTAGGGCCTTTACAATATCAACTTTTTTAGGCCTTTACACATATTAACTTTTTTAGGGCCTTTACACATATTAACGTTTTTAGGGCCTTTACACATATTAACTTTTTTAGGCCTTTACACATATCAACTTTTTTAGGGCCTTTACACATATTAACTTTTTTAGGCCTTTACACATATCAACTTTTTTAGGGCCTTTACACATATCAACTTTTTTAGGGCCTTTACACATATCAACTTTTTTAGGCCTTTACACATATTAACTTTTTTAGGCCTTTACACATATTAACGTTTTTAGGGCCTTTACACATATTAACTTTTTTAGGCCTTTACACATATCAACTTTTTTAGGGCCTTTACACATATGAACTTTTTTAGGGCCTTTACACATATGAACTTTTTTAGGCCTTTACACATATCAACTTTTTTAGGGCCTTTACACATATCAACTTTTTTAGGCCTTTACACATATCAACTTTTTTAGGGCCTTTACACATATCAACTTTTTTAGGGCCTTTACACATATCAACTTTTTTAGGGCCTTTACACATATCAACTTTTTTAGGGCCTTTACACATATCAACTTTTTTAGGCCTTTACACATATTCACTTCTTTATGCCTTTACACATATTCACTTTTTTAGGCCTTTACATATGTGGC